>CM040742.1:9839130-10324130 GCA_022829145.1 Albula goreensis | reverse complement strand
GTGTGTGTGTATCAGTGTGGTTGTGTGTGTGTGTGTGTGTGTATCAGTGTGTGTGTATCAGTGTGTGTGTGTGTGTGTGTGTGTGTGTGTGTATCAGTGTGTGTGTGTGTTTATCAGTGTGTGTGTGTGTGTTCTTTCTCTCTCCCTCTCCCTGAACTGTTTGAAAGCCTCATATCACACACAGCATGTGTGACTCATGCTTTTCCTGCACTCCAAGATGACAGACTGAGGAAAAATGCAAAATATATGAAGTGTGTGTGTGTGTGTGTGTGTGTGTGTGTGTGTATGTGTGTTTGAAGCCAAAGATTCACAATATGTGTGTAGTCAAAGATGTGTTGAGCCAAAAGGATGTACAGTTTTATATGTGTATAGCCAAAAGATATGTGGTGTGTATGTGTTGATGTACTTGTGAGTCTGATCAGTTCCAGAATATGCATTTGTGCACCCAACTGTTCAGTAAATATTAATCTCCCCCCCCACCCTCTCTCACTCTCTCTCTCTCTCTCTCTCACTCTCTCTCTCTCACCATGTCATTCATTGCTCTGTTCGAGTGGTAGCCACTGGCACCCACACACACATTTCCACTGAATGCCGTTTGAAGCGTCCGGAATCAAAGTGGGATTGGAAATGTGTTTGGCGCTCTTCACGTTCCCTGGCTAGGGTCTGTTCTTCCTCTTTAATCCCCGTTTTGTCCTGGAATAAGGGTTGATTATAAATAATAACCCACCTCTATAGCTCCTCTTGTTACTGTGGGAGAAACCCATCTGAAGCATGCGCAGCCAGGTGCAGCTACCTGTCACTCTGTAGTCCACTGCCCAAGCTGTGCAGCTGGTGCAGATGTGATGTCATAACACAGAGACAAAGACCGTGAGGGCTTGTTGTTATAGAGGATTGTAAATCCATACAAGTTCAAATTAATTTAAGCAAATTCTGTTTTGCTTTTACTCAAGTTTGAGTTTGGGAAAAAGTGACGGCCCAAACCATATTGCGCATGTCATTAGCGCTGTGAGGAGGCCAGCCAGGCCCCCGAGTGAGAGGCAGTTCAGACTGGAGACACAGCTGTGGATCTGCACTCTGAGCAGTGTGGGTAGGGGAACGCTAGTGGGGACTGCAGGGGACTGTCGCGCTCTGAGTGGGGCGCAGGGAGGACTGCGTGTGAAGCTTCTCACTTTGTACCAGAGTGAGAAACTTCACACATTGTTCAGAACCTGCATTATGTATTCCTGGCTTTTGTGAGTCGGCATTTATATGCTGTGTGTGTGCGTGCGCGCATGAGTGTGTGTGTTTGAGAACAACGACACACAAGACACAATTCAACAAGAGTCTCTGTGGACGATCAGTGCAAACAAGACAGAGAGAATGTGGGGGAGAAGAGAGGGAGAGGTTGAGTGTGAGAGAGAGACAGAGGGAGAACAAGGTTTGCCCAGCACAGCGGTGTGATCTCTGGGTTAAGCAAACAGCATCTCATAAAGGAGGGAAGACGAAGGAGGGAATCAAAACCCCCGACTGCTGGTTTCATAATATCAAAGTTTAATGTGAGGGAAATATACACAGGCTGGGAGAGAGGGGTCAGGGCAGAGACAGACAGGGAGGTGGGGGTTGGGGGGGAGAGATTCAAATGATAATAGTGTAATAAAAAGGCCCAGTTCAAGTACTTTCCATTGTTATTGTAATGTAGATATATACACACTCTGGTCTGTTTGTTAAATCACTATATTTAAGTAAATGCTTTGGCAGCATAAGTGTATGTTTGTGATGCCTGTACAGCAAATCTGAATTTGAGAGGGGTGGGGGGGTGGCAGGACAAGGAACAGAGAGATGGAGAGGTGGAAAGGAAGAAGGGAGCGGGAGAGAGAGAGCTCTGAAAGAGACCACACAGGTGGGTGTTCATGCAGCGGTGTAATGGGTCCTGCTGCCACACAGAGAGCAGCTGGATAGGGCTCTGCTTCTGCACACCAAACGCCAACTACCAGAAGGCTGGAGGCTTGGATTCCCAGTGGGATCAGGGATCAGGATTAGGATTAGGGTTCAGGGTTTGGATTTTGCAATTCCGGTTCAGGATTTTATGTATGGGGTAGAGGGCCTTGAGGTTGGGGTTCAGTGTTCAGGGTCGATGGTTTTGGGGTGCGGTGGAGAGGGGATGGACAGTGCTGTCATACTCCATAAGTGCAGAGTGTAACCTGAGGTCTTGGGTAAACACTAAGTAGTATGACAGGATAGCATGGGCAGGGTGAGGGTCTATAGGGCCAGTCATAAATAATTCAGCATAATGAAAGGACTGTGCTATGCCTTTGTCATAAGGGTTTCCACCGAGCCCAGAGTTTATAATTACACCCTGTTCCTGTCTGCGTATAAAATGGCTATATATAGGCCCTAATGGTCTGTGTGTGCACACACTCAAGAGCTCGTTTTTGTGTGGATAGATCTGTGAGCAAGTATATGTACAGTAGTGTATGGCCGTGTGTTTGTTTGTGCGTGTATGCAATTATGTATAGAGAGGGGTGTGTGTAGTGTAGTGTAATATACAAGGGGTCAGTGCATTGTGCGTGTGTGTTGTAGTTAGGGGGGGTCAGTACGTTGAGTGCAGTCCACTGTTTACCCCATTAGCTTTGATCTCTATGCCAGCCCCAGCCTCCGTCAGGGAGGATATCTGTGAGCGATTAGAAATCCTGCATCACTCAAACTAAAACAAACACACGCGCGCAGGCATAAACACGAGCCCTGCCAGAGACGGTGCTGATTGGTGTTTTTCCATTAAAGCGACAACGAGAAGCGCAGGCAGCCTCGTTACAGCGGTCTAATTAAATCGGCGCTCTGCTCGGGAGCCAGACTGCACCGTAGACGTGTATAATTTTAGCTGCCTTTGCGCTAACTGCTTAATTGACACAGATCTCCCATTAAACTGTGAAAATAATACCTTCGAAACTGGTCGTTTTATTTTCCCCTCTCCCTCCCATTTGATTTCGATTTCAGCCTCCAGCTCTGATATGTTGCCCTTTGCATGCAAACGTTCCCCACTCACAAGGGTTTTAATCAAGCTTTATAAACAAAAAAAGAAGGCATGCTAACTGAGCAATGGCGCTCTGGGAAAAGTAGTTTCGTGATCTGTTTGAAATCAGCATGCTTCTTTGTCCCTGTTCAGCTGTGCTCATGCTGTGTGTTTCTGATTAATCTATGTGCTTTCTGTGATCCAAGGCAGCAGAACAATGAAAGAATTCTTTTTATCAATTATTTTATTGAATTATTATTTTTTTACATTCCTGTGAGCTTAAGTACAGGACTAGGGAGGGGGGAAATACTTTCACTTCTCTGCCAGTGCAATGAACACACAACTTTCTCACAATGTCATTTTAAATGTCCCATTAGGTCATAATCATTTAAATTATTTATGGGTATAGGTAAATATATACATATTTTTTCCACATATATAGAGAGTTAAACCACATCTGAGTGAGACTCTAATATGGCTCATAGTAATGATGTCATAGTTATGAGCCCAATTGATGAGGCTCTTGTCTGCCTGTTGATGGTCCTAGATAAAGGCTAATCGGGCCCATATTGACAGAGCTGCTCTCCTGTGTGCTGTGACACTACAGAGGGAAGCAAGAGTGCTGATGTCTGTCAGACTCCAGTGCTGGAGCGCTTTAAGCACTTAAGAGTCTTATTACAGTCTGTGATTGGCAAAGCGGTCCAGGCAGCATGTTTCCATGGCTTCAGTTCGCTGTTGATTGAAGCCTGCAACCTTAGGCCCTGCTGGACTGAGGTTGAGTACTGAAGCACAATGTTGGCGTACAGTGAGAAGTTGTAGTATTGGGGTGCAGAGAAGGGCCACAGTGTTTGAGTGCAGTGTTGACATGCAGAGAAAAGTGGCCGTGTGGGGTGCAGTGTTTTGGTCTGGGTGATGGGGTCTTGGTGCTGCAGTAGCCTCAGTGCGGGTGGGGTGCAGTGTTTTGGTCTGGGTGATGGGGTCTTGGTGCTGCAGTAGCCTCAGTGCGGGTGGGGTGCAGTGTTTTGGTCTGGGTGATGGGGTCTTGGTGCTGCAGTAGCCTCAGTGCGGGTGGGGTGCAGTGTTTTGGTCTGGGTGATGGGGTCTTGGTGCTGCAGTAGCCTCAGTGCGGGTGGGGTGCAGTGTTTTGGTCTGGGTGATGGGGTCTTGGTGCTGCAGTAGTAGCCTCAGTGCGGGTGGGGTGGGGCGCTGAACTCTAGGGAGGGGAAAACAGGGGCTAGATTAGAGCCTCCGTCCCCCCACACACACACACACACATTTTATCTGATCCTACTCTTAATCAGAGCAGAACCACATACAATTTCAGTGCCGTTTACACGGGAGAGCTTTTTAATCACCAGCTTTTGCAGTTTAAGAGGGCAGAAAGCTCAACTTTTGATTTTGTTGTTTCAGTAAAAATGTATCGCTATCTATTTTGGCAGAGCACTACATCTGTTGTTTATTTTAGGTTTACATTTAAAAAATGCATACCAGCGCACACACACACACACACACACACGCAAACACAAACCATAAAAAGCGTTTAAAAATACTTTTTTGGCGCAGTGCATTTTAACATATTGCAAAAGCACTAAGATTCAAACACAAACTTCCAAAAAATGTTTTGAAGTAATAAACACAATCAGACATCATGATATTTTGCCGCACATTAAATATTAAATGGATCAGAAAACACAGCTGTTTTAGCAAAGATGGTAGAGAGCAAGTAAAACTAAATGAAAAACTGGAAATGGAAACGAAGTTTAATGAGTTATTTCTGCTGCAGGCCAGATTGTCCTGGCACCCGGCCTCCCTCTGCTGAGCTGCTCCAGAGGTTGCAGGGTGTAGTTTGCCCTGTGTTTCCCCTAATTAAAACATGGGTGTAATTTGCCCTGTGTTTCCCCTAATTAAAACACGGGTGTAATTGTGGGGCAGACGCGGGGCCCTGGCACGGAGAGCCACCTCCATTCCTCTTAATCCACCACGCCCGCTTCCCTGGGCGGAAAAACGTAGGGAGAGAAAAACGACAAAAACAGAGAGGAAGACGGCTGCGCTCCGTAATGGAAGGGGGAGGCGGCTTGTGGTTCCTTTGCTGGGTTGGGAAGGAGGCTCTCTGGGTGAAAATGAAGCTGCACAGGACCCTGGTTGGCCCAGCCAGCTGAGGCTGAACTCCTGAACCTGTGGCCAAAGTCAGAACCCACAGTGTCACACTCATTCCGATTCAAGTATTGAGCAGGTGCTCTTATCCAGAGTGACCTACACAGCTTTTGTTTTATTATTTTGTACAATGTCTTGTTGTACAGCTGGATATTTCAAACAATTCATGTGGTGTACTCTCTTAATGGGTGCAATGGTAATACCCCACCCAGGACTCAAACCTGCAAGCTCTTTGGTATAAGCCTAGCTTGTGCAACCTCAAAGTGAATGGAGTGAGCCTAAGTGTTTGTGTGGGCTGTGAGTGAGTTAGTGTGAAAGGGATGTGCTGGTTAATTCAGTCCCCACCCAGACTGCTTCTGGGGGTTCTACGTCTCCCTTTAGCGACCTGACAGTTTTAAGTGTTAGAGGAGCAGCTCTGCAGGCATGTGGAATTATGGGAGATTAAAAAAAAGCCCAGAAGTTCTGACTGAGGGGTCACACAGTCCCAAAGGACCGGAGAACTGTCTGCTTAGAGACGGGTTTTTCACTGACCCAGAAACATGGCCAGAGGTTTCTCTCTCCCAGGATCCTGCTGCAGCACCAATATGTGCCTTTCAATTATATCAGTGTGTATATAGTGTGTGTGTGTGTGTGTGTGTGTGTGTGTGAGTGTGTGTGTGTGTGTGTGTGTGTGTGTGTGTGTGTGTGTGTGTGTGTGTGTGTGTGTGAGAGAGTGAGTGTGCTGATTTGCATGTTTTAATCTAAACCAAAAATGTTTTGTACATTTTTATAAAAAGAAGAAAATTTAAGTTGAACTTTGTCCTATTAAACTCCCAGAGCTGCTGTGAATGTGTAAGTGTGTATGTGTGTGTGAATGGGTGATTGAGTTTGTGTGTGCATGAGAGTAGGTGCGTGTGTGTGTGTGTGTGTGTGTGTGTGTGTGTGTGTGTGTGTGTGTGTGTGTGATTCCAGTGCTTTGTTTCTCTGTTTTACTATTATTTTATGACTGTGTTAGTGAGTCATAGTGTTTGTGCATGTGATTCTCGTACTTTGAAAGTCTTAGAAAATATGGTGTAATCTTGAGTGTGTGTGCATGTGTATGTGTGTGTGTGTGTGTGTGTGAGAGAGAGGTGGCTGGGTGTGGATGAGTGCAGTAATAGATGGAGACAGTGAGTGTTGAACCTCCAGTCATTTGCGTTTAATCTACACGTTGCCTCACCATGTGTTTTATGGGAATACCCATAGCAGACAGACAGACGCACTCACACACGCACAGCAGAATCCTCACAGACAGACACACACACCTAGCAACACCTGCACAAACTGACAGACAGACACACATAAACACATACACACTCACACACAAACAAAATAATAACTACACATACACAACGTACCATACTGCCATGCACACACAGCCTCACTCTCCTCCAGCAAGGCAAAGCAGGACTTGGTAATGAGCCTGATGGTTCTGGGAAACATTGGTGACGTTGTGCTCAGGTGTGCACAGGTGTGCTCAGGTGTGGCATGGGGCCGGCGCAGTATCAGATGTGAGCGTGTCCAGACAGCCTCCACAGCTGGAGGGCAGCTCAGCTGGCATTCAGTGGCTGTGCAGGGTTAGTAACGCATGTTTAGCACCAATTTATAACAACAGCGTAAGATTCATGGCTGTGGCTGACTGGTGTGAACTCTCCCCTGTCTGAGCAGCCTTCAGACACTTATTCCACAGGTTACATCATTTAAGATGTGGTTGTAATTTCTCTGTGTGGATGTGTCTGTGTGTACATTCACATGTCTTCGCAAGAGTAACTGAGCTCAAATGTGCACATGTGGATATGTAGGAGCGCACTCATAAAACCAAGTGACCAAACATGCACTTGTATGTTTGTTTGATTCCCTGTGTGCGCATGCGCGTGTGTAGCTTAAGTTCTCCTCCAGCTTTGTTCCTCCCTACATCTTTCATATTTTCATGTCTGCTCTCTCTCTCTCTCTCTTTCTGCTGCGTCTCTGTACTCTGTGCTTTCTGTCTCTCTCTCTGTTTTGGTCTCTGCATTCAGACACATTTGCACACACTGGCTGCTTTAAGAGTTCCCAGCCCACATATACCTGTGTAGGTCACATGACACAGCAAACAGCTCATCCCAGTGAGCACAGGATTATCCATCTCTGCTAAGGTTTTTTTTTCCATTTTCTCTTTTTTTTGTAAAGCCCTTCAGAAATCAATTTGCCTTGTAGAAATTGCATTTTCCTGTGTGAGACGGGGAGGCAAGGGCAGGGCGCATTGTGGGGATGTTTTCTTTCCTGTGCGCAGAGAGCGCGGCGTGGCATGATTCACACGGCGGGTGTCTGAAGTCACTGCCGATCCTCATTTCCCCCACCGTCAGCCGCTAAGCTGTCAGTAGATGAGAACAGTGTGCTCTCGCTCTCCTCCTTTCACTCTCCGTCTCCTTACTTCACCTGTCTCTGCCTCTCTTCCTCCCTCTCTTATCGCCTTACTTTCCTGCCCTCTTTATTAGTTTTCCAGCACTTTCTGTCTGTCTCTCTCTCCTTTTCCTTATTCTACCCCTCCCTTACTGACTCCATCTTTCCACCTCCTTCTTCTATCCAGTGTCCTCTTTCTATGGATCCCCTCTTTCTCTCAGTCCTCCTTTCTTTCCTGCACCTCTCCATCTGTCTTAATCCAGCTCCCCCTCTCTGCCTATCCCTATTTCTTTGCTCCTTTTTCTTTCTCTCTATCTCCTTATTCCACCTCTCCTTGTTTCTGTCCATTTATTAATCCTTCCTCTGTCTCTCTCTCTCTCTGGTGCATTGTGGGATAGTGGGGATGGCCCAACAGTGTCCTGCAGGGATTGGATCCGTTTATCCTGCTGGATTCTGGTTATCAGGTCTGTGCAGCCTCGCTTCCCTGAACACCCCCTTCCCCCCCACCAGCCCCCGCCCCCTGGGGTCACGAGGGGGACGGGGACACAGTGTTTGGTGGGACAGAGGAGCGAGGGAGACCATGAAGGGTAAAGAGAGAGAGAAGGGGAGGGGAGGAATGGTTGCTTGGTTATGAAAGAGGGAATGAAACAAGAAAGAGAGGAAGGAGTGAAGGAATGAGAAGGGGGAGACGACAAATGTAGAATAAAAGAAGTAGGATTGAGGGTTCACTACACAATGACAAGGAAACAAAATTTGGCTGTGAGGAGGAGCGGTGAATCAAGAGAAAAGAGCAGGAGTGGATGAAGGAGAAAGGCTGGGAAGGAGGGGGTGGGTCTGTTCATTTTATAAAGCTGACGGTATTTACCTGGAGTCCTGATTCAGAGGAAGACGTGTTCACATTCCTTAAAAAAATCAGCGAAACACAGCACAAATGGGCAAAGTAAAAGCGAGAGGTTGGACTGCAATAAATCATTTCACTCCTCTGCTCTCCCTGCTCATGTTTCTGCTGCCGCTGTCTCCTTCACTGCTGGAGTCAGAGCAGAAAAGGGCTTTTCTGGAGGGAAGGAGCGACAGAGGGAGGTCTCAGGGGAACGAGGGAGAGTGGAGGAAGCAGAGGAGAAGAAGAATGGAGGGGACTGAGGTCAGAGAAGAGAGGAGAGGAAAAATGAGCAGGAGCTGGAGGCAAGGAGGGATGGGTTTGTGGATAGAGGGATGAAAGAGAGTGAGTGAGTGAGGGAGAGAAGGGGGAGGATAGAGGGATGAAAGGAGAGGGAGACAGTGAATCAGTCAGGAGGGAGAGGAGGAGCTGGCTCCGGGGCCGGATGAGGTCATGAGCGCCGCAGAAGGCAGGATTTCAGCGACTTAAAGAAAACCGTCTGGAACGAGCCCGTACTGGCGTCCCCCATTAAAGAAAAATCCACCCCCATATGCCGCTCTGAGTCCAAAAGCGTCCAGAGCATTCCTGCCAAATGAGCGCCAGCCCAGAATCTATTTACATAAAAATCATGCATTCCGACAAATGAGAAAAGTGATGAATTTAATAAAAACATGAAAAAGACATTTTACATTTAGGCTTTCATATGACTCTCATATCCACAGAGACCTTTTTTAATGTACCGTACATCAGTACAGAGGGATATTCTTCTGAAGGAATTCAGGTATTGAAGTGCTCAAGGGTATGAGGGCCAGACCTATTCCCTGAAATACTACATCGCACTTAATCAAAGGTTACAGTGTAGTGTAATGCTTAGGGAGCTGGGCTTGTAGCTCAGAGTTTACAGTGTAGTGTAATGTTTAGGGAGCTGGGCTTGTAGCTCAGAGGTTACAGTGTAGTGTAATGGTTAGGGAGCTGGGCTTGTAGCTCAGAGGTTACAGTGTAGTGTAATGGTTAGGGAGCTGTGCTTGTAGCTCAGAGGTTACAGTGTACTGTAATGTTTAGGGAGCTGGGCTTGTAGCTCAGAGGTTACAGTGTAGTGTAATGCTTAGGGAGCTGGGCTTGTAGCTCAGAGGTTACAGTGTAGTGTAATGGTTAGGGAGCTGGGCTTGTAGCTCAGAGGTTACAGTGTAGTGTAATGGTTAGGGAGCTGTGCTTGTAGCTCAGAGGTTACAGTGTAGTATAATGGTTAGGGAGCTGGGCTTGTAGCTCAGAGGTTACAGTGTAGTATAATGGTTAGGGAGCTGTGCTTGTAGCTCAGAGGTTACAGTGTAGTGTAATGTTTAGGGAGCTGGGCTTGTAGCTCAGAGGTTACAGTGTAGTGTAATGCTTAGGGAGCTGGGCTTGTAGCTCAGAGGTTACAGTGTAGTGTAATGGTTAGGGAGCTGGGCTTGTAGCTCAGAGGTTACAGTGTAGTGTAATGGTTAGGGAGCTGTGCTTGTAGCTCAGAGGTTACAGTGTAGTATAATGGTTAGGGAGCTGGGCTTGTAGCTCAGAGGTTACAGTGTAGTATAATGGTTAGGGAGCTGGGCTTGTAGCTCAGAGGTTACAGTGTAGTGTAATGGTTAGGGAGCTGGGCTTGTAGCTCAGAGGTTACAGTGCAGTGTAATGGTTGGGGAGCTGGGCTTGTAGCTCAGAGGTTACAGTGTAGTGTAATGGTTAGGGAGCTGGGCTTGTAGCTCAGAGGTTACAGTGTAGTGTAATGGTTAGGGAGCTGGGATGTAGCTCAGAGGTTATAGTGTAGTGTAATGGTTAGGGAGCTGGGCTTGTAGCTCAGAGGTTACAGTGCAGTGTAATGGTTGGGGAGCTGGGCTTGTAGCTCAGAGGTTACAGTACAGTGTAATGGTTAGGGAGCTGGGCTTGTAGCTCAGAGGTTACAGTACAGTGTAATGATTAGGAGCTGGGCTTGTAGCTGAGGTTACAGTGATTAATGGTTAGGGAGCTGGGCTTGTAGCTCAGAGGTTACAGTGCAGTGTAATGCTGGGCTTGTAGCTCAGAGGTTAGTGTAGTATAATGGTTAGGGAGCTGGGCTTGTAGCTCAGAGGTTACAGTGTAGTGTAATGGTTGAGGAGCTGGGCTTGTAGCTCAGCTGGTATAATGGTTAGGGAGCTGGGCTTGTAGCTCAGTGTAGTGTAATGGTTAGAGGATACAGTGTAGTGTAATGGTTAGGGAGCTGGGCTTGTAGCTCAGAGGTTACAGTGTAGTGTAATGGTTAGGGGGCTGGGCTGGGCTTGTAATGCTCAGCTCAGGGTTACAGTGTAGTGTAATGGTTATGGAGCTGGGCTTGTAGCTCAGAGGTTACAGTGCAGTGTAATGGTTAGGGAGCTGGGCTTGTAGCTCAGAGGTTAAAGTGTAGTATAATGGTTGGGGAGCTGGGCCTGTAGCTCAGATGTAATAGTTTGAGAAATGGTCAGGGAGTTGGGCTTTTAACTCAGAGCTTGCAGGTTTGATTCCTGGTTTGAATAATGACTGCAGATTTACTCCAGTAGCTATCCAGCTGTGAAAATGGAATAATTGCTCTGGGTAAGAGCTTCTGCTAATGCCTAACATCTTACGAAACACATGATTCACCTTTCTGTGAGAAACTGGTGGGAAGGGGGCGGGGTGTGTTTTGGAAGGGCAGTCTGGGAACAAGGAGGCGGACTGAGATTTAGGGCTGATGGGAAGTACAGATGCAGAATGGGGAGTGTAATAACTGTGTCCCATACCTGCAGCCTCAGTAAACAGCAGTCTGTATGGGAGTAGCCATGGAGTGCTTTAGCAAATCATATGACATTCACTGTGGGCTTGAAATAAAAATGAAAAAACTGCCCCCACCCCCCAGGGAAAAATGATTATTTGGGTAAATGAAATGTACTGACAGCCAGCAGATGGGGAGGAAAAAATCTATTTTTGTCTAAACTTGAAAAAACAAAAGTAATAAATTGAGTTGAGCTTGGCTGTGACGCTGGTGCTGTGAACTTATCCATATTGGGCTGCCTGTCTCAGTCAGAGGCGAGAAAATCTGTGTGTTACTGAAGAGATTAACTCTACTGTGTGTGTGTGTGTGTGTGTGTGTGTGTGTGTGTGTGTGTGTGTGTGTGTGCACATGCCTAAAATAATGAGCATGTTTTTACTGTATTTTGCATTGTATGTTATATAGAGGACTGTTCTTGTCCACACATACACACACGTATATTGTTGGTATGTGTATATGTTATTAGAGTGCCTGTATTTGAGTGTGCACTTGCATGCATGCATACAAATAAGTTTGCTTGACTGTGTGTGCACACACATGCACATATGTGTTTGGTAATGTGCCTGAAACGGTCTGGCTTTGTGTGTGTGTGTGTGTGTATGTGTGTATGCACGTGTGATTGTTAGTATGTCTATATTTGTGTGTGTGTGTGAGAGAGAGATTTTAGGATTTTTGTCCTGTTCCCACAGTTTCCCCATCTCTCTCCCTGTGGGAAGGGGGGTAGACCAGCAGGTTATTTATAAATGTGAGAGCTGGGGGGGCAGGGGGAATGGGGAGAGATGGGCCTGTGTGCCAGGTTCCTGTAGGGTCAGCTTTGCTGCTGACAGAATATGCGTTCAACAAGCGAAACGTCTCGCTTCGCTTTTCTGCCTCAACCACACGCTCTCTCTACACAGGTTATAACAACATTTAGCAATCAGAACAGGCCTATTCTGCTCAGCTAAGCTCGCCATTTACCTGTAATCTACAGAGTATCCAGCACTGCACTAAGCCTGGACTTGAACACAGCAGTGGTCTTTGCCTCTACTGCTTGACCTGGCAGCCTGTTTCAAGCATTGACAACTCACTGTGTAAAACCGATAACTGTTTGGATAAAGTCAGTCACCATAGTTATAGCTCTGTGATACAGAGCATTCACTCCAGCGCTGTTTCAGTTTATAAAATGTTTTGAATGCAGGCAGAGTTTGATAACAGCATGAAAACAAAGCTGCTGTCTGTGCTGATGAACACTGGGCTGGATCCATTCTCCGCTGTTTGCTCCTGTGAATCTAGCAGAAAAACATACAGTACCTGACCGAATCCTACAGATCCCTAATGAACCTTACTGATTCATTCAGAACCTTTCTGAACCTTACTGAATCATACCGATTCTTGCTGAGACTTATGGGACCTTACAGAACCATGCCAAACCTTACTAAATTTGAGTAAACCATTTTGAACCTTACTGAGCCTCTTTGGACTTTAATGAACCTTGTTGGACCACACCAAACCAAACTGAACCTTTAGTGAACCATTGTGAATGGTCCTGAAACATAGTAAACCTTATTAAACCCTGTGAAGCAGCGTGCTGTAGCACCGTAGCTGTGTTCCAGCTGGCTCATTGAGGGATTTTAATCAACCTGGGTTATCAGTGAGTTCTGAGGCTACACACGACAAGCTCTCCCAGTACCACTGTGCCAACACATTCCTGACATACACCCAACCATAATGCACTCATTCTCTCCCTCTCCTTCACACAGAGATCCTGATGTACACCAAGACTGAGACCGCCGACCTCAAGTGGACCATCTACCCCCGCATCAACCCCCAGGTGTGTCCAAACCACTGCCTGTCTCCCTAACTCACCTGTCTGAATCTTTCTCTCCCTCTCTCTCTCTCTCTCTCTCTCTCTCTCTATCGCTCTCTCTCTCTCTCCTCCTAGGTTTGGTCTGTGTGATGGAAAATGCTATTTCTCTCTCGGTCTCTGTCTTTTTGTCTGCAGTTTCTGGCCCTTCCTCTGTTTGTCTGGCTCTCGGATGTCTGGCCGCCTCAGTCTCTTCCTCCCTCAGCGTGCGTCTATCTGCACCGATCCTTGACGTTTCTAAACTCCTCTACCTCTTCCTCCTTTTCCCTTCCTCCTCTCTTCAGTGTTTCTTTCCTCTCCTTCCATTCTATCTTCTTTGTGCATAGGGTATTGTATCTTCATATCCTTCCTTTCCTTCTCTTTCATCCCCCTGTCCTTGAAGGACATTCCCATCATGCTTTTCTAAAAAGAGAACTGATTTTTGCACACATCCAAGCACATTTTTTTCCATCTACTTTCAAGCTCCATGCAACCTAACTCCATTTCTTAATATGTCTCTGTTTACAACATTATAGACATAAAAAACCAGAAAAAAATATTTTAAGAAAAGAAGTAAATACACTCCCATCTGCATAAATAATCCAGGTGTGAGAAAGAGGTGAAGCCAGTAGAAAGGAACAGAGTCATGCACGCTGCAGGTACTGCTCCCACAGAGGTTTATTACTCACCCGAACATCACCAGCCTGCACCTGGACTTCATCACAGCCATGATCCTGTGAATGGGTTGGACCCAGGAGCTCCAGTCTCTTCCTGCAGCTGAACTAGTTTCTTATATGTGTGCTAACACGCTAACATTACTATACCTTAACCCATACCTCTCCTTGCCCTCCAGATCATGATGTTTTGTATCATATTGTGTGTCAGTGAGTCGTCCTGCACCCCCAGGAGCTAACCCAACCTCCCCTTCTCCATCTCTCCTCCTGTTTGCCCCACCCTTTCCTGTATTTTGCTGCACCCCTTTTCCCATTTACCCCACCCCTTCCTGTCATTGTCCTGCCTCCCCATCAGTGGGAGGAGGTAAGTGGTCTGGATGAGGAGAACAACATGGTGCGGACCTATCAGATCTGTTCATCGGAGGGGAGCACGGGCAGCCATTGGTTGCGCAGCACGTTCATCCAGCGCAGGGCGGCGTGGCAGGCGTACGTGGAGCTGCGCTTCACCATGATGGAGTGCTCCTCCCACCCTAGCCTCCACCGCAACTGCAAGGAGACCTTCAACCTGCTGTACTACCAGGCCGACTCTGATGAAGCCACGCCCACACACCCACCGTGGATGGAGAACCCCTATGAAAAGGTGAGCTCAGGTCTACTCACCCCTTACTATAACTTTGCTCTGAGACTACTCTTCCTCCTCCCTTTCAATAATTTCACTCTGAGACTACTGTTACTGATCTCTTACTAAAACTTTACACTAAAACTAGCCTTACTTTAGATGACATAGTGGATATATAATTACTTGGCCCTAACTGGCTTTTTCTTGAGACTAGTCTTATTTTCATTGCTATACCCATCAAAGTTGATACATATTTACTCAGCCCTTACTTTAATTTTTTAGCCCTTACTTTACAAAGACTGGCCTTGCTCAGTCCTTACTGTAGCTTTAAACAAAAGACTAATGAAAGAGTCCACTATTAGTGTGGACTTGCTCTCCTGTACTTTTGCAGCAAGACTGGAGACTTTAATAAGACTTATTTCACTTCCAACTGCACCAGCTAAGCTGAGTGCCTCAGTTACTATTGCTATCGTCTTACACCAAGTGTGTAAAGGTAAGCGCTGACTTCCTGTCTCCTGCAGGTGGACACTGTAGCGGCGGACTTCCTGCTGCGGAAGGGCGGGGAGAGGAAGTTCAATGTGAAGACACTGCGCCTGGGCCCTCTGACCGCACGCGGGTTCTACCTGGCGTTCCAGGCCCAGGGTGCCTGCATGGCGCTGCTGTCTGTCCGTGTGTTCTTTAAGAAGTGTCCAGCCGTGGCCCGAGCATTCTCCACCTTCCCTGAGACCGTACCGCGGATGCTGGTCCAGGAGGCTCAGGGAGCGTGTGTCCCCAACGCCGCCCAGCGAAGTGCTAAGCCCGGTACGCCGCGCATGTTCTGCGGGGAGGACGGCCAGTGGGTGGGGCAGCCCACCACATCCTGCGCCTGCCTGCCCGGGTATGAGCCCGTCGCCACGGACACCGCCTGCAGTGGTAAGTGATTGCCATTTGTTTCTTGAATCAGCTACTTACTGCTTCCTGTGTGGGGCTGGGCTGGTATTCATAAAGCATGTCAGAGAAAGGGCTCTGATCTTGGATCAGCTTTACCTGCCAAGCTGTGCAAGAAGTCAGTCAGGCTCATAGGTATGATGTCATAGTCAAGAACCTAACCGGAGAGGTCATTAGCTCGGCTAATGCTAATAATCAGGAAGGGGTGGCCTGCCAGCCTTTCTGCTTCAGATCCCTGCAGTGAATGCTGCCAAGGCTGAAGAAATGGGATTGTGGCTTCATTGATGGTACAAGAGCAGCTTGGCTTTGCTAATGGCACGAGAGCAGCTTTAGTGTTTCTTTCTGGTTTTGGCAAAGCCACAGCCAAGTGGTATGCGGAGGGTTGTGCAGATGTGTGCTGACACGTCCTCCTTTGTTAGAGATGGATAAAAAGAAAGGGAGTGAAAGAGAGAGAAAAATTCTGAATTTTTTCTTTGTGTTTGATTTTATTTAGCCAAGTGTAGAATCTGGTTTTCCCCTCACGCAAGGACATTTATACATGCATACACACCTATGTACCTACATGCACATGCACCCACTTACATGCCCACATGCAGATATACACACACACACAGTTTTAGTAATGTAAACCCCCATGCTGTTTTCGGGGGGGGTAAATGTACATTCATTGGGGGCTGGGTAGCCTTAGGTGTTATTACACCTTTACCTGACCCCCTCCCCCAACCTCTGAAACACAGGAGCCAAAACAATGACCCCCTCCCCCCAGGTGATTTGGTGATGAGGGTATATAAGAGATACAATTGGGGGTGGGACAGGTCATTGGGGTCCTCTGCCGCTGCTGTTAAAGGTGTGTGTGTGTGTGTGTGTGTGTGTATGTGTGTGTTTATCAGAGAAACTGGTCAATCAGGATCTGTTTGAAAAGTGATGTTTTTCAGATATTGATCAGTTTGTTTCTCTTCAATGTGTTGGTTATGGTAAAAAGGGGGGGGGGGTAGGACTGAGGAAGAGAGAGTGATATTCAAAGACAGTCATTGTTGCCTTGTGTGTTTCTAATTTCCCTCACACTGGGCAATCAGCCTATCGATTGTTATTCATTTTTAGCAACATGGATGTCCCTGTACACCACAAGTACACCTTGCCTGTAGAGTGATTTGAACTAAATTAAGAAAGGGAGAAAATTGATTTAAGAGGCCTGATTTAAACATTGCTTGACAGCAGTATGCATGAATCTCTCTCTCTCACATGTATGATGTAAAATGTATTTGATTCTTTCTGTGTGTTTGTATGTGTGTTCTCATAAGCACAATTCAGCTTCTGTGTATATGTGTGTAAGTATATGTTTGTGCCTGTGTGTGTGTGTGTGTGTGTGTGTGTGAGAGAGAGAGAGAGAGCACATCGATGCCAAAGGGATGCAGGTCTCCACTTGCAAAGAGTAAGAAACACCCAGAGTGTGATACTATAAACCTGCCCCTACTTACACACACTCTACACCACACACAGACACACACATGCATATACACATTGCTCACACACATCTATACACACACTCCACATGCAGACCCTGACACACACGCTTATATACACTCATAAACGCTTTGCTTTAGGTTCTGAGCTGTCTGTGCTACTGTACACTTTGTGCTTCCTGTGTCTCTCCTCTATCATGCATCAATAGGAGTCATGCTGAACACATACGGTTCACAATTGGAAGTGTGTTCAAGTTGCTTGTGTTGCATTACATGAGTTTGTCTTACAAATCCATGTAAGTTATTTCACTGAAGATTTATATGCCACAAAAACAGATTTATTCATCCATTCAGACATATAATCTGGAAAGTGTGTTAGCATATTGCAACAGCAATACATGCTGAATACATACAACTTTAAGTATATCTTAAGGTGTAAGTCACAGAGTAAATCATATCTCTCTCTGAAACACAATTAACACAATTGTCCCGCCCCTGTACATATAAAATGAGTAACAGTCTTCTCTCTGTCAGTTTTAACCAAGAGTAATGTTTCAAAATTCTACATGCAGATACTCACTGTTACACCTTAAACCTCTTAAAAACTGCAGCGTTGATCTCTGAGGAAAAGAACCCTTTTGGCTATCTTTTTTTGTTATCATTATTATTTTTTACTTTCTGTAAATGTCTTTTTAAACGTAAAGCTGGTACACCAAAGGCTGGTCTTTGCATGTAGAGTGTTTTTCTCCCGTAAAAGTACATATTTACCATACACAGTGGCCTCCCGCCCTGTTTCTCTTTGTTTAACCGCTCTTTGTCCACTTTCTGGCAGGAAAAACTGTAGCAGTTCTGCCAAAACAATTATATTAGACAATACAAAGAGCTGCCGTATAATGAGTACAGGTATATTTAAATGGCAAACACTCTATACTAAAAAATAAAAATTATAGCAGTAATGAAATAATAACATGTAATAATAACAATAATCATAAATAATAATAACAATAATAATCATAATAATAATAATAACAACAACAATTGACAATTGTAATAACTACTAGAATAGCACTGGAGATAAATATTAATAAATAAAAATAAAACAAACAGTAAACATAGTAGCAATCTTTCTCTCTCTACCCATCCCACTCTTTCACTCAATCCCCCTCTCATTTTGTCATTCCCTCTCTCTTCTTTCTCTGTATTCCACCTATCCCTGGCTCTGTGTCCATCCCCCCCACCTCTCTGTAGCTCACTCAGCATTATCCCTTGTGGAAACTCACAGGCTGAAAGAGAAGAGAAAGTTTTCTCCGGTAAATGTGTAACAAAGCTCTTGCTATTAATATGGTCTGGGAAAGGAAGTGGCTCTTGGTCTGTAATGAAGTCACTCGGCCCTCAGATTAGGCTGACGCTGTGCTTTTCTGTGCCTTCCTCCGGCTTCCTGTTCAACACAGTTAACACCTTTGTTTTATCTGTCTTTTTTCAAAAATTATTTGGTTAATGATAAATGGCCTCCCAGACGTCGGAAAAAAGCTGACATTTGTCTTCTGGGAACCCGGAGTCAACCTCTTGTTCAGACCCCGCTAGGCAAATAGCATGAAACGTCGAAGGCTGTGCTGTTATCAAGAGGTACACCATAGCGACCAAATATTTGCCAAATTACACAAATGTGGGTATACTTCCACAAAGCTACGAGCAGAACAAAGGGAACAGAGTAATTTATTCTCACTCAATCTCTGGGGTAAAGACAACAACGGAAAATCTTATCGTGCAGGCTAACTCAGATTCCGTTTGAAAGCCGTGTCTTGTCATTAAACATAAGCCAGCTGTATTAAATGGGGATTTTCTCACTGTGGCATATTTGGTATTTCTCATGTACAGTCTGATAAACTCCACACGCAACCCTCAGAACAGAATGGTGCCCTGGCACGTATGGGTCCACTGGAGATCTGCGACAGCTCGGTGGCACGGAGGGCCGTGTGCATGCTTGCTTTCACTCCAGCCTCTGCTTTTCAGCACATACTTAGTTATATTACTTGCTCAATTAGTCAGGATAGTTTCATATTAAGTGAAATGATTTTTTGATTTCTAAATGATCGTTTGTGCTCTAGCTCAGAGAACATGCATGCTAATGGCTGAATGCGTGGATTAAAAAGTTAAAGCAGCAGTAATTGTTTATTGGAATGGAATCCAGCATAAACTTTGCCCTCTGTGGCACTGGGTTTGAGACCGCTGGTCAGCAGAGAAAGAGAGCTACCAAGTCCAGCTCTGCTGTCTTCAAGTCTGAGTAAACCCCAGTGCTGGCTCACCAAATGAGCTGACTATCCTTGGGAATCATGTGAATGTAAAAATATTTCAAGATGGTATAGTACATAGACCAACAGACAGGAACTGTTACGGTTAAATAAACATATTGAAATGATTAAAAGATTGTCTCATTAACAGAATATCCTAATTGTCTTAGTAATACTCACCGGCGTTAGTCGGATAACCAGCAAACTGGTTCTGTGCACACGACCCTGGTCTTTGGCCCGGCACTTAATTTATCCATTGATTACAGTATTACCTCGCCTGACCTTGTTTCTTGGGGCTGGTTTGAATGCTGATTTCAAAGTTCAAGCTCAAATCCTGTATGACCATTGGACCTGCTGGATCAGAGCTGGCAACCCCTGCCTAACGGTCACTGAAATGCATGCTGGGAAAACTACTTCAAAAGGAGATGAATGTGTGTCTTTGTTGCCACTTTCAGTTGTTCATTTTTAAACCACTATTCTCTTTAAAAAGATCAATTAGACTGAGGTTATTTCAGTGCAAGATTTAGAGCATACCCACAGAATATTCTCTCACAATCTGTAAACTTTAGCTACAAAGTGTCAGACTGTACGTGAGCAAATTTTTATTTACGGCAGTGGGTTGTTTTTGGTTTGTTAGTTTTATTTAGATGTATTTAGGTTTAATATAAAAGGCGCGTGTGAGAACATGCAGCAGAGCACAGGAATGCTGAGCTGCCTCCCACAGCGAGAGATCGCTCTGATACCGCCGGGAAGGGGGCGGCGGGTTATTTCTGTTTGTGCCGCACTTTCGGGCGTCTGCGAACCTGAAGGCAGAAGAGCCAGAAAGACGGATCTATTTTAACGCTGTTTGTGTCTTTTGGCTGTGACAGCAATGACGCCATGTGTCTGCATGGCTCGCCGTGTTTTTCAAGTTTTTTTGGCTGTGGTTTGGTTTGTGTGATCTAAGTTCTTTAAGCAGTGTAAAGTTTAGTGTGATTTAATCATGCGTCTCTCCCTCTCCACAGAGTGTCCGGCAGGGCAGTTCAAGTCTGGGGCAGGGCCAGGTCAGTGCTCACCATGTCCCGCCAACAGCCAATCAGGAAGCACAGGCGCGGCGGCCTGCATCTGTCGCCCTGGTTACCTGCGTGCCAGTTCAGACCCACCTGAAATACCCTGTACAAGTGAGTACAGCTCGACCCATCCCTACCCCCTTCCATTACAGTGCAACACATTCCATTATGCTACATTCAGGCTTTTTGGAGAGGCTCTAATCCAGAGTGACCTGCACAGCTAAGTGTTTTTACAAACTCCATTTATTCAGATGGATACTTCCTCAAGCAATTTGATTAAGGTGTGCCAACAGCTGTGTCATACCTGGGGATCAAACCTGCAAACTCTTAAGTTGGAAGCCTAAATCCATTATACAATACTGTCACCCTTCTTTCAAATCCAAATGCACTCTATTGGCATGGCAAGAAAAATGTGTGCAGTTGGAGAATTACACCACAGAGATGACATGAACCTCACCCCCAGCACCCTATAGACACAAACGCATTCTCTCTTAACCCCCTTTCCTATCTTCTCTATCTCCTCCCACCCCTGCCTCCCTCTCTATCTCTTGCTCTGTCACTATTTCCCAACTCCATCTCTCAAAATTCAGTTCAGTTCAAGTTAATTCAATTACACAACACTGGCAGGACATGCCAAAGTAGTTACATGTGCTAAAATGAGCAACCGCAAAAATACACCTCAGTGCCACACAGGAGACAAACGGAAAGCAGGTTATTGCCCTCTAAGCTGCATGATCATACTGAGGTGCTGACGCCGCACTAATGATGTGAGCGTGGTTCAGAGCGTCTCGTCTTCACAGCACCGAGAGATCACTGGGTTGCCATGGCCTCGGGCCTCATAGGGTACCAGGCTCTACGACTGCAATACTCAAATTCTCTCTCTCTCTCTCTCTCTCTCTCTCTCTCTCTCTCTCTCTCTCTCAAATTGCTTTATTGGCATGATATGATAATCATTTTTTTTTATAAAGCGTAAATACAAAATACAAAGAACACTGAACAATTGTTCTCTCTCTTTGTCTCTGTCTCTCTCTCTCTCTCTTTCTGTGTCCCTCCCTCCCTCTGTCTCTCTCCCTCCTTCCCTGACATGGAGCTGACATTGGTGGCTACCATGTGGCATTATTGATTTCACTTGGATGTATTGACTGTATTGTGAAAGCCTCCTGCTTTCTTCTCCGTCTCTCCACTGTGCTCTATCCATCTATCCTGCTCCCTCCCTCCCCACTCTATCCCTCCCTCCCTCTGTCTCTCTTAAAAAGTGCATAGTTTTTTACTTTCTGTAAACTTCTTTCAATGGCTTGTTAGCTCAAGTCACTCTTGACGTACTTAACATCTGTGTCTCTCTCTCTTTCTCTCTCACTCCCTACAGTGTCTGAAAATCAAATGCAAACAGACTTTATCAGCATGACCTGTTTATTTTCTGCGCAGTGAATATTCATTTGAGAGTGAGCTTGCACTCTTTGTGATATAAACTGTCTTGTTTCTTGGTTTTGCTAACAGTATCTATGCTGAATAAATAAAGAGTTACAGCAACATCATCATAAATTATAAAAAGGGATGGAATATTAATTAAAAGAATATAAGCAGAATATAAATTGAAAGACTCTCTTTATTTTATATTTGTATCTACACAATAATGGCCATTATACACTTGTAATGGCTGCCATAAACCATCCCTCTCTCTGTCTAATTGAAATTCAAAAGTTCTATAAAAGTGGGTGCATTAAAAAGCCAGTATCGGCAGAGTTGTTTATAATGGCTTCAGAATCAATATGACCACCACCACCATTGTAAATTATGGCTGAAAGATAATAGCATTTAGAAAAAAAAGAACAAAAAAGTCTTGAGTTTTTGTCTCTCTTCCCTCGTTTATTTCATTTTCTCTACCCTCATTCCTGCCTTAATTGGTTCAGTTGCTCCCTGAGCTGTAAGTGTGTAACTCTGCATTAAAGCACAGAATTGCATTATGAGCAACAGTTGCTGTTTAGCCAATGTATATAGCTGGTTTTGCTGTGTGTGGCACATGTGCAAAGCAGCATGCATGCGGCCCTCCCGGGCTCTGAGTGTGAGCTGTGTATTCATAATGAGAACATCACCGCTGAGCTGTGGCACTTCTGAGATGGCTCTTCACATGATGACCGCTCACTTCTCAAGCACTAACGGTCCTCAATCTGTGGAATGCATGATACGTGGGGGAGGGGGACACTTGAAGTTGGGACTGATGAGTTTGCACTTCCCATTTCCTGTTTCCTGTTTGCTCCTTTTGACCCCTCTCATCTGCCGTATCGACCTTTGACCTTCAGCTTCTGAGGGCTGTTTTGTAGCTGAAGCACTGTGCACTGGGGCTGGGGGAGGGTAGGAAGGGGTGGGAATGATGTCAGTACCCTGATTGTTGTTAATTGCTGAAGGAAAAGGGAAATAGGTGGTATTATTTGCAGCAGTGTTACTCTGCATCTTTTGGAAATACTTTTTTTTATAATTTAGAGAATGGTTGTACTTCCATTCATGTTGCTCTTTCATTCATTGTTGTTGCGGTGTTATTATTTTTTGCAGTTGTTTATTTCCACAAAGTATTTGTTTTGGCCTTGTGATGAAATGGGTTGCCATGCCAATAACACATATTCAGATCTGATACTGAGATGGCCCTTAGTGAATGATGTGCGTTCTCCAGAGAGAGAGAGAGAATAGCAAACAAAGTGCTGCTTACCACAGAGAAGTCATTGATTGATGTTTGTTACAGACACACCCGCTATTCCTGCCTGCCGACCTAAAGGAATACAGCAAAAACATTTTATTGTGTTGTACTTGGTCTCTTGGTGAATTTTATTTATTTTTTTTTGGAAATGATGCACGGTATCAGAGAGAGAGAACAGCGTACACAGAAATGGCAGTGTTTGCAGCCAATTAATCATTGATTAGCTAACATTTTCCTCACAAGCGAAGTACACAATCATTTTTTTAAACAACTCATTTAATCAATCGCTTTACTCACATCGATAGATAATCAGACTGACAGATAAGTGTAATCAATTTAATCTGGATAGAACAGCTGTGCCTTACCTGGAGCCCGAACCAGGAGCTTGTGAGTTAAAACCCAGCCCCCAAACCTAAAGATGTGTGTCCCTCCCCCCCTGCAGAGCCACCGTCCGCCCCACGGAGCATCGTGACCCAGATAAACGACACATCGGTGACGCTGGAGTGGAGCGAGCCGCTCGACAGCGGGGGCCGCAGGGACCTGAGCTACGCAGTGCAGTGCCTCCGCTGCGCGGCCCCTGGGGACCCCTGCCAGCCCTGCGGGGACAGTGTCAGCTACCGGCCCTCGCAGAGTGGCCTGCTGACCCGCCGCGCAACCGTCTGGGGCCTGCTCCCCCACACCACCTACGCCTTCACCGTGCAGGCGCTCAATGGCGTGTCACTGCTGAGCGGCAAGGAGCCCGCTAGTGACAGCGTCAACGTCACCACCAGCCACGACGGTGAGCCGTCTGCACCACACCTCCAGTTTAATGGATAATTTAGCCACTTTAATAGAAAATCAATTAACCAAAAAAGTGATGATCAGTTTGATGAGTTTATCTTATCAACCACTCATCCAATTTATTCAATTTTAAATAAGTGTACTTGTGCACTGCAATTCTCAGACCACATAATTTAACACTATGGATGTCAAAATCAACACAATTTGGGTGCACTTTTGACAGTATTAAAACCTAAATTAAAATAAAAAACTCCAGGTGGTGTGTGATTTCAACAAAAGTCTGGGTTATTTTTATGAAATGAAGACTAGAAATGTAACACTTTTATTTAAACACCAAGAATTTGTTTGTGTGTGTGTGTGTTGTGTACAGTGCCGGTGCTGGTGTCAGGCATCATGCAGAGCAGGTCTACAGAAAGCAGTCTGACCCTGCGCTGGACCCGCCCCGAGCAGCCGCACTACAACATCCTGCTGTACCAGCTCCGCTACTGCGAGAGGGTGAGCACCCCGTGGCAACCGCTTAACAACCATCTGCCTACCAACTAACAACCAATCTCCCAGTAATCACATTAAAACCTTGCACTAACCACCTGGCAGCCACATAACCGGGCTCCAACCACCTGCCAAACAAACGGCAACCATATTCCTGGCAACCTCATATCAACCATGCAGCAGCCACCTAACTATTGGAGTACCAGCACCAAATAACCCGTCCCAAATGACAGCATCTGCGCCACAACTGTAACCTTCGTCTGCCTTTTGATGACCATAATGCAACTGCTACATGACCAACAGGCCTAAAAATCATGTTACAAAACTCACTTCTCAACAACTGCTCAGTAACCAGGCAACATAACCGTTATCTTGGCTTCCCTTTCAAAAACCACAAAGCAACCACATGACAGCCATTAAGTGCTAGCCATTTAGAGTGCTCTGTAACGGGTCGGGCAGACTGCAGAAATACTGCAGCACTCTGTGTTTCGGTTGGCAGCAGACCTGTGGTTACTCTGCTCTACTTTGGATTAAGGTATGATCGATTCGTTTGAGTTTAAAAATGAGTCTCTCTCCCCTCTCCTTCATCCCTTTTTCTCTCCCTCCCTCTTCCTGACATCTTTTCTAACCAACATTTGCCTTCCTCTCTCTGGCTCACACACTCATGCAGGATGGCAGTGTGGATGAGCGGAGCTGCAGGTATAAGGAGAGTGTGGATAATGAGGTGGTGTTGAGTGACCTGCGTCGGGGTACGGAGTACGAGGTGCAGGTGCGCGCACGCACCATGGCGGGATACGGGACCTTCAGCGCAGCCACGCTTGTGCGCACCATGCCCAACGGTACGGACCTGCCGCTCGCCTCCTGCGTGCGCTAAAACAGCTGTACCCCCAAACTGACTCAGTACCCCAAAATTCCCCCAAACTGAGTCTATACCCCTAACAAAATTCCAAATTGAGCATGTACACCTAAACTCAGTCTGTAACCCCAAACCCCCCCAAAACTAAGTCTGTACCCCAAACAAAACTCCCCCAAACTGAGTCTATACCCCTAACAAAACTCCAAACTGAGCCTGTCCTCAAATTCAATCTGTACCCCCAAACCCCCTCCTGTGTCACATCACTAATTCTCTCCTTCAGTTTGCAAATGTTGTCAGTGAATCTCCTGTTTGTGCGTGTTTATCTGAGCTGTCTGTGACCCACATATTTAACTGTGTAATTCATATTTTTATATTTTCTCCTTCCTCTTCCCCCTCTTGCTTTGATACTGTCCATCCACCCTCCCTGCCTCCCTCTTTCTGTCTCTCTCCCTCCATCTCTCCCCATCCCTACATCTCTCTCTCTCTCTCTCTCTCCCCTACCTCTCCCTCTGCAGACACACCCGACTCCCAGCTGATGGTCACGGGGGTTCTAGTTGCCATGGGAACCCTTTTGCTCATCTTCATCATCGCCATGGCAGTGTTCTGCATCCGGTGAGGAGGAGGAGGAGAGGGGAGAGAGGGGGAGGGAGATAGGGAGGAGGGCATAACTCCAGTTCTGCCGGACAAGAGTGTGTGTCCCCTGCCCCACTACACCTGCAGAAGACACTCAGCTCTGTATTCTTAACATTTGAAATCCAGACTGACACGTCTAATGAAAATTCATGAATGGGGCATGACCAAATATAATTCTGTTTTAGCTATATGTTCTGTACTGTAAAACAGCACCTGAAAGCACCTGCTGGCGCAAGGGAGCTCAGGAGCTGGTTATCGGGAGGGTCTGCAGCTCTGCAGATATGCTTGTGCTGGAAATCCAGTAAGGAGGGAGGTGATCAAATGCAATGCAGTTTCAGTGAACCACACTGGAGAAGGCCTGGTAGCACACAGCCGCTTCTGTAGCTAAGGGACAAACAGGACTGAAGGAGCACATTAGTATCTGGATCTGTAGAGCAGGCCACAGGTGCCTCTGGAGGGGGGGGGGGGTGTTTGTACAGGAATCTGTGGCTCCGCCCCCTCTGGAGAACAATAACGGTTTGACCCTGGGTGCCATGGGAACGGCCGAATAGTGGGGTGTGGGGGTGGGGGGTTACAGGGCGGGATCACTGTAGCTATTTTCGTCCCGTGAGAAGAGAGCGCATGTCGGTTCCCTTCAGCCACCCAAACCTGCACACGCCTTCTTAATGGGGCCACTCCCACCTGGGAAACAGGACTGAGAGAGAGAGAGAGAGAGAGAGAGAGAGAGGGACATTCATATTTCATTAGTAACACAATCATGCTACACACACACACACTCACACACACAAGCATTCAAAATCTGCACCCATCCCTGCACACATATACACACACAAACATATCTTTGCACATGCACACACATATGTTCTCACACACACACATTTACACATGTAAACATGCACACACACACACATACATACACAGAAAAGGCACAGAAGTTTAAACTCTGGCAGAATCTAATGTGACCTGCAGGGGGAGCTGCTTGACGATGAGGTTTAATGATTGGGTTTCCTGGTGAACACATTTTAAAGTTAAAAGGACATTCCAAAACTCAAGCAATTTCTCAAGCCCATCAAAAATACATCAAGCACCAAAATCCAGCTGTTGGTGTGAATTATTAGTTAATGAATTAAACACTAGGTGATGTAACATTTTTAAACCTCTCGTTAGAGAGGCGAGCCGAACCTCTCGCTGATTGTTGTTTATATTGCCGCTGATTACAGTGACGTTGGAGGGGACTCGGTTTCAGCGCTGATTAACGGTTTGGCGACCTCTCTCCAAACAGCTGAGCTCTGAGAAAGTGTAGAATTTCAATGTTCCATTTGAGAGGAAGAACAGTTCTAGACACAAGACAACCTTCCCTTCAGGAGCTGCGTTTTTTCACAACTCTGAAATGTTCGTAACTTTGAAAGCAGGGATGTATTCGATACTCTCATTTCTCATGATACACTCTGTATTACTGACATTAAGGAGCTTGCAGTGGGAATACCTCTGTGTGGTACTGCTATTTCCATGCATGTTAGGTTGACCAGGTAGTCCTTAACACTGTGCGATATCTGCTTTGATTGAAAGAGAGGAGGAAGAAGGAAGAGACATGTGGGGTAGAGTACCAGGTGTCCGTGTACTTCCTGCTTAATCACCCCTGACTCTTTCTCCTGTCTCCCTCTCCCCCCCCTCAGTAAGCACACCCGACTGAAGGACCCCGAGGTCAGCGATAAGCATGGACAGTACCTCATGGGTCCCAGTAAGTCTGTCCACTTCCACTCCTCACCACAATCACTATGTGTCATTATAACAGTCTTATAACACATTATAACTGCACATCAACAGTTATGGCATTTCACTGACCAACCTTGACAGCTCACTTTTTTATGTGACAGCTGTACCCCGCCTGGGAATGGAACCTGCAACCTTGTAACTGCACGTCCATTATATTTAACTGCTGTCGTTACAGTCATGATCATTATATCATCATTGTACATATAGGATGCCTCTCTGTAACTGTGTAAATGATGGCTGTGTACAGTTGAACTACATTGCTAGCTGTGTTTCAGTCCCTGTTTCAGGCTATAGGCCGAACAGCTAGTTGGTTTGTATATGGTTGTTAAAGTGGCTTGTTGTGTTTGTGGTTTTCCCCCTCCCACCTGCCCTGGCCCCGCCCCTCTCAGGTGTGAAGGTTTACATTGACCCCTTTACCTATGAGGACCCCAACGAAGCTGTGCGTGAGTTCGCCAAAGAGATCGACGTGTCCTTCGTCAAGATAGAGGAGGTCATTGGAGCTGGTGAGATTCTCTTCCGTCTGTCTCACACACCCCCCACCACTACCCCTCACTCCCTCTCTCTATTTGCATTTTTACCTCTCTCTGAGTATATTATTTTTTTAAGAAGCGGATGAAGAAAAATATGTGTGCTTATAAGGACCCTTTTTCATTACTGAGTAAGGGAGCCATACTCCTCTAACTCTCATGAAAATGTAAATGGTGAGCCTCGTTTGGCTGAATGGCCTTTTCCTGTCATCTTTCGCTCTTATGTTTGAAGCCTTTCCCCACCCCCTCTCTTTCTCTCACTCCCTCTTCTCCTCCCCTTCCTCTCTCTCCCCTCTTTTCCCTCTCTCTCCTTCCCTCCTCCTCTCTCTCTGTCTCAGTACAAGTGAGCTTTATTGCTATGACAATGAAAAGAATTCTGCTGCCAAAGCAGTGTGTGTCCGTGTGTGTGTTTGTGTGAGTGTGTTTGTGTGAGTGTTTGTGCGTGCTTGTGTGTGTGTGCACATGTGTATGTGTTTGTGAGTGTTTGTGTGTGTGTGCTTGTGTGTGTATGTGTGTGTGAGTGTGTGTTTGTGTGAGTGTTTGTGCGTGCTTGTGTGTGAGTGAGTGTGTCTGTGTTTGTGTGAGTGTTTGTGTGTGTACATGTGTGTGTGCGTGTGTTTGTGTGTGTATGTGTGTGTGTGAGTGTGTGTTTGTGCGTGTGTGTGTATTGTAAAATAAATCCCCTGTGTCTCAGTGTCTGCCATGTTTCTCTCTCTGGTATTAAATGGAGATTGAGGTCCACCCCCTCAGACTCACTTTGCTGTGAAATGTTTTGACGTCAACTATCCTCATTGTTTGGGTATTACACAGTTCACATTAAACGGTAGCTACATCAGCTTGTCATTTCAGATATTACTGATGTAAATTTATGCATTCACAGGAGCGCTAATAATCATGATGGTAGTCTAATTAGCATTAAACTCTGTGCTGTAACAGAAACACTGATACCGAGCATGGCTAGTTGTACTACATCCCTAATATGAGCTTGTGTGTGTGTGTGTGTATACATGCGTGTGTATATATAAAAGAGTGTGTAGGTGTGTATGTTTGTGTGCATGTTCATGCATGCATGTGTGTGTATATGTGTGTGTGTGTGTGTATACATGCGTGTGTATATATAAAAGAGTGTGTAGGTGTGTATGTTTGTGTGCATGTTCATGCATGCATGTCTGTGTGAGCGTGTGTGTGTGTGTGTGGCCTCTCTGAGGATAACATAGCTGGACACTGCTTTCCTCCCTCTTTACATCATTCTTCCTCTCCTCTCCTCCTCTCTCTCTCCCATGTGAATTTGGATAGATGACTCTGCACACCTCCCCCCTTCTTTCTTCCTTCCTGTTCCACTCAGACACTTAAGGAGAAGAATAACTTTCCCCACTGTAACACACTGTAACTTTGCGATGACATTGCTGCAATGCTGTGTCCTGCTTGTGCTTGTTAGTGAAACTCTTTAGAGTCTGGCGTGTGAAACCCTCTTACCCTAGCCTTGAAAGAGGCGTAGGTGATTAGGTTAGGAATAGTGAAGGATGGTCTCTCACCTGTTTACCTGGCTGTGTGTCTGTGCAGGTGAGTTTGGGGAGGTTTGCCGGGGGCGGCTGAAGATTCCGGGGAAGAAGGAGAACTACGTGGCGATAAAGACTCTGAAGGGCGGCTACACAGATAAGCAGAGGCGGGACTTCCTGAGCGAGGCGAGCATCATGGGCCAGTTCCAGCACCCCAACATCATCCACCTGGAGGGCATCATCACCGCCAGCTGCCCCGTCATGATCCTCACTGAGTACATGGAGAACGGAGCGCTGGACTCTTTCCTCAGGGTCAGTGTGTGTGGGTGTGTGCATTTGTAACTGCGTTTGTGTTTCTGTTGTGATGTGTGTGAGTCTGTCTGTTTCAGTCAGTGCCCTGACTTCTCCTTTACCCCCCACAGCTGAACGATGGGCAGTTCAGCCCTATCCAGCTGGTGGGGATGCTGAGGGGCATAGCCTCAGGCATGAAGTACCTGTCTGAGATGAGCTATGTCCACCGGGACCTGGCTGCCAGGAACATTCTGGTCAACAGCAACCTGGTGTGCAAAGTGTCCGACTTCGGCCTGTCCCGCTTCCTGCAGGAGAACTCTGCTGATCCCACCTACACCAGCTCCCTGGTAAGGCCCCGATATGCAAGACATGCACATAAACTCACACACACACACTCACACTCACCGGTACACTTTTAAGACCCCCACAATCACCATGGCAACAGTACTATCACCATGGTAACAGGGTTATTACAATGTTATGTAACCTCTCACCATGGTAGTGACACTTTCACCATGGTACCATGCTCTCACTATGGTAACGGTGCTCTCTCACTGTGGTATTGGTGCTGTCTCCAGGGATCTATACTGTCTCCATGGTAACAGTGCTCTGTCTGTATCTCAGGGAGGGAAGATCCCAATTCGCTGGACAGCCCCGGAGGCCATAGCTTTCCGGAAGTTCACCTCAGCCTCGGACGCCTGGAGCTACGGCATTGTCATGTGGGAGGTCATGTCCTTCGGAGAGAGGCCCTACTGGGACATGAGCAACCAAGATGTAAGTGTCTGTGTGTTGTGTGTGTGTGTGCATGCATGTGTGTGTATGTGTGCGTATGTGACCCTTTTGAAACAACAGGATGTGTGTGTATATCTATGTGTGTTTGAGCGTATACATGAGTGTGTACATGTATTTATGACAGTGTGAGTGTGTCACCCTCTCGCCCCCTAGGTGATAAATGCCATAGAGCAGGACTACCGGCTGCCCCCGCCCCCAGACTGCCCCACTCTACTGCACCAGCTCATGCTCGACTGCTGGCAGAAGGAGCGCTCTGCCCGTCCCCGTTTCGCCAACATTGTCAGCGCTCTCGACAAGCTGATCCGAAACCCCGCCTCCCTGAAGATCACCGCCCGTGACGGAGCTGGGTGAGGGGGGGTGGAGGGGTTCTGCATAAAATGATACTCCCCAAAAAAAAACAAACCTTCACAGTCTCGGCTGTGAAATTTTATAGGGGACTCATTTTCCCTCTAGAAAAATAAGTTCAGTGTGAAATGACCTGTTTACAATGCTGTGCACAAATAAAGAGGATTGATCGATTGAGTGACAGAACAGCTGATTGACTGACAGTGGGCGGGGCCCAGGCTGTGGGAGGCAAGAGGCTCAATTCCTGTTTGTCCTGTTTCCTGCATTTACACCCCTGTAAGCTCCACCCCTTAGTCAGCTTCTCAGTACAGAGGAGTGTCCTGCCCCTGCCTCTCTCACCATCGCTTCATGTTAGCCAGTTAACCTGTATTCCTGAGTGCCCCCCCAAACACACACAGACACACAGTGCTGACCTTTGACCCCTGACCCCCAGGCCCTCTCACCCTTTGCTGGACCAGCGCTCAGGCCCCCCAGTGTCCGCCTGTGGCTCCGTTGGGGAGTGGCTCCGTGCCATCAAGATGGAGCGCTACGAGGAGGGCTTCATCGAGGCCGGGATCACCTCCTTAGACCTGCTACTACACATCTCCACAGAGTGAGTGTCTGTCTGTCTGTCTGTCTGCTACTACACATCTCCACAGAGTGAGTGTCTGTCTGTCTGTCTGTCTGTCTGCGACTACACATCTCCACAGAGTGAGTGTCTGTCTGTCTGTCTGTCTGCTACTACACATCTCCACAGAGTGAGTGTCTGTCTGTCTGTCTGTCTGCGACTCCACATCTCCACAGAGTGAGTGTCTGTCTGTCTGTCTGTCTGTCTGTCTGTCTGTCTGTCTGCGACTACACATCTCCACAGAGTGAGTGTCTGTCTGTCTGTCTGTCTGCTACTTCAGATGTGCTCGGAGTGAGTGTCTGTCTGTCTGTCTGTCTGTCTGCTACTACACATCTCCACAGAGTGAGTGTCTGTCTGTCTGTCTGTCTGTCTGTCTGTCTGTCTGTCTGACTACACATCTCCACAGAGTGAGTGTCTGTCTGTCTGTCTGTCTGCTACTACACATCTCCACAGAGTGAGTGTCTGTCTGTCTGTCTGTCTGTCTGTCTGTCTGTCTGTCTGTCTGTCTGTCTGTCTGTCTACTGTCTGCTGTCATCTCCACAGAGTGAGTGTCTGTCTGTCTGTCTGTCTGTCTGCTACTACACATCTCCACAGAGTGAGTGTCTGTCTGTCTGTCTGTCTGTCTGCTACTACACATCTCCACAGAGTGAGTGTCTGTCTGTCTGTCTGTCTGCGACTGAGTGTCTGTCTGTCTGTCTGTCTGTCTGCGACATCTCCACAGAGTGAGTGTCTGTCTGTCTGTCTGTCTGCTAGTGTCTGTCTGTCTGTCTGTCTGCTACTCTCCACAGAGTGACATCACATCTCCACAGAGTGAGTGTCTGTCTGTCTGTCTGTCTGCTAATACACATCTCCACAGAGTGAGTGTGTCTGTCTGTCTGTCTGTCTGTCTGTCTGTCTGTCTGCACACACATCTCCACACAGAGTGAGTGTCTGTCTGTCTGTCTGTCTGTCTGCGACTACACATCTCCACAGAGTGAGTGTCTGTCTGTCTGTCTGTCTGTCTGCTACTACACATCTCCACAGAGTGAGTGTCTGTCTGTCTGTCTGTCTGTCTGCTACTACACATCTCCACAGAGTGTGTCTGTCTGTCTGTCTGTCTGTCTGCTACTACTCCACATCTGTCTGTCTGTCTGTCTGCTACTACAGAGTGAGTGTCTGTCTGTCTGTCTGTCTGTCTGCTACTACACATCTCCACAGAGTGAGTGTCTGTCTGTCTGTCTGTCTGTCTGCTACTCTCCACAGAGTGAGTGTCTGTCTGTCTGTCTGTCTGCTATATCTCCACAGATTGAGTGTCTGTCCATCTGTCCAATAGTATACATCTCCACAGAGTTTGTGACTGTCTGTCCATCTGTCTGATACATATCTGTGTCTGTGCATCTGTGCCTCACCTTCTGTTGGTTTATCAGTCTGTCTGTATAACTCTCTTTTTGTCTAAATGTCAGTTGTAGATTTTTGTAGTTATTGTTGTTGAAAGAATGGCGTGGCCAGCCCAGGTGGTTCTGTGGTTTGTGTTTAAGCTATAACCGGAAGGTTGTAGGTCTGATCCCTGCCTGAGTCACACAGCGGGCGTGTGAAAAGGCCAGTTTTGTTCCACAGGCCACAGCATTAAGAAGGGATCGGCTCCCTTCCTGTGTAATGCAGAGCTCGCACGCCACGCTGCTCCGCATGGAACCGATACAGATTTATGAATGTGTGTGTGTGTGTTCCTTTTTTGTGCATGTCTCTGTCTTTGAGTGTGCCTTTGTGCTAATTGTTTTGTGCATGGGTGTGTACAAGTTTGGTTTTGTGTAGGATTCTGGGTGTTTGTTTATCTATGTATATCTGTGGAAGATTTATTTGCGTGTGTCTATGTATGTGAGTGTGTGTGTGTGTGAGTGCATGCTTGCTCACTGGCTTGTCTGTTTGTTTGTTTAGACTGTGTGTGGTTGCATGTGTATATGGGCATGATTGAGGGAATAACCAAACCGTGTCTGCAGCAGGGATGTCTCTGAGATTGCACAGGTCTGTTTAGTGCAGGAGTGGGCAAAGAGGACCAAATCTGTCTCTGGATTTCCTGCCAACTTTGCTCTTAATATTCTAATTAGCACAATTACTAATGTGATCTGCTATTTTAGCTAAATTTCTCAATATGATCTTGAGGGACAGTTCCCAGGTCAGTACACCAGCAGACGCTGTGGCCCTCAGGTCCTCTGGTGTGTGGGTTGTTAGTCAGAGGAAGATGTGCTCATGCGTCTCTCTTTCTCTTTCTGATATTTTAGGGATCTCCTCCGTATTGGGGTCACCCTGGCCGGGCACCAGCGCAAAATTCTCCACAGTATCCAGGAACTGAGGGAACAAAGCGAGAGCCCCACTTCAGCTCGCTGTTAGCGCCCCCTCTCCCTCCTACCCCTCCCAAAAGCACATGCACAAACTAGCAAATTTTACACACATGCAAACACACACACACACACACACACACACATACTCGCTGCCAGGACTGAGGACAGCCGAGCACACAGCTACAGGGAGGAGTCAACCCCCCTCTGACATAGGGATGACATCACAATGCTATTGCAATAAGCAGCCAATGTTCATACCAGAATTCTTTGGATTCTTTTTTCTTCTTCTTGATTTGACAGCAGATGACTGGTCTGCCTGCCAGCCAAGACTGGACTTGGGAGCATGTGATTGGTCAGGAGTCGGATGTTGGAATGTTAGACTGGTCAGAAATCTGCTTCCTTTTCTCTCTTTGTGTCAGAGACTCCGGCAGGCAAACTAGCTTGGTGTTTTCCCAGCCTTTCCATATCTCTCGGGCTCTTAATCAGACTTGGGCTTGAGGGATGACAGCAGAATTGTCTGGAACAAATGAGCACTTTGAGAGTTTAAACAACAGACCTGTATTTTTAACAAGACTGAAGTGATTTCTGAGTATCTGCCAATGGTCCTTATCATTCACTCCTCAGAGGGAGAAAGAGGCACAGGGAGAGGACCAACAGCAGGGTGTTTGACACACTGATACTCACCGAACTGCAAAGAGACCACAAGAATACTGTTGAATCCTTTTTTCTTTCTTCGTGAACATGGACTTTCAACAAAAAAGCCATACTTGTTTGTTTGTAATTATTAATATAATTTTTTAATTATTATTATGGGTAATTGACAGCATTGGTTGCATGCTTCTCTTTCTTTCAAAGCCACTAGTTTCAGTCTTCAGAACCCCCAAGAGTCTGGATCTCAGTCCAAAGTGGGGAGCAGACCACACCCAAAATATGTCAGCACCCCTCCCCACCAACAGTGAACTGATACCCCATCCTGGTGAACTTTGACCCCGTTCTTGCCTGAGGCTTTGGTATTTGGCAGCAAGAGACAGAAAACTGCTCTTTTCCACCTAATCCATCCTGAATCATCTGAACCAGCCCTAATCCTAACCTGAACCTTTCAGAAGAGAAACGCTAAAACTGATCTCAGATCAGTGCTCATGGGCCCCACCTCCCCCCATCCTCTGGAATTGTGGAAGGATTTTCACGTGGACGGTTGCCATTTGTTGTTGTTGTTATGTTATTATGTTGCCTCGTATCTGTGTATATAAATATATTTTATATGGGTGTGAGCGTTCTCTCTGTCTCCCAGCAGAGTGTAAAGTGTGTTCGGCTCACAATAAAGAAAGATTCACAGCACTGTTTGTACAGTCTGCCCCATCCCTCTGAGTCTTATTTACAGCCACTGTAATGCACCTTTATTCATCTGCTTTCAGTTTATGAGCACGTACTCACCACCAGCACACATACACACTAACACACACAGACACATACAAGCAGGACACACAGTACTCATATATGACACACGCAAGCACACCACCAGCACACATGACAAGCAGGACACACAGTACTCATATATGACACACGCAAGCACACCACCAGCACACATACACACAAACACACACAGACACATACAAGCAGGACACACAGTACTCAGATATGACACACGCAAGCACACCACCAGCACATATACACAATAACACACTGCACAGCACACACATATACACTAACACACACACACACATGTTCACATGCACATACACAAATACAACAAGCACACACACTCACACACTAACTATAAACAACTACAAAGCAAAGGTAAACACACACTCATACACACAGATATACACAAAGACATACGCACATACAAAAACTCATCAGTCTAGAAGGTACATGTGCATGAAAAACTGAATACAGGGGGCCGGGGTGGACGGGCCCAGAGGAAATGGCTCCAATTTTCCCTCCCGACCCCAGGAAAAAAGGGTCGAGAGACAGTCCTGGAAAACAGCACAATGGAAACGAGAACTGTGGAACAAGAGAGGGAGGGATTTCACTCAGTAAAGCCAGAGACCACTGCTGAGGCTTTGTGAGCTGCAGTGGCCTAGGCAAATGGGCTTCAGCCATCTGAGCTCTGTTACTGTAGATACAATGAGCTTCAGCCATCTGAGCTCTGTTACTGTAGGTACAATGAGCTTCAGCCATCTGAGCTCTGTTACTGTAGATACAATGAGCTTCAGCCATCTGAGCTCTGTTACTGTAGGTACAATGAGCTTCAGCCATCTGAGCTCTGTTACTGTAGATACAATGAGCTTCAGCCATCTGAGCTCTGTTACTGTAGATACAATGAGCTTCAGCCATCTGAGCTCTGTTACTGTAGATACAATGAGCTTCAGCCATCTGAGCCATCTGAGCTCTGTTACTGTAGATACAATGAGCTCTGTTACTGTAGGTACAGCCATCTGATCTGCTCTGTTACTGTAGATACAATGAGCTTCAGCCATCTGAGCTCTGTTACTGTAGCTCTGTTACTGTAGGTACAATGGCTTCAGCAATCTGAGCTCTGTTACTGTAGATACAATGAGCTTCAGCCATCTGAGCTCTGTTACTGTAGGTACAATGAGCTTCAGCCATCTGAGCTCTGTTACTTGTAGATACAATGAGCTTCAGCCATCTGAGCTCTGTTATGTAGGTACAATGAGCTTCAGCCATCTGAGATACAATGGGCTCTTCAGCCATCTGAGCTCTGTTACTGTAGATACAATGGGCTTCAGCCATCTGAGCTCTGTTACTGTAGGTACAATGAGCTTCAGCCATCTGAGCTCTGTTACTGTAGATACAATGAGCTTCAGCCATCTGAGCTCTGTTACTGTAGGTACAATGGGCTTCAGCCATCTGAGCTCTGTTACTGTAGATACAATGAGCTTCAGCCATCTGAGCTCTGTTACTGTAGGTACAATGTGCTTCAGCCATGTGAGCTCTGTTACTGTAGGTACAATGGGCTTCAGCCATCTGAGCTCTGATACTGTACGTACAATGAGCTTCAGCCATGTGAGCTCTGTTACTGTAGGTACAATGGGCTTCAGCCATCAATGAGCAATTCAGCCATGTGAGCTCTGTTACTGTAGGTACAATGGGCTTCAGCCATCTGAGCTCTGATACTGTACGTACAATGAGCTTCAGCCATGTGAGCTCTGTTACTGTAGGTACAATGGGCTTCAGCCATCTGAGCTCTGATACTGTAGATACAATGAGCTTCAGCCATCTGAGCTCTGTTACTGTAGATACAATGAGCTTCAGCCATCTGAGCTCTGATACTGTAGGTACAATGAGCTTCAGCCATCTGAGCTCTGTTACTGTAGGTACAATGGGCTTCAGTCAGGTACTCTAATACTGTAAAGACAATGAGCTTCAGTCAGGTACTCTAATACTGTAAATACAATGGGCTTCAGTTAGCTACTCTCCTACTGCAAGCACAATGAACTTCAGCCATCTTGCACTGTTGCCTGTAAATTCAATGGACTTCAGTCCATTACTATCTGTCTGTTACTGTAAATACAATGGGGTTTGGTCAGTAACTCTGTAAGTACAATGCACTTCCCCAAGTTACTCTACCTCTGTAAATACACTGAGCCTTGGTCAGTGTTACTCTGCCGTTTCTCAGATACGTAATACTGTACTCCCAAAGCAAACGTTTTAATTTTGCAGTATTTGCAAGAGCACAGAGCCTGCACACTAAGCATGTCCTCCTGGAGGTGACAGTTTGTGGCCAGTTGATAAGGATAGAGTGGTTATTTTAGGAGCCCATATATCAGTGTCTGATTCTCTGTACCTTTTTGAGGTCAACACGCTCTGCCTCGGTGCCTGTCTGAAACCGTGTTTGATCCGTACGCCAGATGGACGGACAGACAGACGGACTGTCTGATGTAGAACACCTCTGACAGCCTTGCGCGTCTTTTAATTGACCATGTTATCAACCATGCAAAGTTCCCCTGCACGGCTTTAATTGAATCCCGGTTCTTGATGAGAAATCGCTCGTTCATCGACCATGATAAGAGCGTGAGTGGCGATGAGATGGTGTGGAGAGGAAGTGAATGTGCAGAAATGTGATCGGATTTGGGTTTGCATTTGGACTGAGCAGAGCTGGGAGAAAATAAAACTTAAGGTTCAATTTACTTTAAAGACTTACTACGAGCACAGTAAGGGCCCCGTGGTCACAGGTTCGCACCCAGGCTGTGTGACTGTGTGAAGCCCAGACTGTGAATGGGAGTTCCCCAGCCCCAGGAGTTCTATTCTAGTATTCAAATCCAAATCCCGCTCAAAATCCTTAATCCCGTGCATTGTATAAAAAGTGACATTTATCAATGCAGCATATGGCACATATAAGCAGAGTTCACTGACAACATTTATTCTATAAATGTGCAAATGCACACAACTCTAAACTGCACCTCCAGTGATTGCCCTTAATTTGCTGGTTTGTAAAGAAGTTGCCATTTTGGTTGTGGAAACATACCCACATCAAATCCTTCAGATTTATTTATGAGGGTTTGCAAGCACAATCATGTCACATAGCCTAAAGCACAGAGCACAGAATAATTACCCCATTTGCTTACACCTAAACAGTCTAAGTGGGTTAAGCAGCAGGTGTTGAGTTTATAATGGTATGGTATCTCATTTATTTGATGTGTGCATTATGTTATTCTTTAGATCCTGTTGTCAGCTTGTTATCTAATAGTGGTACCGTTGATGCATTTATGTGAAGGAATGGGTCCTTTCACTACACTCTGACTTTAGTTTTGATTGATGAGCCCCTCTGTAAACAATGAATTTCCATGACTGTGTGCAATCCTACCCTTCCATCACGTATGAAGGCTACTTCCTTCAAATATTCACACCTTGCCATTCAAAACAAATCTCCTGTAGTACTGTGCGTGGTCTGTCGGGTAAAAATAGTCACTGGCTCTCCTGTAGCACTAAGTGTCGCCTGTAAGGTGTAAAATGGCCAACAGTAGTGATAGCTGGAAACACAGTTTGCAAATCGGCTATTTCTGCATGAAGAAGATAAACGAAATGGTTAAATCTGTTATTCTGCATGTTTTAGACTGTCGGACAGACAGCTGCTCATTGTTTATGGTGGGGCAGAGTGAACAAAGCTTTGGGCAGCCATATGCCATATTTCCTCAGGCTTAATAACAACATCAATCATAACTAATAAAGCCAGTATGGAGCGAGCCCTAGGTGTGAGATATTTGGTTGTCACAACTATTGTTGAGTAGGGGTTGCCGATTCAGTTGCTGTGTTTGTGGGGTGTTCAGTACACAACATCTACCTTACGAGTCTCACGTCTGACCTGAAATCTGTAGCCTTTGAATGTGCTACACTTTGACAAGTGCAAATGGGGAGGAAAACTATCTTACTGTGCTGAAGCTGCTGATTGCTGGAAATCCAGGACATTCAACCTTTCTTGTGAACATTGAGTGAAAAGGGGCTGAAATAGGGGACTGCTGTATGGGAAACGTGATGTCTGTTCAGCCTAGCTAAGCAGCACACGAGCAGCATTGCTGTGGCATTGCTGGAATGCTTCTCAGGGTTATAGGGATACAATGTTAGCTTTGTTAGCAGGGAATTATTTCGTAATAAGCCAGGGGCACTGAGGTGCATTATTGCTTAGCATGCAAAGTTCTATTTACCTGTACACTCACAGTACACAGCTGCACAGCTCAGGTGAGTCACCTTCCTTTTGGAAGCTAGCACAAAGCAGCCAGGTTCCTGTGTGTGTGTGTGTGTGTGTGTGTGTGTGTGTGTGTGTGGTGTGTGTGTGTGTGTGTGTGTGTGTGTGTGTGTGTGTGTGTGTGTGTGTGTGTGTGTGTGTGTGTGTGTGTGTGTTTTCTTGATAAGTAACATGACTTCAGTCTCAGACAGCAAGACATCAAGGCATATCGAGTGCTTGTTTGTTCTCCAGTTTCATGAAGTTTGATGCGTGAGATCTTCTGGGGCGTGAGAAACAAGGTGTGAGAAAGCTGTGAGTGACATTAGTGGAGGGCAGGGGGGCGAGGGAGAGGGGGAGAGGGCTGATCACATTGCTTTACTGTTTCTGGGGGCAGGTGTGTAACCTGCAACCACATTTAAATAGCAGCCAAACATGCCATTAAGACCATGGTGATTTGATCACACAGCCTGAAGTTTCAGAAGGCCTTCAAGTGGCTCATGGAGTAAACGTACCTGTTCATGCTGTAGCTGGGAGTTTGAGCTCCGGCTGCGCCACTAGCAGCTGTGGCTGGAGCTCAATGCTTAGCAATGCAATGATGGATGAAGCCTTGCTGGTCAAGAATGAAGGTTAAACCATTTCAAATCCCCTCTCTCTTGATTTGTGTTCCTGCAAAAGAAGAATTGGAAACCCAGCTTTCAGAAAGCAGAAATACTGCCACGTATTTGTTCCACTCATGCACCAAACCAGCTGATTTCACTAATTAGGTCCCTTACCTGGCTGAAGGGCTGTGCTAATCAGATTCAACTGGTTTAGTTCCTTGCTGAAACAAATGCACGGAGGTGATTCTATCTTCCAGGGGGCTGGAGGAGAACTGGAGCAGGTCTGTCTGAGAAGGGCACAAGAAAAAGCAAATGTCCTCCCAGCCGCTATCTCCATGGAAACCTCCAGGTAACACCACAATAACGACAAGGTACCACGGAACTGGGTCATTCTGTGTCTGCTTATGTTAGTTCCTCCATCCATCCTCACTTTCATTCATCCGTCCATTCATCTGTATCCCTCCGTTCATCGCATTTAACCATACACACATCTGTATCTTCCCCTGTTTGTTCCTGGGTTGTTGTCTTTGTTCATCTGTGTTAATCAATCTCTCTCTCTACTTCCCATTTATCCATCTTTCCCCATGTTCTTATCTTTTTTCTCATCTGTCAGAGTGATTTTAAACCTTCCAATGTGTTTTCTGGGCTGGGGTCCTGCTTGCTAACAATGTGGAGGTGTCTGCTTCACCTCCTCAGCCTCCCTCGGCCTCTTTCCCCTCCCTGCAAATACTCTAGTCCCAGGCTTTTGGGGCCCTGCAGGCCCCAGTCTGCAGAGAGCTGGAGGAACAGGAGGAGCAGGAGAACAAAAGAATGGGGAAGGAAAAAAAGCTTAATCTTTCCAACTAGTATAAAGAAGGAGATTATGTTACATAAAGAGACGGAAAGTATCACATGACACTGAAATGAAAGCTTTACTCTGCCTCAAAATGCCACTGTCCCAGGATGCCCATGGCCTTACTGTGCTTTATTTGTTTCTTTTAGTCTGTTTCATTGTTATTGCAGGACGAGCCACTCACTCACTCCATGGGTCATGTTTCATACCTCTGTAATGTTCATTTGTTTTTCCAAACTTTTATGTTGTCATTTTTTGTTCTTTTCTTTGTCGATGTCATCTTTTTCCAGAAGGGTTTTTATACTTCAGATTTTTCTTTTTTTGAGCTTCTGAGAAACCTGAAAAAAGCAATGAAAAAGCAAAGCTGAAGAAAAACAAGCAAGGGGACAACAAAGACATGAATGTCGTAATTAGATTGTCGTCATCGCTTCGGAGTACATAAAATAACCTTTTGTCTTCAGATGCAGTGTAAATCCGAAGCCTATAAAATGCAGACCACAGATCCCAGCTCTGAGCGTACCTTCAGGGACAGAAGGGCCCAAGTCCTGACCTGGCCTCACCCTCTCACAAACACTCCGTTACCTTGAGATGGCCCGCTGACACCAAACCAAACTCACCAGAGCTCATCAGCGCCCACTTCCCCAGGGCCAGATTATTTTTAAAAACCGCACACAGCATTATTACTCATTACATTTACATTACGTTTAAGGCATTCAGCAGATGCCCTCATCCAGAGAGACTCACATTCTTTCCCACATGCTGTCCATTTACACAGCTGGATATTTTGCTGAAGCATCTTTGCTCAAGGGTACAATGGCAGTGCCCCACCTGGGAATGAAACCTGCAACCTCATGAGCCCAGCTCCCAACCTTATGCTACAGTGCTGACTCTTCGCACCCATTCATAAATTTATTCATCTGTGTGTAATATATAAATTCCACCCATGATGCAATTCAGTGAAAACAGACATTAGTCTCTTTAAGGGCATATGTTCATTATTTTACAATGAAATGGTTGCATTTCAAAGGATGTCTTTTCTCCAATACAATATAACACATTCAACAGAAAATGACGTTGTACTGTAAAGCTTGTTTTGATTGAATTGCATATTGCTACGCTGTTGAAGAGACTATATGTGCTTGACTGATTCTAGCAGTGTTTATAGCAAATCACTTGCCCTGAGATATATTTGGGGATCTATTAACCAGACACTGCAACTGGGGCCAAAAAGTACCTATACATTAAAGTACTTCTATTGAAGTTCCGGTCTCGATGTGGTGTCCTATTGCCATGTTTGTTGAACTCTTATCTTATCTGAGCCACAGGGTCCTGTCATGTAGAGTACCAGAATAAAGCATGCCATTCATATAAACATGCTGAAAATATCAATGTTTTGAGTTGTAATCCTGTAGTCTCTTTGACTTAAATAAGACACTCTTTATTTTATAAAAAATAATTCTCTTAGGCTGTATACAGTGTAATATGTGGTAGTTTAAGCCGTGTCAAATGATACATGATATCTGCAATGATAACAATGGTAAATTCTATGTATACTGTCTGAATAGCCAGCTTACCGGTAGAAATGTGTTTATTACATGTTTACACTAAAGCTTAACAACCATGAGAATATCAAAGACGGTTTGAAGAGTCACACCCTCTTCAGGTCAAAACACCCATGAAGGTGTGTATATCCAAATTCCTCCGGAGAAATCATGTGGTTAGCATTAGCTCCACACAGTGATCACCGTTGACTATTTATATATACGTATTTGGGAATGGTCCCGTGCAGCCGCGGTACGAGTTTCATCTGTTTCTACTCACCTTACGCATTTAAGGCTAGCTAATTGTCATGTCTTAGAGCTGCCAATACTCTGTTGTTACTACTACTTTTTCCCTCGATGTAAAGTCGTACAACTTTCATCTTTATGCACACGATGTTCGTTTCCCACGAGAGCCACAAGCCATCGTTAGGTTCAGCTGTAGTCCTGGAGTAACTCCATCCATGGTATTTGTTTGTGGCTGTGATTCTAACATACGTTCGTATTTGTAATAATATGGTTTTCTCCGTTGTTCTTTGAAAGGCATGTTTTCTCGTGGCGCGCTATTGTATGCCCATTTAAGCACTCATTACACTGGGGGAACCGGGAGTGGCCAGTTCACTGGCCCCCGTTAATTATTCACTGGCCTGATTTCAGGGGAGAGGCAGAGGAAAGCGTGAGGGTCCGGCGTCTCGCGCGGAGGAAAGGGGGCTGCTGTCGTGGTGAGGAACTGTCACGACAGAAAGAGCGTGAGAGAAAAATGAGAGACCTGTAGCTGGGACCTTGAGAGGACAAGCTATTTACAGCGGGGGACCACGGCGCTGCCGACCTTTCAAATCCGCGGGACTTTTCAGCGCTAACAGAGGAAAGCGTTTCCCCGTAGGGTTATCTTCTGGGTCTCTGCATATCTTAGGAAAGCTTAGATAAACCATTTCTTTTAAGACACCACAACGTGGTTAATTATTCATGATTAATTGGACACTGACATGTAATTAGGGGCTAACTGCAGCAGGCCTACTGGAACCTAACATGGGAAAACTGAATTCTCACGATGGAAGTGTTACTCTTAAGCTCACAAGCAATTATCCATGCTGACAGATGGTCCTTTAATGAACATTTTTTTTCATAAATATTTTCACCTCAGTTTGATAAACAGATTCTGGTCGCCTGATGCTTGTTCTGAAATGCTCCCTCCCTCGTCCCCAAGTTCCCTGGGAAAGAAGTGTCTCCCCCATATCTGAAAACTGAGAGTAGGAAGTATCTCAAACTCACTGCTGATCTAATAAACTAACAACATGTCTGTTACACAGTTAACTGTGATGTGCATATTCTGTGTGTGTGTGTGTGTGTGTGTGTGTGTGTGTGTGTGTGTGTGTGTGTGTGTGTGTGTGTGTGTGTGTGTGTGTGTGTGTGTGTGTGTGTGTGTGTGTGTGTGTGTGTGTGTGTGTTGGTAAGGAGCAGAGAGCTTACCATTGCAAAAACGTTCAGATGATTTCTAATTATTTCTTACGTCACAGACATTTTGTGAATCGTACAGTGCAGTTTTCGCATATTACATACAGTTCTTTGTCATTTTAAACGAAAGGTTTTTTTTACATATATTAGCATTATACCCCTTAGCAGTTTCATTGTTTTATTTCAGTATGTGCTGAAATACAGCTTTATGGACTTTTTTATTTGAGTGATCAGCCCAGCCCGCAGCCTGGGAAAGGTCCCATAGCGCACATACGAGAGAGAGCCTTCCCTGGTGTCGCACGGATTAACGTTCCCCCAGAGTGATGTCACGGCAGGAGATTTTAACTGGTTTTTTTTTTTACGAAGGGCACGTCAGCTACTTGCAAAGTCAAGGGCTGGCAGCACCAGTAAAAGTTTGTTTTAGCACCTCTCGTTTTACTCTGGGGTGAAAGTGTGTGCCTAGCATCATTCACAGTAATGATATTTTAAACCGTCCATATCTGCAATTATACGCCACTGCAGCTCCTATAACACCCGGGTGCTTGTTCACATATCACTGCACTGAGTACAGCAGCTTTGGGTTTGTTTATATTGGTGTGTATGTGCACTTTCATGAGAGCAAGAGTATGTGCATGTGTTTGTGTGTGTGTGTGTGTGTGTGTGTATGTGTGTGTGTGTGTGTGTGTGTCCACGTGTGCGCTTGCTTGTTTGTGTTTCTAGGGGTTGGGGGGCTGTGCTGGTGTGTGAATTTGGTTGTGTGTGTGAGGGCTCACCTACCTCCTTAGAAAAGCTCTCTGCTGTTCCATCTGCAGATCTGTAACACACAAACACACACAGGCCCACTGTTGTAAGATAAGATCTTCTGAAAGTTTCTTTCATTACTTGGTAAATGTAGGGGAGCCCTCGTCATACAGATATAAATGGAGTTTATGAAAACAGAAGTTCAGGTGAAGTATTTTCAGACAACCCCTCATTCCAATACCTCTATCTGGTTTTCTCCGCAGGTATTAAATTGCCATGTGCCTCATCTCCCATCATGTACCCTGCTTCCGGCATCTCTCTCCATCTCCACCTTCATGTCAACTTCCTTTCTTCTGTATTTCTCTTTCTCTTCTAGTGGTCTGGTGGGGGGTTCACATCATCAAAAGGTGTGAGGTATGACGCTGCCCCCTTGGACTCCAAGCCCAAGATCAAATGTCTGTATTGTTATACAACTTGCCATATCACAATAAACTCCGTAGAAGCACAATCAATGTTGTCTCAAAATTCATCCCACTGAATATATTTTTAAAGGAATTTAATTGCTTTGTTCCCCTGTGGTACCCCTCCCTCTCAGATGCAAACGAAACAGGGGTATGAAAAAAAGAAAAATCAATCTTTAAAAAACGAATAGCTTTCATGCAGAGTGCCAGCATGTGTCTAAATTCTAGACACATCTGAGTAAGGACCTGGCTGCTGTTATAAACCAAACAATACTAATTCCACTGTCGCTGTGCTGGGGCCACACGATGCCTCCTAAAAACTGCTATGCGAAGAACAGCATTCATGTTTTTGTGTGTGAGCAGAGATCTGTGCAATTGTGTTATGTGTGCTGTGTTTGCATATGTGTGTTCCAGGTGTTTGTGTGTGTGCACAAGTGGGTATGTGTGTTTTTTTGTGTATGTGTGCTTGTTGTAAACGTTTGTGTGCACTCGTACATGTGTTTTATGTATGCATCATACATGTATGTATGTTTATGTGAGTTATATTTGTATGTGTGCATATGTGTTTCTACTTGTGTGTTACATTTATGTGTTAATATGTATTTCTGTGTTCGTTTTATATTTGTGTGTGTATATTTTGTGGTGTCTGTCCATAAGTATATGGTTGTGTGGTATTTGTGTGTAAGTGTTTGTGTATATGTAAGTCTACGCTTGTGTTGTATTTGTGTGTTTGTTGTTTTTGTGTAGCATGGTGTGCTGTGCTCCTTTCCCATGTGTGTTGATTTCTGACTCTCCTTTCTCACCTTCTCCTCACCCCCCTTTCCCACTCCCTTTGGGAGTGCACTGAAGGGGTGTGTATCTTTGCTGCCCTCAACCTGAACCTCTTCTGCCAGCCTGGTTCCAGCTCTACAGTGGGGAAGGGGGTATAATGAGCCAGCCTGGTTCCAGCTCTACAGTGGGAAAGGGGGTATAGTGAGCCAGCCTGGTTCCAGCTCTACAGTGGGGAAGGGGGTATAATGAGCCAGCCTGGTTCCAGCTCTACAGTGGGAAAGGGGGTATAATGAGCCAGCCTGGTTCCAGCTCTACAGTGGGAAAGGGGGTAGCTCTAGTGAGCCAGCCTGGTTCCAGCTCTACAGTGGGAAAGGGGGTATAGTAGCCAGCCTGGTTCCAGCTCTACAGTGGGGAAGGGGGTATAATGAGCCAGCCTGGTTCCAGCCTCCAGCTACAGTGGGAAAGGGGGTATAGTGAGCCAGCCTGGTTCCAGCTCTACAGTGGGGGGGGCAGTGAGGCCTGGTATAAGTGGGAGCCAGCCTGGTTCCAGCTCAACAGTGGGAAAGGGGGTATAGTGAGCCAGCCAGCCTGGTTCCAGCTCTACAGTGGGGGGGTAAATGGGGGTATAGTGAGCCAGCCTGGTTCCAGCTCTACAGTGGGGAAGGGGGTATAGTGAGCCAGCCTGGTTCCAGCTCTACAGTGGGGAAGGGGTATAATGAGCCAGCCTGGTTCCAGCTCTACAGTGGGGAAGGGGGTATAGTGAGCCAGCCTGGTTCCAGCTCTACAGTGGGGAAGGGGGTATAGTGAGCCAGCCTGGTTCCAGCTCTACAGTGGGAAAGGGGGTATAGTGAGCCAGCCTGGTTCCAGCACAACAGTTAGAGAAGGAGGATAATTAAATAGTTTGGTGAAAAAATGTGGTCATCTTCTGCATTATGTCAGGGTTTCTATCTTTGCTCCTAATGTATTTCACATTAAACCTCATTCTATTATTCTCTTTCTTTAATTTCTCTCAAAAGTCAATTTAACACTGCAGGGAAGCCAAAACAGCTCAGAGTAATTGATTTTTTTCTTTCATTTCTAGAGGTGTACATGGCATCTGAAATAAAAGTTCATTTTAAAGTGATTCTTTCTTGTCTGTCAGAATTAGCTTCTTAGCAGGTGGTTATGAGGGGAGGGGTGCTCTTTCACATGATGGTAAGTTCCTCTCTTTTTGCTGGGTATGACCAGTCCAGAACCCATGCTGTGGTTCAGGCATAACCCAATTCTCCATCTTGCTCTTTCATTGTTTTCACATCAACCTGAGTCTTCGTTTTTCATTTTACCAGTAATAGAACAATGACTGTCGAAATGTCCTCTAGCCAAAGCACAGAGCTCCCAGCTCCACAGGTGACCTTTGACCTATGACCCCATCAACATGCCTTTTACCTGTTTGGCTTCCTGTGTCTGGCTCCCCATGAACTTCATGTGCCTGTTTTGTTTTGTTTTTGGAGAGAAGGGTTTTATTTATTAGTTGGTTAGCTTGTTTTTTGCCAGAATGTTGGAAGTCTGGTTTTTATTGAGGTGGTGTGGGAACGGCAGAATAAAGAGCTGTTTTTTTTTGTTGAGTGCCAATTCGGGCTCTGGGTTCACGCCTTTGGCTTGCTGTAACTGCAATCAATCAGAGTAATTTGACTTGGGGCAGGGGCACCAAATTATTCCGGTTTATGGTTCCTGTGTGTATGAGTGTGTGTGTTTGTGTGTGTGTATGTGCGAGAGAGACAGTAGTTGTGTTGTGGGTGTGGTTGTGTGTGTGATTTGCACCCTGAACAGCTGCTACTGTGTTACAAGCATTCATGACATTGACCTTCGACCCATTGGCGTTTATGCTGTCATGGAGGGGAGTCCGGGAGGGTTGCCGTGGCAAACCTTGAAAGGAGCTCTTATACACGGCTTCCTCTTCACACAAGGCCCCAGCAATGCCTCTCTCTGTCTTTCCCCCTCGTTCGGTCTCTCAGTCTCTCCTCTCTCTCTGCCTTTGTGTCTCTTCAATTTTTAAAATTTTTTTTTTTTTTTTTTTGTGCTTTCTCTCCGTTATTTTTTGTGATGTGTGAGGATGAATGTAGCTCTTCACTCACATCCTCTCCTTTGTTTAGCTGATTTAATGTTTTTGCTTTTCTTTTGTTCATTGCAGGCTTTCCATGCTGTTTCATTGTAATGTATAAAGGAGATCTAAACTCAAATCCTCTCTCCCTCTCTTTCACTCTCTCTGTCCCTCCCTTTGTCTCTCTCTCTCTCTCTTTCTCTCTTTCCTTCTCTGTAATTTGTTTCTGTAATTTGTTCCTATTAAAAGATAATTGGTTGAAAGGGGTCAACAGAATGTTTTTGTACAATTGGAAATAAATAAATAAATACATACATACATAAATACATAATAAATAAAAAAAACTGACCCCAACATTGACAAAAACGGGATGTAAAAGTCAACTCTCCCTCTCTCTGTCTGTCTTTCTCTCTTTCTTTTTGTCTCTCCTTCTCTGTCTTTCTCTCTTCTCTTTCCCTCTGTCCCTTGTGTTTTAACATGAGGGGCCCCATTCATCAAACACCCTGTCATAATATTATTCCTTCAATTATCCCTCCTTGCCTCTCTCTTTCCCATAACCACCCCCTCCCCAGTGCACTGTGGGTATAATGACTGCCATAACAGACTGTAATAACTTTGTGTTCATTTATTTAATTGAAGGCCTAATTCCATTACCCAAGAGCCCCCACAAGACCATGTATGTGTATGTTTGAGCATGTGTGTGTGTGTTTGCACATGTGTGTCCACATCTGTGTGTGTAGTTCTGGGATGTGTTTAGCCTGAGTGTATATGTATGTATGTAAATTGTTGGTGAACAGTAGGGAGAGAGGACTCTGCTGACTCTGTATCTGTGATCTGCCTAGAGACCCAGGAATGGTTCATTAAAGGAACGTTTGCTGGAAAACATCCACAAAACTCATCTAGAGCAGGGGTGAGAGAGAGGGGGAGGGAGAGATGAGGGGCAGGGGTCTTAATGGAAGTACTCCCAGTAATTAGGGAGAAAATGAGACACACCCATTACTGTTTACTCATCTGTCTGTCTGTCTTCTGCAGGAATGAGAGAATTTAGGATAAGAGTATGGCTTAAGTGCTGTGTTCCTCATTCTCAGCCTGTGGTTTAGGAGTTATCTCTGGAGATATAACGAAATATAATAACGGCATTTTTAACAGAACCCATTGTTTAACATGGCATTATATAAATGTTATGGTGTAAAAACTTACTATAGATATTTTGTTCAACGAGACAAGAAAACAGAAAATAGCACTTGACCATGAAAATAAATAAATAAATAAACAGAAATAAAATCCAGAAAAACATTTTACTCAGCCTGCAAGTGTTATTTACCCTCCACTCAAACTATATACATATTACAGAGCATCCTATTTAAGAAAACCCAAAAACCACCAGAAAACAAAACCCGAACCATACCCACCCAGAGAGAGACCTGAGAAAGTTAACCCTTGAACAAAGACAGTCATTTCCATGGCACATTGCAAAAAGTTTCTCATCTGAATTCACAGAGTGTGTGTGCATGTGTGCACGTGTGTGCATGTGTGTGTGTGAGAGAGAGTGAGTGTGTAAATAAACACACATACACACTGGTTTGTGGTGCAGAGATCTGTGCAGAGCAGCGTGGCGTGCGAGCTCTGCATTACACAGGAAGGGAGCAGATCCCTTCTTAATGCTGTGGCCTGTGGAACAAAACTGGCCTTTTCACACGCCCGCTGTGTGACTCAGGCAGGGATCAGACCTACAACCTTCCGGTTATAGCTTAAACAGAAACCACAGAACCACCTGGGCTGGCCACGCCACTCTTTCAAAAATCAAACGTCTCCTCATCCAGGATTATGAGGGTATTCACATCGCCTTCACTGTGCGAGTGTTTACAAGAGGGTGATCCCCATCAACTCTGATGTGCATTCACTAACACTACTTCACTAACACTACTGTATTCACTAACACTACTGCATTCACTTACACTACTGTATTCACTAACACTACTGCATTCACTTACACTACTGTATTCACTAACACTGCTGTGTTCACTAACACTACTGCATTCACTTACACTACTGTGTTCACTAACACTACTGCATTCACTTACACTACTGTATTCACTTACACTACTGAACACTACTGCGTTCACTAACACTGCTGTGTTCACTAACACTACTGTATTCACTAACACTACTGCATTCACTAACACTACTGCGTTCACTTACACTACTGTATTCACTAACACTACTGCGTTCACTAACACTACGGCATTCACTAACACTACTGCGTTCACTAACACTACTGCGTTCACTAACACTACTGCGTTCACTTACACTACTGTATTCACTTACACTACTGCGTTCACTAACACTATGACATTCACTACCTGCTGTACACCCACAGTAAGTGAGTGTGCATATGTGTGTGTGTTTAACTCTGTGTTTGTTTGTGTGTGAGTGTGTAACTGTGAATATGTGTAACTCACTTTGTGTTTGTGTGTGCGTGAGTGTTTACCCTGTTTTGCCCTTTCTGTTTTCACACCGTGGTTGTGTTCTTCACTCCTGAGATCCTAGCACCTATGTTGCCACAGCAGCCCTGTGAGCTCTGAGAATGACTCCTCTTACCGCCTCACATCCCCCCCAACATTCTCACAACCACACTCCTTCCTTGTCTCTCATACTGTTACCATACTGTCTCCCTCTCTCAATTTCAATTCAATTTAAAATGTTTTATTGGCATGACACATACTCAAGTAGAAACTGACAAATTGTACAGAATATTAATTATAAAAAAATTGACAACAACAGTATAGTTTTGATTGACTAACATGAAAAAATACATTGTAACATAACATTAATGGTTATTACAGTTATTCTTATCAAGGATTAACGGTCACTACTGTCTCTCAGTCTGTGGCAGATAGCTACATATTGTGCAGCTGCCTCTCCAAGGAGGATTTGTCATTTTTAACTGTTAGGTAGGGACAGAAAGGGTGGGAATATTATTTTAAATCAGGGAATGTAAAGTCCTGGAAATGAATGTGGCAGGACAACAACAGTCATATTGCCAAAGCAACTTACAGTACCAGTCAAAAGTTTGGGCACACATGCTTTTAAATGCATTTTTCTCTATTTTATTTAATTTATTTGTCTAAGTTTATGGTCACACATATGCGAATGCAGGCGATTGACCATTACCTGCCGAGGCAAAATTTGTATCTTGTCGATCTTCGCAGACAGTAATCACGGTCTGACATTTCCCTTTGCAAAGTTCAGCTTCTCTTGCCATTTTATTACTACAAGAACAAGTGAAAGCTTTCTACCAGATAGGCCCCTTGGTATCCGCTCTACCTTGTCATGATGTAAATGATTATCTCAGGTGTTCAGACTAGGAAAGAAGGTTTTTAGGATAATAGATGGTACTTGTGGCACCTGCAATCACTTTGCAATCACTCTGTTAGTTAATATTTTGTACCTGTAATACCTTTGTGATATTTAAAGCAGAACTATAAAACTGGGGTACTGGCTCAAAAGACCTTTTTTACCAATAAAACCTTTTGTTTTGAAAAACATTTCACATGGGCATTTATATTTGTGTAAGAAACACATTTCTGTAACTCTTTAGGTGGAAATGGCTATAAGAAAGAGAAATATATGATTTTCAGTAGGTGTGTCCAAACTTTTGACTGGTACTGTATAAAAACATAGAACATATAATACAAACAACATATAATAATGATGCAAAGTTAGTTTTACAATTCTGAAAATAACAAAATATAGCAAAAGAAAGAAAACAAAATACATATACACACACATATACATATATATATTTTATTTTTTTTCCCTACATTTACACAGACATTGCTCTCTTCCTGTCCCTTATCCTATGGCAGGTGGTTACATATTTGGCTGCTTGTTGGGCTGTAGGCTCTTCTCCTAATATTATTAATCATTCTTCCATATCACTCCATTTCTGAGTTAGGGAAAACAATGTTTCTATTTTTTAAGAATACTTCTCTCTCTAGATCATAATGTGTACAGTGTAAAAGAAAGCTCTTACACTGGTCACACAACCTGTCCTTTCTTTTCTTTCTTTCCTTTCTTTCCTCTCCCTCTCACTCTCTCTCTCTCTCTACTGTACCTGAATTTAGGGGAGCACCTGTGACTGATAGATCCAGGCCTTGTTCACACTGTGTCAGAACCCAGCCTCTGCCTCTGCCATTGTTTTCAGAGCGCATTCTGAAATATCATGTGGCCGTATATCAGCCAATAAGAGACAGTTTAGGGAAGGAGCTAGGGCCAGTTCCAAACGGTGAAATAGGAACAATAAACATAACTGTGAATAAGGAATCGGCTACAATAGATAAAACAGAGAATTAGGAACTGGATAGAAGAAATGAAACAGTGAATTAGCAAGAAAGGTAATTACAGCAAGAACTGCAACCGACAAGATCACCTGTTTCCTGTGCAATAAAAAAAATTAAAAATGTGAACTTTTGCACATAAAAGACTGAGGAGAGAGCAAGCAGGACTCAAGCCTGCAGCTCATGAAGCTTGAAGGCTTGGAACAGCTGGAGGCCCTGCTCAAAGAAAGAAAGAGAAAAGAAGACTTCTACTCTCAAAGCAGGACTCCTGGGGACAGAGAGAGAGGGGTGGAGCGATTTTCACAAACACTATGTCCGGATCCACCAGAGTCGGGCCAAAGCACAGAGAGACAGCATGATTGCTTGCTGTAACACCACCCCACAGACACAAACCCCGCCCACAAACACTGCTCTCTCCTTTGTCTCTGTCTGTCATAGTGTGGGTTCACAAACAGCCCGCTGCTACCAGCTAACACAACACATCCCCATAACACGGGGAAATATTTAGGTCATATTTTCTCTGAGGTTTGGCATAATGTTACAATGCCAACATTCCTCTAACATTCTTAGAATGTTACAGTGTTCGTAACAAGTTCTGCCAAGGTCAAAAGAAAACATTCTCGGTAAATAACATAAGGAACAAATGTACATCCTGGGAGCATTTGCTCTGACATGTTGACACTGTTCTGGCAACCAAAAATTGTAAGCTGGGACAGGCAGCTCCACCATGTAGTCCTGAGGAGCTTTACCAGCCACGTTTCAAAAACATCTAGAATTGTGAATGAAATGAGACTGGATGAGAGCCTGAAGCCCTCTATGGATCGTCCCTCCAGGCTTGTCTGTACTTTCTCATTGGGGAGGGAGGGAGGGAGGGAGGGAGGGAGGGGTACATACAGTAAAAGCCTCTGCAACCCAACATTCAAAAACATCTTTCTGCCTGAAAATTTCATGGCACAGTTACTGTTTGCAATATCTCCCTATTTCTATTCTATTTATATTCTTCTCTTAGATATATTGTGTTAGGTGCATATAGGTCATATATTTTTGCCTTTTCTTTTTTGTTTGATTGGCTGAATTCAGATTTGCTGACATGTGGGTTTCTTTTCTCTTTCCTGTTTGGTCTGTGGAATAAGGGAGAACTAAAAGTCAAACCACCCCCCCGTTCTCTCGCTCGATCATTCTTTTCTCATTTTTTTTTCTCTCTTCTCTCTCTCAGTCCACCTCTGGCCCCTAGTGTAGAGTAGTGTTGATGGTCACAGCTCGTTAAACTAATTTCAGCTCGTTAGGGGAAAAAGAGTCCATTTACTTCAGCCTGATTACTGCCAGTCCATATCCCTCACTCTGTCTCACACACACACACACACACACACACACACACACACACTCTATTACTGCCACACGCATGCCCACACACTCTACCACTGTCTCTCTCTCGTACACACACACAAAACATAAACACACACATACAAACTCTGCTTCTTTCACATTACATTCACACTCTTACTGACAAGCAAACATGCTTAAGTACTTACACACACACTGCTACATACACACGCTTTCTCTCTGTAACTAGGACACACACAATCACACACACATACAGGCAGGGACATACACAGATATGCATCAACACACAATGTCTAAAACTGACATACATAGAGGCAGGTATGTAAACACACACTCGCACACACAGAACACATGTATATACACTTACATATATTTGCATGTGTATGCATGCATTTGCATACACACACATGTGTCTGCACCAACTGTAAACATGTTACATATTCATGAGCGCATGCAGTGACCTTTCTCTGAGCTCTCTAATTGGCTTACATTTGCATGTTTTCCTCCACGGGGTAGCGTGGCCAATCAGGGGATAAGCGGTTTAAAAAGAGACACCAGTGTGGGCCATCTGTCTCCTCGCTCCGTTTGACTGTTCCGAGGGGACATCCCTTACGCACCTTCTCCAGGTCGGGCAAGTGACCTCCACCTCTGCCAGATGGACACTGTCCACCATCCAGCATGTCAGATCATAATGGTGTGTTTACAAACAGCTCTGCCTAAAAATAAAGGAGAAAAATATAGTGCAGGGATTTGCAGAGGTTTGATGGTTTTGAAGGAGAGTTAAAATCGTTGGCTAACGCAAGCTGGCCCCAAGTGTCAGACAGGGTTTCCACTTGACCGATGGACGGTGTCTGGCGATTGTTGATGTGGATGTTTCCATGGACTCCAGAAGTGACGAGCTGAGTGTTGAGGCCACTGATGGAGTGTAAGAGGAGGAAGGGTCTGATCGATGATTCAGGGATCACAGCTTATGTCTGTGACCACTTTCACTTCCCATAACTCTAAACACAATGGCAAAACTACACAATCATCTCCACAAACTTCACACTTTCATGTCAAAACCTAACTCTCTAATCAAAACCATGTAATTTTACATCTACACCAAACTCTGCCTTCAGACATCACACAAAAGCCATCAAATACACATGCACTACAAAATGGTCATCACACAGCAGTGAGATAATTCAGAACACTTCTGTGAAAACCTGTTACTGCAATGAATAATGGTGCTTGTGGTTCTCCCCCCCAGAAAAAAAACACTTTACATAATGGACACAATATAAGGAAAATAAATATTTATATAATTTCAAAGTTTTTAACCCCTTGATGTACTGTACTACACTAAAGCTTTGAGTTGTATGCTGCTCTGGATAAAAGCGTCTGCAAAATTCCTATAATGTAACAGACGAAATCACGTCTATTCTGTCTCAGCATCCTGTCTCTGGTCAGAGATTCTCATCAACATCGCAGGCAATGTTATCCTTAGCCAGGCAGTGGGGGGAAAAACATTGTATGCCTTATCCACCCCTGGCAAGCCTCCACCATGGCCTGGAGGAGGTGAACATGGATCTATGGGGTCTCGGTTATAGACTTTCTATCACCATGCAGAAAAAACTTCTCTTTGGGGTTTAGAGGGAGAATCTGCAGGGAGAAAGATGTTGCTGAACTAGTCACGAACCAGAGCAGCCCGGTGGAAACTGTCACTGTCCCAAATGACAACGTAGAGTGGCTGCTCTGGTTGCGCTGGACTCCCTGTGGTCTTGCCAATACACATGATCTCACAGACCACTGAAGGTCCGGATTATAGAGGCTGCTGGGAGGTGGCTCAGCTTCACTCTACACCCAACTTCCCACACTGACATCCCATAAACAAATGCATGGTCATCGAGAGTTGCATGGATCTCATCAGCAACATCCTTGCCCTTGCCCTTCCACTTCCTCCTCTTCTACCTCTCATGTCTCCTCTTCATCTACCTTCAGGTTTTTCTGGACCCAAAATGTGAACTGACCCTTGGCTGTTTTATCTATCCATCCCGAGGTTCTGAGTAGTGTGTGAACGCTTTTGACTCTTAGCGTTTCCATATGGGGAATTGTGTGTAATTGGGTTTGAGTTGTGATGACTTGAGTTAATGATATTGAATGCCAGTGCTTTCTAAATGAGCACATTGTGTAGCCAGTGATAAATGAAGGGGTGTGTGTAGAGTTTGCACAAAAAGTTCATCAAATCTGAATCATGTGTGAAAACAAGGGAATAGTGTTTAAAGTTGTGGAGAAATGGGTCTTTAGTGTTCTCGTGCAGGGTGTTGAAGTGCTGACTAAATACCAAGTTAAACCAGAACCAATGAAGACTGATGGAGTAAGGTTGATCTTTTACTGTACTTTCACTTTCATTGATTTACACAGTGAAAACTGAAAATAAATCAACTAAAACTAACTTATTAAACATTGCTTTTTGACAGAATATTCAATGCTATCTCATCTTAAACATGTTTACTTTTATATTAATGAACTTACAGTATTGCCTCTATGATGTTCCTTAATGGATGGACTTGGATTCATGAGGGAACATGCTGCCTTGTTTTCTTGCTTGCACACCAAAAACAAAATGGCAGAACAGCAAGTGACAGAACAGAAGTGATGTAACAGGAAGTGACATCATCACATGACCCCCAAACAGATTGATAAAACAATTTTAACAAATAATTTGCTGAACTGTGATGTAGATATTAACCTTTTTGCATTAGCCAAAATTAGTCACAAACAAATATTCCAGCAGAAATTTGAAAAATAAAATGAATGCCTTGAGGCAACACAGGGTCTGTCTTTTGGGAAATGGTGTCATGGTTTGGGATGTTTAGTTAATAGGCACAGGAATAGTGTGTAAGCAATGGAGAAAAACTGTAATATAGTTATAAATCCAGGAAGGTAAAATGTCAGAAACTGATAAAAAAAAAAAGCTGAAAGACGGCTATGCAGTGCACACAGCAGGTATACAAAGCCATTTTGATCTCTGTTTTTTGGTTCCCTGCACCTTCCCTGACACGTTGATCTCTGAGAGTGGAGCGCTGTTGCTTTGAATGATATCAAGGTGTGTGTGTGTGAGAGAGAGAGAGTGTGAGAGTGTGTGTGTGAGAGAGAGAGAGAGAGAGAGAGAGAGAGAGAGAGAGAGTGAGAGAGTGTGTGTGTGTGTGTGTGAGAGAGAGAGAGAGACAGAGAGTATGTGTGAGAGAGAGAGTGTTAGAGAGTGTGTGTGTGTGTGTGTGTGTGTGTGTGTGTGTGTGTGTGTGTGTGTGTGTGTGTGTGTGTGTGTGTGTGTGTGTGTGTGTGTGTGTGTAGTGAGCATGTTTGGGTGTGTATTTTTCTGTTGCTTTCGCCATATGAATGAAACTGTAGTCCACAATCTCACCACTTGAAGCTAAATCAACAAAACACTCAATGTTTTCAAAACAATTCAGTCACTTTTGGATGCATTCACACAAAGTGTGTGTATGATAGTATGTGTTAGTGTGTCTTTGTTTCTTTTTCCTTGTTTATGTATGTGAAATTTTGTGTGTGTGTGAGTGTATGTGTCTGTGTGCATGTTTGTTAGCGCATGTCTGTGTGTGTGTGTTTGTGCACATGTTTGGGTGCATGGTGGTGTATGTTAGTGTGTGTGTGTGTGTGTGTGTGTGTGTGTGTGTGTGTGATATTAAATCTGTATCTGCTCCAGACAGGAGACTGGATTACATCACTGCTCCTCCCATGTTCCCTGGGGCCCAATCAGACTCTATCAAACTGTTGCCCTGACTCCAGGGGTGATGTCACTTCCTGATGAAGTCACGTAGGCCATGCCCCCCGCCCAGTCTGTCCGGGGTCTGCAGTGGCTGAATGAGGGGTGGGGTCATACTCATATTCAGGTCAGGGCCAAACTTCATGGTGCGTCTTTGATGCCTGTCTAAACAAGCAACTATTTCTTCAACCCACCCCTTCAGACTCCATCTTGGCACCTCTCCCATTCCTGTGCCCTTACATTTTTCTACTTTATTCTGGGGGTTTTTATGATATTGGATGTATTAGCGATTTATGTCTCCATAATCTCTGTGTCATAGTTCTAGGTTGGTACAGTTAAATTATGTGAGTGCTTTAGCAGTGTGTGTGTGTGTGTGTGCGTGCACATGTGTGAATCTGTATGTGTATGTGTGTGTGTGTGTGTGTGTGTGTGCGCATGCGTGAATCTGTATGTGTGTGTGTGTGTGTGTGTGTGTGTGTGTGTGATTACATCACTGCTCCTCCCATGTTCCCTGGGGCCCAATCAGACTCTATCAAACTGTTGCCCTGACTCCAGGGGTGATGTCACTTCCTGATGAAGTCACGTAGGCCATGCCCCCCGCCCAGTCTGTCCGGGGTCTGCAGTGGCTGAATGAGGGGTGGGGTCATACTCATATTCAGGTCAGGGCCAAACTTCATGGTGCGTCTTTGATGCCTGTCTAAACAAGCAACTATTTCTTCAACCCACCCCTTCAGACTCCATCTTGGCACCTCTCCCATTCCTGTGCCCTTACATTTTTCTACTTTATTCTGGGGTTTTTATGATATTGGATGTATCAGCGATTTATGTCTCCATAATCTCTGTGTCATAGTTCTAGGTTGGTACAGTTAAATTATGTGAGTGCTTTAGCAGTGTGTGTGTGTGTGGATATTAAATCTGTATCTGCTCCAGACAGGAGACTGGATTACATCACTGCTCCTCCCATGTTCCCTGGGGCCCAATCAGACTCTATCAAACTGTTGCCCTGACTCCAGGGTGATGTCACTTCCTGATGAAGTCACGTAGGCCATGCCCCCGCCCAGTCTGTCCGGGGTCTGCAGTGGCTGAATGAGGGGTGGGGTCATACTCATATTCAGGTCAGGGCCAAACTTCATGGTGCGTCTTTGATGCCTGTCTAAACAAGCAACTATTTCTTCAACCCACCCCTTCAGACTCCATCTTGGCACCTCTCCCATTCCTGTGCCCTTACATTTTTCTACTTTATTCTGGGGTTTTTATGATATTGGATGTATCAGCGATTTATGTCTCCATAATCTCTGTGTCATAGTTCTAGGTTGGTACAGTTAAATTATGTGAGTGCTTTAGCAGTGTGTGTGTGTGTGTCAGTGAGCATGTTTGGGTGTGTATTTTCTGTTGCTTTCGCCATATGAATGAAACTGTAGTCCACAATCTCACCACTTGAAGCTAAATCAACAAAACACTCAATGTTTTCAAAACAATTCAGTCAGGGAGGGAGGGAGAGAGAATGAGAGAACGAAAAAGAGAGAGAGAGTGAGAGTGAGGGTGAGAGAGAAAGAGAGAGAGCGATAGAGGGGAGACAGGGAGAGGAAGACTCCAAATTGCAAAAAAAAAAACCTCCATCTTAATTGGCATTATAAACCTGAACTCAGACAATGACTCTGTGACTCAGTATTTTTGTGGATTTCATTTATTTTCTTACCCAGATTTTAATAAGATTATTTCTTAATTCAATATTCCATATTCATTTTAAGACATAGGAAAAAAATGCCATATCCCATCAGCAAATAATTTTAAGGTTGTTATTCTCACATCATGACATTTTTTCTCAGATTTTTAAAATGTTGAATATTTTCTGCTTCCACAGTGTGAGGAGTAATGTGGTGGTCTCCTCTCAGAGCATGGAGGAGCAGATGTCCGGTAGCTGCGCCAAAGCCAAGGAGCCGCCGCTGGGGGGTCTGAGAGGGGACACACTTGGGTGTAGAGCAGGGGCGCATACCAGGAGGTAGGCGGTAATGGCCTACGCCTGACACACTGATGTAGCACACATATACGCACACACATGGTAAAGTGAGGTTGGCTGTGGGCAGAATTGGGGGGGTGTACAGGAATAATCAGAAATGTGTCACGAATTCAGAAATAATCAGTGAAATTTTTCATATTTATTGAGAGATAAAATTCAAGAATCTGTAAAAATAGCAAATGTCAAGAGTTTCTATTTCTGAAAGGCATTCAGAAAAGATAATGCAACAGTATAAAGTGTAAGTGTAAGAATTTCATTTCACATGAAATCTCAGTGTTTTTCCCAGTTCAGACAGTGAAGAACCAGCACTACTGCTGTGCCACAACATGTTCTGCTGAAAGTTCAAATCCAGTGAACTTTTGTTCCACAGACAATAGAGCATGTTTTTGTTGTGAGCTTCGCTGTTTTGACCTCTGTCATATGACAACACATTGCTCACTGAAAATCACTAGTCCAGTTGAGTTTTATACACACTGCCATTTTTACAGGCTGTTATTTCACACCTTTGAAGAAAGAGCCTGTGGGACAGGAGAAGAGGTGTAGCCTAAGGGGGGCACAGAGTGGGGTGGGGGGTGTAATTATATTTGGTGATTATGTTGTTACTACACTCATGCCGCAGACTCACAGGAGAGAGGTGGAATTAGAGAAATATTTCAACAAATCCAGGAGGGATGAATGGAAAATCACTAGCTCTATGAAATATTTCTGTCACACAAACACACACAGACACACACCAGCACAGCACATGTCCCAGTGCTCTACATGTACACTGATTGCCTGTCTGTCCATTGGAGAGAAAAGGAAAGAGAGAAAGTGTATTTGTGGGCATCTGTGCACCCAATATGTGTTGATGACAGCGAGAGTGTGACAGAGGTGTGTAACTTCATTCTCTCCATTAAGTGCCATTTAATGAAAAACAACATAGACCACAGTAAAGTAGTGCTCTCTCCAGTCTCCACCCTTTTTCTCTCTTTCCCTTTCTTTCCTTCTGTTTTTCTAGTTCTGTCCTTCTCAGATCATTTTTCTTCCACAGTATGGCTCATTAAATGTCCAGTCTACAAAGCCAAAGTTGAAATTCACAGAGCAAATTTCACTGACCACTTTCTGTGTGTTCTCATACTGTAGCCACACCAATAATCTCTCTCTCTCTCTCTCTCTCTCTCTCTCTCTCTCTCTCTCTCTCTCTCTCTCTCTCCCTCTCTTTCACGGTCTGCGCTTAGCGTACCTCGCAATCAGAAAATCGCAATCAGCCTCAATTACACGCGCGCGCATTGAGAACAGCTGCCGAGCATGTCCTTGTACTCTCCCCGTCATTTTAGAACAAACAAACCTATAAATCGCAGCGTGGACCGTGACCGCAGCAGCAGCGGCGGTGACAGCGTTTTCCCCCCACATCCCACGTCCTCCCCCCTTTCAGTGCGAAGCGAGATTCGTGTCCGGTGTTCTCTCCGCTGTGAAATTATCTGGCCGCACACGCTGCATTTAGCGAGTAGAGAAAGGCCATAATAACTGAGGTAAAAAGAACGCACTCACTCACATCGTCCCGGCGGTAATTACAAACTCGAATAAGTGCAGAGTGCCTGGTACCGTTGGTGCGGCCTCGGGGACTGCACACCGTAATCAAGCTATCGATCAGTCCGTCAGATTGCATTCGACACGGGGAGAGTCGGGCGTTATCAGGCAATGCTTCGCGCGCCACCAACGCGTCTGGAGTTTTTTTAGTATTATTATTAAACATTTAGATGGATGGAAAGCCAGATTCACCTGTTTTTTTATTTATGGTGCAAGCTGAAAATAGATTTGACTCAGACAGATATGTATTTCTTGACATGCAGTGTGTGGTTGGCTGGTTTGGTCAACCAAGTAACCAGGTTGACCACACTTCTGAAGTCAAGCAGAAATCAAGGTTTCGTTGCTGATTTGTGTCAGTGCTTTATGTGCTTTTGCTTTGTCTGTGCTATAAGTCTGTGTTGTATGTCTGCACTGAGTGTCTGTCTGGACTGTGTAGGCACTGTGTGACCACTGTGTGTCTGTACTGTGCCTCAATGTCTTGGGTGTGTGTGTGTATCTGTGCGCGTCAGTACTATGTGTCTCTGAGAGGTGTGTATAGTTTCTACTGTGTGTCTGTGCTGTGTTTACCTTATATGTAGCCCTGCTTCATCTCTCTGCTGTGTGTCTGTACTGCAGATCTTCCCTGTGTATCTCCATTTAGTGCAAGCTACTACATCAGTGCAGTATAACAGTGAGGAAACTAGGCGACGGGGTTGCAGGATTGATTCCCAGCTACAGCACTGCTGTTTTACCCTTTGGGTAAGGTACTTCATCTGAACTGTTTCTGTACATATCCAACTGTGTAAGTGGATAGTGTGCAGAAATGTAAGTTCTGGTTAAAAGTGTGTGATAAATGCCTAAATGTAATTAACAGTGTGTCTACATTGTAGGTTGATTCTCTGTACTGTGTGTGTGATACTGCACACAGAGCCCAATCTCTGTGGCAGAGGTGCAGGGAGTGAAGGAGAGGAGGGGAGAGGAGGGGAGATGGGGGGCTGCTGTGCACTGTGGTGGGAGAGACGGGGCTGCTTTGGGTAAATACACTGCCAACAGAGCCGGTGTAACAGTGGGGAAGGTGGGTGGTGGAGTCATTATCAGAGCTAGTTTCAGAGAGGCAGGCCTGTATAGCTTTCCTGTCAGCTCCTAAGCAATACTCACATCTTCTGCCAAGAGCCCCGAACCCGGAAATCTGCAGACAATAGACCACTGGGATACTGCTTCTGCTGCTTCTGTGTGTGTGTGTGTGTGTGTGTGTGTGTGTGTGTGTGTGTGTGTGTGTGTGTGTGTGTGTGTGTGTGTGTGTGTGTGTGTGTGTGTGTGTGTGTGTGTGTAAGCGTAGCTTGCATAGACACAAGTTTGAGCAAGACGTGCAGCTTTGTGGAACCGAACTCTAGGTGCCTGATCAACTAGCAGGGGTCACTTGTGAGCGTTGATACACTGGCATTCCCATGAATGAGCCTGAGCTCTCTGATGGCTGCTACCACCTTGGCTTTTGCCACCTTGCAGGGCTCAGTCTGGTTTCAATACCAAAAGTAGGGCCCGTCCACACACTGTGCCTCAACAGAATGCAGACTGTGGGGCCCATTCACACACTGGAACGGTGCCTTTCCAGGACAAGCCACCCAGCAGCCTCCAGCAGACTCTTAGACTCTTCTTTTATCAATGTTTAATCCATCAAACATTTCCCCTTTCTCCATGGAACAGTAGTGACACTCAGAGCCAAAGGTATGACCTCTGACCCCCAAACACTCAGCAGCCCAGCCCTCAGTCTCCTGAGGCACATCCTGTGCAGAGCTCTTGACTTCCTGCTTCTGAAATCCTGTCAGCAGTAATGCGCTGCCGTGGGAACAGGTCAGCGGTTATCTCTGCTCCTGGCTGACACAGGAACCCTCAAGAGTGATGAGGTGCCCCACCCTTCTGTTCACCTCTATTTCCCTCAGCCAAAATCTAAGAGCAGTTATCATCTCAATGAGCAGTTCACTGATCATGAGTTTTAACCAAACAGGCAGGGGTGGGGATTACAACGGATTATGTGGCCAATCACATATAGGGGTTATTTATATGGCAAGATTTAGAGAAAAAAATATATGAGAATTTGCCCAGGATACTGGGGTTAACACCCCCACTCTTTCCAGAAGTGGCATGGGGTCTTTAATGACCATTGTGAGTCAGGAACTCAGGTCAACATCACATCTCGGGTCAACATTGCCTTCTGTGGTGCAGCTCCCCCGTCACTGTGCCAGAGCATTGGAGTTCTCTTTGGGCAAAGGGAAGAGCGCCCCCTGTTGGCCCACCAACACCAGCATTATAATGGCACCCGTTCCTACTATGGTTATCCATAGAAAAACCCATGAACTGACTGTTGAGTTACAATGCATGATACAAACTAAACCATATCGTCACCACCGTGGGTATTCACTCAGACACTTAATCATGCACCTGTTTATTTATCCTGTGCACACTGTACAGATGTACCTGTTTATTTATCCTGTGCACACTGTACAGATGTACCTGTTTATTTATCCTGTGCACACTGTACAGATGTACCTGTTTATTTATCCTGTGCACACTGTACAGATGTACCTGTTTATTTATCCAGTGCACACTACAGATGTACCTGTTTATTTATCCTGTGCACACTGTACAGATGTCTAATGTACTGTGATTGTTTTTGGTTCTTTTTAACAATTTGTTTCCCCATGTTTGTTTAGCTTTGCCGCATGTCATCATTTTGTTTGTTTATTGGACGATTGCCCGAAAGGAAAATGAGAAAATCCAAATAAAATCTTCATGGCAAACCATTGTCCATTCCCTGGTGTCCCCCGCCCCCCCCCCCCCTCTCCTCTTTTTCTAAATCCCTCCTAAATTATTCAGGAGGGCTTAATAACGGATCTAGTGTGCTGGTGTTTCGGGGGCTGGTCCCAGGGCACGGCAGGGTAGAATATCTTCTGGGAATCAATGAAGAACATGAGTGTGTTTGCGAAGATTCAGTTTGTTAATGATGTAGTTTGCATTATTGATAATGGTTGGTTTTACAAGACATTGTCATTTCAATCACTGTCGACAATGTCCGAAAAAGCCGGGTATGAAGCTGTTTTAGGGTGCATGATTTTATTTGAATGATTTTTAAAATGTTTTCGTATAAAAATGTAATTTTCATGGGCAGATGCATAATGGTTTATGAAACATTTTACTACAAAAACTTAAAAAAATGCCAGCAATACGTCCTGTACCACAAGGCAACCCTGCTCTGGGAGTGGGGAGGGGGGGGAGTAAGCAGACCGGGCGTGGAACAAGCACAGATGCATCCAAGAAAGCGTCTTCTGGCTCACTCTGCCAGTGAGCATACCCATGATGTCATCATCCTGTGCAAGTGGGAGGGGCATGGCATAGTGAAGACCTGGTCCCTCCCAGTTCCCACCCTGGAGTCATGTTACGAAGCCTGCCTAGGCTTGCTTGTTGGATCCCATTTCCCAAAAATGATTTGTCTGCCCTGCCCTGCCCTGCCCTGCCCAATCAAATTTGCTCCCTTCCACAGACTTACCACAAACCTCATGTTACCCATGACCTGTGACCTTCTTGTGCAATTCAATATTCTATACCCTACACCCTACAAACTCACATCCATAATCTATAACCTCTAATTGACTATCTATAAACTATAGCCTATAACCTCAAATTCATAACTATTCACCAGAAAACACTTGTAGTGTCTAACAAGTAATATGTGTATTTTATTTGTAGATAACACCTGCACTGTGTTGTCTGTGATGTGTAAACTTTTACCTGTAGACTATTACCTGTGGTCTGTAATTTGTCATATGTTGCAGTATGTTATCTGTAATGTTTTACCCATAATCTGCAAACTGTATTTTGTGATTTAGGATATGAAAGCATTCACATTCATTGTGTTACCGGCGATCTGTGTCCTTTTACTGTAATCTTCAACTTCTGAAATGTTATATGTTTCTTATAGCATGTAATCCATTTTTACAATCAGAAACCTCCTTCATGAAGTCTGTAATCTGTGATCTACAATATGTGACTTCAAGTCTATGTGCTGTAATCTTTAACCTGTAATCTCATAAATCCTATCCCTGTTCTCTCTGTTTCTCCTAGCTCTCTCTCTCTGCTCCCTTTTCTCCTCCCTCTGAATGTGTTAACACTTGTAATTTAATTTGGTAGTGGGGGAGGCTGTTATTTGTGCAGTTGGTTTAACTCCACCATGAGCATTTCTCAGGAGAGAGAGGGAGAGAATATTGGACATTTAAAATTGCATGCTCTGGCAATAGCGCTCTAGTTTTTCTGCTAATAAAGCATCATTGAATTGAATTGAGCTGAAGTCATAGAAGGGGGAGAGAGAAGGAGAGGGGGAAGAGGTGGATAGGGAAAAGAGAGATTGAGATGGGAGGCAAAAATGGAGATGGGGAGAGAGGGATGGTGTAGCAGGAGGAAGGTAAGAGAATTGGGAGGAGGTTAATGTGTGTTGTTTGTGGATGGTATTCCAGTGTGCTAGGAATAACCTGCTATGGAAGACTGGCTAGGTTTAGCAGAAGGGCAGTTCTGTTTCCTGGCTATGTTTTTTTTTCATTCTATTTAATTTGATGAACTGTTCATGTTCACTGCTGCTGTTTCTGTGCATCTGTGTGTATCCATCACCGCCAGCAGGCCGTTTCACATGGACTCAGGGCACTTGATTCCTCATTAGTGACGGCTCTGAATGAATACAGATCTGAGAACATGCTTACAGAAACTGCACTCATATACAGCTCATCAGTGATGGTCCACAGAAAGTATATTAAACATTGACACTTGTGCAGGCCTACTTTGACACACACACTCACACACACACACATTCACATATAAATGCACTCAAACACACACTCTGCACACACACACACATGCACACACTCACACACATGCACACACTCACACACATATTTGCACTCAAACACACATCTCACACACGCACATATATTCACTCACAAACGCACACTCATGCACACATAACACACTCACACACACACATGAATATATTCAAGCTCCCATCAGACACAATCACATATATACACTCATACACACATTCACTTACTCACATATGCACATGTACACACATGCACAGCACACAGATACATTCATGCACAAACTCAAACAGACACACAAGCACATGCACATACACATACACGCTCTCGCACATGCATTCACACATACAGTTTCACACACATACACGCACATGAACACATAAATATGCAGACAGAAATAAAACCCAAGTGAAAGCACAGGCAAACTTGCATCACTCCTGTCTTTGTGTTTCTGATATCACTTTCAGCAGGGCTCTCTGCAGAGGAAGTAAATAAATCTGGCAGAATTGGCTTTCACCACATTGTAGCTCTGGAGAAAATAAATTCAGTTTTCCGGAAAAAAATAAATGACAGCTCAGAAATGTTTCACGGACCATGATGAAGGCCCAGAAATGTAGCTGAAGGGAGAGGTTTAGCGGTGGGGGGGCAGGGACATGACATGATTACAGCACCTCAGAGGGTGGTGGGGGGTACAGTGACAGAGCACTAACTTCTTAATTAATCCCACCCTCTCCCAAATCTCATTTACACAGACAACCCCCCCCATGTCCTGTTATAGAACATTATATACTACCACAAAATTCTGCAGCGCCTAAGGCCAGAATAACTCCTCCATAGGATGAATGTACACAGCCTACAGATCAAAAGAGTGTGCCCTTATTAATATTCATAATGTTCCACTATCAATACATGTATGTGCATGAGTGTTTGTATGCATGTATGCATATGCTGTTTCTATGCTTCCAAACACAAATATACACATGAATAAATATGTGCATACACAGTTCCCACATACATTTACATGCATATATGTATGCAGGCATGTGTTTATGTGTATAAAATACATACATACACACACACACACACACACCGTTGACAGCGCTCTGCAGCAGGTGGTCCAGCGGTATGCGCTGTGCATTCGGTGTGTATTTTTTAACGCTCTTAAGTCTTTACAGGAGCAGACCCCCTGCCTTATTTCAGCTCAAAGCATCATGGGAAATATTCATGGACTAGCTCAACTCTCTGAAGGGGTTTGGGGGAGGGGTTTGGGGAGGGTAGAGGCCACTATCAGCAGTGGTTTATTTCTTCTCTGTTCTGTGTCTCTCTCTTGGTCCTTATGCTGGTTTTGTATTTACCACACATATGTGACATGACATGTATTATGGGCTGTCATGCATTTCTGCATTCTGAGCAGCAGGTGGCAGCACTCACAAACTTTTTTAACCTAAAATCAGTGTTTTGAAAAAATGTCTAACCCAACAGGCCCCATCCCACAAGATGTGATAGGTATATGTCTGGGTTACAACACTTACAACTATCGCTATACTCCTCAAATCTGTACAAGCTCTCCTGCAATACCGTGTGTGGTCTGTAGGGTGTGAAATAGTCCCTGGCTCCCTGTAGTACTGGGTGTGGCCTGTAGGGTATAAACTAGGCACTGGCTCTCCTGTAGTACTGTGTGTGGTCTGTAGGGTGTGAAATAGTCCCTGGCTCCCCTGTAGTACTGGGTGTGGCCTGTAGGGTATAAACTAGGCACTGGCTCTCCTGTAGTACTGTGTGTGGTCTGTAGGGTGTGAATTAGTCCCTGGCTCTCCTGTAGTACTGGGTGTGGCCTGTAGGGTATAAACTAGGCACTGGCTCTCCTGTAGTACTGTGTGTGGTCTGTAGGGTGTGAAATAGTCCCTGGCTCCCCTGTAGTACTGGGTGTGGCCTGTAGGGTATAAACTAGGCACTGGCTCTCCTGTAGTACTGTGTGTGGTCTGTAGGGTGTGAAATAGTCCCTGGCTCTCCTGTAGTACTGGGTGTGGCCTGTAGGGTATAAACTAGGCACTGGCTCTCCTGTAGTACTGTGTGTGGTCTGTAGGGTGTGAAATAGTCCCTGGCTCTCCTGTAGTACTGGGTGTGGGCTGTAGGGTATAAACTAGGCACTGGCTCTCCTGTAGTACTGTGTGTGGTCTGTAGGGTGTGAGATAGTCATTGGGTTGCAGATGAGAATATCACAGCACACAGACACACTTCAGTAGCTCGGCTTCCTGCTCCCATACAAAAGGAATAACAGCAAGACAGAATGGTAATGAAAGAAGATAAAAGGGGGATGGGGTGAAGAAATACATTAAAACATTAAAAACAATATCTCACTGCCCTGCTGCCATCCGCTGCCTCTCAGCTCAGCTCAAATGAGCTTTATTGGCAGGAGACAGCGGAGCGGCCTTGCCAAAACAGTCATATCAAGTCAGAACAGTGTCTCTCTCTCTTTTTCTTTGTGAAAGGAAATGAGAAAAGGAGAACTGAGCTAGCACATGGGGTGGGCACACACAGTCCTGGAGGAACACAGCACATGTACGTTTTTACCTCTACCAATTACCCTGCTTCAGTTAGCTTACTATTTGCATATACCAATGCTGATTACTCATAGATTAGGCCATGGTCAAATGTTTCATCTTGTGGAAATAATCTGCAATTCATTAAATCAAGAATTGTAGGTAAAATGTAAGATCAGATAAATTATTGGGACTGATTTAATAATTAAGAGCAGAAGTTGGCATGAAGTCCAGAAACTGTCCCCCTCCTCCACCCCAGAGTTAAAGGGAAACATTTGGTCAGCATTGCCTTCGGCCCAGTGCAAGTCGTGGAACCATGTCGCCCCCAAGAGCTCACATTTGGTATTACATTAACTGTGAAAGCTCAGCTCACTGTCAAACAAGCATCCCCAGCAGTTCCTCACGGTCTCAAGATCTGCCCGTTTTTGTTTTAAAATCAGCAAAGGAGTATTTGGGTGAGGTGAGATATCTGTGATCAATTGCCTCTAAGGCCATCTTGACATTTTCAGCTGTATATCACATTCTATAGTGTGAAAACACTCAAAGACTGAAAAAAGGAAGTCAGTATGTGTGCTTTGGCTGTATAAGATGATTTTCTATAATCCCCATAGAAAAGATTTTCCATGTCCCATTACATACTTATATACATCTGGTGTATATTACAGATGTGGCATAGCTCTCATGTTCAGTTACTCAGAAAATATGAGTTATGTGAACTCCCATGCAGTGATACAGTGATACATTTTCTCATACGATTGTATGCCATGAACCCCTTGCAGTGATAGTCTGAATGATTCACACACAGTACAGGCTTTGGTCGTATGTCTGTGTTTTTAATAATAGGAGTATGCAAGAATTTACAAAGCCATTTACAAAGTAAACACCTGCATCCAACAACATCATTTTATGTCTTTTGTGCATTTTTTCATAATACTTTATATATTTTTGAATTTGTCATGTCCACACATGTATACATTCTCTCTCTCTCTCTCTCTCTCTCTCTCTCTCTCTCTCTCACTCTCTCTCTCACACACACACACACACACACACAGCTGGTCAGCATTAATCCCTGGTCCAGAGACAGATTTTGTGGCAGTTACAGAGTGCTCAATCTTTAAATTAAACCCTTTAGGTGTTAAACTGAAGTTTGTTAAAACAGAGATTCAGGAAGAGAATTTGCAGACAATCTCTCAACCTATAACATGTCCCTTCCGGCCTCATACTGGAAGATAAACGCCACGTACCTCTTTTTCCATTGTGTTTAGCATTTCCAGCATCCCTCCTCCTCCCCATCTCCACCATCACTCTCTCCTTCTCTTTTCCAGACTGGCACCTAATATTAACTGTTCTCCCAATTTCCTTCAGTTCAGACAGTGGGGGGGGGTTGGATTCCTTCACTTTGAGGCCGGATCATTGGTTTCATGATGCCCCATTCTTGGTGGTGACCTGTGACCCCTGCTCTACGTAGAGACAGCTTCGGTAATTACAGTTGAAGCTCTGTATTTATACACTTGTAATGACACCTAAAGGGTTTAATTTAAAGATTGAGCACTCTGTAACTTCCCCAAAATCTGTCTCTGGACCAGGGATTAATGCTGACCAGCTGTGTGTGTGTGTGTGTGTGTGTGTGTGTGTGTGTGTGTGTGTGTGTGTGTGTGTGTGTGTGTGTGTGTGTGTGTGTGTGTGTGTGTGTGTGTGTGTGTGTGTGTGTGTGTGTGTGTGTGTGTGTGTGTGAGTGAAAGTGTCTGAGTGTGGGCGTCACTGCATGGTAGAATATATGCTTGCTGTTTACAATATTGAGTGTGAGTTCAGCGCAGAATACTTAACACATTGTATTTACAAATAGTACATTGTTTTGCATTACAGCGAACTTGTAAAAAAAATATCAGCATAAGTTTGAGAAATTAGAGTTGTGTTTTGGGTAACTGTAGCTGCTGGCATTGCTAATGCTTGGAAGTTTTGCTGGTATTACTGGTATTTGGAGCTGTGTGCTCTGTCTTTTTGGCAGTCCACTCTGTTTTGGTTTTTTGGGTGTTGCGTCAGTGGTCAAAGTCTGTACAGGCCCATGAAGGTGGCGTGGTGCTGTAGGCCGACCTCCGCTTTCTTACGGGGTATGGAGAGTTCCAGAACAGAGCCAGACTCCAGGTACTGAACGCCTGGGGGGGAGAGAATATAGAGAGGGTTAATATATGTTACATATGGTTGTCTTATGTGTATCTCTGTGTGTGTGTATCTCTATGTGTATCTTTGTGTGTATTTGTGTGTGTATCTGTGTGTATGTGTGTGTGAGTATCTTTGTGTGTGTGCATCTGTGTGTGTGTGTGTGCATCTGTGTGTGTACTGTGTATGTGTGGTTTTGTGTGTGTGAGTATTTTTGTTCTGTGTTTGAGTTTCTGTATGTGTGTATATGTGTGTGTGTGTGTGTGTGTGCACTTATGTCTGTATCTATATGTCTGTATGTGTGTATCTGTATGTGTAGCTATGTGTATTTCTATGTGTGTGTGTGTGTGTGTGTGTGTGAATGTGTGAATGTGTGTGTATATGTGTGAGTGTGTTTGTGTGTATCTCTTTGTGTATCTGTGTGTGTGTGTGTGTGTGTGTGTGTGTGTGTGTGTGTGTGTGTGTGTGTGTGTGTGTGTGTGTGGGTGTGTGGGTGTGTGTGTGTGTGTGTGTGTGGTGTGTGTGTGTGTGTGTGTGTGTGTGTGTGTGTGTGTGTGTGTGTGTGTGTGTGTGTGTGTGTGGGTGTGTGGGTGTGAGTACCAGGGGCTGACCTGCAGTGTAGCAGCTATTGAGGGCATGCTCGCCCTTCTCAGGCATGCTCTTAATGCACTTCATTAGGCTGGTCTCATTCCCATCCACTCGCTTCTTAATCAAATGGCCCATCACATACGTGCTCTCCATATACAGCACCTGCCAATAACAGCACAGAGCATAACCAAGATGTGTCTAAACCAGCCAATCACAGTGCAGCTCATAACTAAGGGCTGTGCTACCATGTACTGTACCGACACTGACTTCAACAGAGCTTCAAAGGCCAAGCAGCATCATCCTGTTTAGCGTAGCATTGCTCAAAAGGGCAGCTGACATTCACTGGTGGTTTTTAAAAAGAATATGAATTTTAATGTAATTGTGAATTAAAATTACCTAATAAAGGCAATTCCCTGGTAGGCATTCAGCAGTTGCTTACATAGCATTCACAAATTTAATTCAACCACACTTCTGAGAGCAAATGAAGGAGCACAAAGCTCAGGGTCCCAGAAAGTGTCCAAATACAGCCCACAGACCACTCAAAGCAAATACAAACTGCTGTGGGAATCTATCATGCTGTGGACCTTCATTAAGTCTAGCCACAATGTAAGTAAATTATGTTACATTTTAAGCATTTAGCAGACATGGAGAGACACAGTGATCTGTACTATAAAATACTCCTCAAAAAGTAATGGAATGAATGTTAAGCTGATTGGCATACAAATGGTGTGAGCCCTGATAGACTGCTGTGCTCTTCTGCTTTTGATTTTGATTGTGCAGGCACCCCTCTGATTGCACTTGGCTTCATGGCAAATGTGGAACATGCAAACCATGTGAAGGTTCCCCATGTAAAGAACAGGACAGACAGATTCAAAAGTAGTATCCATGAATCAACAGCACTACTGTTAAGTAGGAACAAGTCTACAGCTGTCAAAACCCTTGAAGCAATCCTTCAACATGTTGAGTCACCCAGTGGCCTCTGACACATAAACTCAGCCTACCTGACTGTAGATGAAGTAGTGCCCTGCTGTTGTCACAGTGACCGTTTCCCCCAACAACTGTAGCCCATCTCCTTGACTTTGTCCTTGAGTCCATTTCAGAAGAGTCTTGTCTTCTTCATCTGAGTTAGAGAGAGAGATAGCAAGAGAGAAATAAAAAGAGGACAGAGAAAGAAAGAGAGGGAGAGAGAAGGGACAGTGAGAAAGAAAGAGAGGCAGAGTGGGGGGGAGGGGTGAACAGAAAAAGAAAAAGAGGGAAAGAGGGGGACAGAAAGAAAGAGGGAGATGGGAAGGGAGGGACAGAGAAAGACAGAGAGAGAAGGAGGAGGAAAGAGACAAGAGGACAGAGAAAATATGGGGGAGAGGGAAGGAGAGAGAGTAGGTAAAGTGTAAAAAAGGTAAAGTGTACGTCATGGAAATTAACTAATCAAGAATAACAGACAAGACAAAAAGAAGAAACGTAACAAAGAGATGCTAATATGTTCCACAACCATTGTGGGTTTGAAGAATAAAAATAATTTTAAAAATAAAGAAAATACACTGAACTCACCATATGAGTTTGAAGAGAGTGGCAGAAGGTGCAAAAAAGAGCGCCGCCCTGCAGGTAGAGAAGACAGTGACAACTGGGGGTTGTGGGAAAGTGAATCTGTAAAGATGTGGAAGATGAGTCCAGGTTTATCTCAGGGAAGGAGGGGGGGAAATTAGGACAGGCCTAAGCAGGAATGCAGAAACAGAGTGAGTCAAACACAAAGATAAACACAAAGATAAACAGTTATTTTGTCTCAGGAGGGGTCAAGAAGGAGTCTGTGAACTCAGGCCCCCAAATCCCTACCATATTGACTGTGTGGGGGGCTGTTTTGCAATCTAAAAGAATTAAAAGCATGTATTATTTATTTTATTTGTGTTCATGCACTGAGACAAGGAAGACATAAAATAACTGTAGAGGGCACTTCAGGTGGGGAGGACACAGAGTGTTCTTGAGGCAGGAGGAGACCTCACCTCTCCCAGGCTGGCACTGTCGCTTCCGGGCCCCATCTCTCAGTGTTGTCTCCCGCCGCCTCCGGCCACCGTCCTGGTCTTGTGTCTCAGAGCAATCATAAGATGGGGGAGCAGGTACCTGAAGGCCAAGGCGTGAGGGGAAGGGGGAAGAACATGCAAACTACTTTCAGCTGCAAACACAACATGCTCTTTGGGCATCTTCTCTACAACTGGACATGTACATTTTTTCCCCAATTGCTTAAAAACAATTACTGAAACATTGTCTACATTCTCAAAACTGCAAGAGTGAACTCCAGAACCATTTAAGAGTTTAGTGGCTGAACACTATATTTCACCTGCGAAAGCTCTAAGATAAAACTGGTGATTCATTGTAGTTTTGCTACAATATGATACCAGTTACAAATGTACAGAAGGGGAAAAAGACCGTGTAGATATTGAAAATATGCATGGATACTTACTGAGCCAATGGTGGATAATATCTGTGACAGGTGCCAACCCAAATGATCTAGAAGATCTAAAAAAGTTTGTGATTTTATCTTTTTTAACTCCTAATTTAAATAATTTCTTTACATCACCTATACATGAGCATCAACACATTAAATGGGGTTATATTTTGCATATGTGGATTTGCGCAATGACCCTATATACATATTAATGTGAGAGTGACAGTGTTTAACTTAAAAGGATGTAACCCAACAAGACTTAATTGATTTTTGTGTCAGTTATAGACATTTGTGTTAACTTGTTTGCAAAAATGCCCTTAAAATTTCCATTTTGTGTGCAATTAGAAATGATGCAGGGTTTTGGGCAAATTCGCAAATGGTACGACGTTTTGAGATTACAGATAGTTAATCAAGGATTGTGTTTATGCATCTGAGAAAAACTCTAACGAGAACAGCAATTTAGGTTCTCTGACTTCTTCCTGGGGACAGTTCTTTTGGTTACCTGTATACTTTTGTGTTCTGATTAATTAAATATGTTTAATTGAGGTGCTGGGTTAAAACGTAACGTTTATTATTTTTATTTTTCTAAAGAAGAGGCAGAGCAGAATATGGAAATTCCGCGAAAAGATAATCATAAACAGATGTGTGTGAAACAAACGGAAGGATTGTCGCCCGTGGCATTGGTTGTGACATCCACATTTACAGTTATGGTCAATTATTTTTTATTCAAAGCACCACCTCCCGCGAGCCTGTTCGCAGTGAGCTCTGCTTATGTCGTTAATGATGAGAACTGGACAAAAAAAAACCCCAAACAGAATAATAACATAATCAGTGTTGCAATAGTAGTTGATAGATTTCTCAGTGGAGTGTCTCTGTGAACTACAGTCAGCTGAAAGAAGAGCATGGTTTGTTTTGGACATATGCCTACAGTGCCAAACACTATGACCCCGGGGAAATAATTCCAGTCACGATTTGTCATGTCAGGCATTTTACAAGCAAGTAGAATATGCAACATGCAAACCCTGATTAAGACTCACCTACCCCGCAGCGCGAGACGTCGGTTTCCTCCGCCGTGAAGCGCGCCTTCAACTCAGATAGCTCCTGGCGCATCCTGTGGATCTGAGACGCCTGGAAGAGGAGCAGCCCAAGACAGGTGCAGGCCGTGAGCAGCGACGTGGCGCCCAAGAGAAACGGACCCACGGAACTGAATACCCGACGCGACGTCACGCCCTTTGAACGGCGTTCCCCCATGAGTTATTGCGAGCGCCCCGATGGAGAGATAGAACACTGAATAAAGATGCGCGTAGGAGCTATCTGGATGTTAGTCAGTTGACTTTCACTTTCGCCACTTCACTGGTAGGAGGAGTTGAACATCACAGTGGCACGGCTATTTCTTGACATTTCTATAGTGGCGGCGGTGGGGGTAATTAATGTTCCAGAAAACTGGCTCTTTCAGTGACTCAGAAGTTGGTGCACGGACTGCCAAACCGCAAAGGTCATTTTAGAGATGGCTGGTGAAACAGGAAAGAAGGAAAGGACTAGCCCAGAGAAAAAGAAGAAGGAAATGGATAAGCGAAAGAAACAAGCATGAAGAAGCCACTTCATGCCAGTGTACTCTTACCCAGGCCTTCGATGTCACGTATGTTGACATTTAAAGTAAAAATAAATACAGCCTGTATATTCAATTTTAGGTTAGAATCTAGTCTTAACATGTTTTTGCCAATGTGCAGTATATAAAACTGGGTTTCAGAATGTTTAACGTCAATCTACTTGTGGGAGTTCATTCTGCAGTGTTGTTTGTCTAGATAATTTGACATGATCCAAATATTTCCTTAACAGCGCAGCGGTTTTTTTCATTGCAGCTTTGTTGTTTATATTGCATGTGTAAATCACACTCACAAACGTTTTAACACATTAGAAGAACGTACAAAGGTCAGACCTTGAGAAAACAAGGAAACACTCACTCAAGATTCCACGTGGGTTCCTGGCTCGTTTTTACAGTGAATGGATCTTTTAATACTAAATGGTTCTTTATTGGTTTTATATAATACCAGATACAATTCCATTTCGATTATCAGTAAATAATTTTGTTTTGTGAAATTCTGTACATTTTATGATCCACATATTAATAACTGTTGAAGACATTCTCAGTTGTCCACAAATATTTTTAAAACAATGTTTAATGAACTCTTTTCACAAAGCTGAACAATTAAAAAAAAGTTGAAATATTTGTTCAGCAAGACTTCACAGACCTCTTTCAAAATGAAACATTGCATTACAGTGAACACTTCTCAAAATCAAAAATGTCATTAGTATTTCACAAGTACTTGACCACATTTTATGAAACAGTGATGTTAATTTTAAGAACAGTTGGCATGGCACAGAGTTGCATTGCATTTTCAGGACAAGGTAATGTGCTGGATTCTGTGCTCAAACATGGAAAAGCCTTATTTTACGGCACAGCTGCTCTCAAAGCATTTAACACACGATAACTTTTTTTTATTTGAAGAACATAGATGTGAAAATTACTGGCATCCATGAAACGTACATATTATTGAAAATTATTGCCATCCATAAAAATTATCTGCAACCAGAAAGAATATTTTAAATGACATCAAAGTTCAATCTCCAGTTGTAATTCTTTAATTTAACTTCAAGAAGAAACATATTGTAGCTTTTGATGACTTCCTGTTTCCTTACTGCAAATGGTCCTTGGTGCTAACTGAAACAAATACATCATCAACCTGCATGTGAAATCTGTGTGTTATGCATCACCATGGGGAAAAGAAAATAAACTATAAGTAATCACAAATAGTTTTCTGACCTCCTCATATTAGATAGTGGATAACTAAGGGTTTTGCTAGTTACAGTAAGGTAATTAATAGCTGATGCATTTATCCAAGGTGACTTACTTTGTTGGTTGTTTGTGCTGGCTGGGGGCCAAGTCCCCCTTGGGGCAGTGTGGGGTTGGGGGCCTTGCTCAGGGGCCTGGTGGCACAGATCAGTGATGCTGTAGGGGCTGAATTTGGCAGGGTGCTGGGCACAGATCAATGGTGCTGTAGGGGCTGAATTTGGCAGGGTGCTGGGCACTGACGGCCGGTGCTGTAGGGGCTGAATTTGGCAGGGTGCTGGGCACTGACGGCCGGTGCTGTAGGGGCTGAATTTGGCAGGGTGCTGGGCACTGATCAATGGTGCTGTAGGGGCTGAATTTGGCAGGGTGCTGGGCACAGATCAATGGTGCTGTAGGGGCTGAATTTGGCAGGGTGCTGGGCACTGACGGCCGGTGCTGTAGGGGCTGAATTTGGCAGGGTGCTGGGCACTGACGGCCGGTGCTGTAGGGGCTGAATTTGGCAGGGTGCTGGGCACTGACGGCCGGTGCTGTAGGGGCTGAATTTGGCAGGGTGCTGGGCACTGATGGGTGGTGCTGTAGGGGCTGAATTTGGCAGGGTGCTGGGTACTGACGGTCGGTGCTGTAGGGGCTGAATGTGTCAGGTTGTGTTGGAGGAAGCACAGTGTCAGTGCAGATCTCCTCCACATTAGCCTGAAACAATTACCAGAACTGGCCTGCGCACACAGCCAGTCTCATGTCCAAACCATGAGTAAGCAAGAATTTTTGCTCAAATTTCACCCTAAATACTTTTACCATCTTTTCCCACTTCAACTTCCTCTGTCTCTCCCTCTCTCTGCTCCACACTGTTGTTTCTTTGGTCTAACAACAGCTAACCTGTGACCTGCTTTGTTACAATTCTATTCTGACTCATTCAGACTGACTGACTCATACATTCGACTGTAATTTGGCATTCAGCAATGCCAAATTTGGGCGCTGACCCAAAGCCACCTAAGAAAGGCTTTGTCATTCAGCTCCAGAACACTTAAGCAATATAGGTTTGCATGTTTCAGAAGATCATGTGGTCTTCAATGTACTGAATGTTAACATTTTGAACTTCAGTGCATTTTATGTGAACATAAAAGGCTTCTTTGTATGAAGGGTATATGAAATGTAAAGAAATGATTGAAGCATCTTTGAAAAAGTCTCATTTAGAATGGCAGTTCTGGGCAAAAGTAGAAAATGGTAACTTATTTTTGCAGAACTTGCTTAGGCATTTCATACATGATTTCCAGGGTTTTGTCATTGTGTGAGGTTCAGTTTGCATGGTATGAAATATAGAAACATCTGCGCCACTCCAGTATCGGTTCAGCTCTGAGCTCCCAGACGGCCTGCTAGAAAAAATGCTAAAGAGTTCAACTCTGTTTATAGGCCAAGCAAAGGCAGTGAGATTCAGTTCGAAGCTTCATGTCAATATCTGGTCCAGATATTTCTCTGAGGTATTAACAGCATTGCAATTGTGTGAATAATGCACATATGGTTATTTCATTTTCCCTGCGTGTTTCTAGCTAACCATTCAGTTACTACCATGAATTAAGCCTTTTAAATGTATGTACATCATATAAAAGCACATAAAACTCATTCAATTGTTCCACATTGATGAAATGATAACTGAGGAAGAGAGTTCAAAATAAACAAAACATTTATGTTATCTTTCAAACTCAGGGAACCAAAAAGCCTGCAAAGGGCAGGGATTATCTACAGCGTTATATAAGCATATTGGTTAATCCCAGAACTATTTTATGTTTGTTTTTCTGACTCATATGAAATAACTTGTTTCAGTAACAGATTAATATCATTGCAAAATATTTTCTTCAGGAATTTGACCTTGTTACCCTCGTTTTAATGAACAAATGATGGGTTTATGCTTGCACCTTCTAAGTTCTGCACCTTGAGGTCTGAAATCAAGACAGGAAAAACAATGTGGAGACAGAGGTATGATGAGGCACACAAGTTGTAAAAATGTATGTGAATGGCCTACAGAAATGCAACATGCAAACACAAGAGGATATAATATAATTTATTCTTAACCATTTGAAATTTCAGCTGAATAACAAGAAAAAAACCACCAAACACCAAAAGAGGAACTTGTTGCAGCAGCACCCCCTACCGTCTGTTTGTGGCAATACCATTTAATAGGCATGCCACTGGAGAATCAACATCAAACATATCTCTTCCCTGAAAAAGACCTCAAACAATGAATAAATGATAGACCATTAATGGATCTACATACAAGAGACTATAAACTATGCAGCTAACAAGCCGCAAATGATTCTCTTGACTAGACATCTTGCCTGTAAACAAGGCTATAAACAACAGACTAAATGATGCTGTGCAGATAACAGGCCATAAATGACATTGTGACATTAATGACGTAAATGACTTTACTCTGATGGAGTCGTTGAGAGGCAAGTCTTTGCCCACAATAGCCTTATCTCTCAGCTCCTACATCTGCATTCCTGTCAGGGATAGGCAGCACTTCAAAAACATGCATTTTTTAAATACTATTTGAACCTACACATCTCATATGTGCTATGGATTGCTTTTTTCATATGGTTTATACCATTGTACCACTTTGAAAACAACTTGTACCTCCATTAATCTGATGACAGTTTATAGATACACATATATAGGAAAGGTTTTATGCAACAAAAAACATGAAGTTTACTTTTGCCCATAGACTCATATACTACTTTGTGATCACACAGGAGTATAAACCATATTAAAAAATAGTGGGAAACCCATATTATGTATGAAATACATGTAAGCATAAACATGCTAATTTCAAATACCTACAATTAAAATATTTCCCATTCCTGGTTCATATACAGTAGCTATGCCAACACGGGATAAGTTCCTCACATCTCCAAAAAGGGCTGCTTTTCAGGAATATAATGAACAGCCAAACTTCAATGAAAAAGAGAGCACTCCCAGCTGATGATGTGAGCTTTCTGTTCATGTGTAAAATTCAAAAATCCCCCAAAAAAGTATGGGATTTTTATGACATTGACGAGCTTGCATTAAAATGTTATCTGAATCCATCAACGTCACAAGCAAATAAATATCCTTCTTCTAATTACAATAACTTTACACCTCATGTATTCTTGTATTCATGTATTCTCTTGAGAAACAAAAACATTTAAATTCACACATGTGTAAAGGCTTGATAAATGAGGCCTCTTGTTCCTGTCTTATGCAAAGTTGGTGCTGAAGTGCAGCAGGACAGTAGGAACAATTCACACAGCCAACGGAACAGCCAAGGGTGAGAGAATCACTGCGACAGGGGACCCGACTGCTCCTGATGAACCATTTAATACTGATATTTCAGCCCCTAAAAAAACAAGAAGTCAAGGGTTTGGGTATGTCAAGCACATATGCACTAACATATGACACACTGTTTGACAGCTGACAGCAGGAGAAAACAATGAGTAAAAAAATCCAAATAATTGAGGACAGTACAAACTCACTGTGCAATGATTGAAAAAAAAATCCTAAACATACTAAACAACTGGTGAATAATTTATTTGAAAAACACACTGGAGCAATTACTCAGTGTAATATTCTCTATTTTGACCATTGTATCTGAGTTAGAACAGTGAAAATACAGACCAAAGTGCATGAAAACCTGTATTTCTTGCCACACAACTGTTGTGGCGCCAAACCTTACTCCTCTGCACTGAACTCCAACCCCCAGGATTCCCTGTGAGGAAGGCATGGCTCACTCCCAGCCTCCAGGGCCTGTCTGTCTGCGGTTGCCATGACAAATGACATCATTGGATTCTCCCCTGGTGCAAGATTCTGCACATTGTTGCATCCTCCAATCACCGTCTGCAGCAACATCAGTCACAGTATGTGGAATTGAAAACAAAAGCAAGCCACTGGGTGTGGGATGTTGAGCATCTATGTGTGTTTGTATGTATATGTTGTTTATGTATGCATATGCATGTGTTTTAGTACATGTATGAACAAATGTATATTCATATGTGTGAGTGTGCATGAACATGTGGGAGTATGTGTATGGATACATATAAGTGCACGTGTGCATGTATGTGTGCGAATGTGCAACTGCATGTGTATGTGTGTGTGAGAGCACATGTTTGTATACAGGGTTGGATTGTAACGGAATACATGTATTCAGCATATGTATTCAGAATACAAAATAAACTGCATTCAGTCCAAGTTACATTTTGAAGTACCTGTATTCAGATTAGAGTTTCTTTCTTAATTTTTAGGTGAGTACTTTTAGAATACCTTCCTTTCTTAATTAAAGAAATACAATCAAGAAGAATTGTCTTGCTTACGCATGATGGAAGTTCCATCACCACTTTGTATACTAGACACAAACTGGAAAGAATTTCGGGGTGAGCTGTAAGCTGTGTCTTACAGCAACAAAAACTTCATCCGTATCAAAAAAGTCTCAAGTCTAAAAAAACATCTTGAGATAAGTGGCTCTGCTTAGATTAGCTTAGCTAGGTTTACAAAACTACTGAAAGGACTTGCTAGCTTGCTGTATGCTGCAATATTGAATGTTGAAAAGAATTCTGAATTACTAGTACAATAATCAAGACTGTAGTTAAATGACGACCAATGTGCACAAGAGAGCAATCAACCAGAAAATAAAGCAGGGGTCAGGGATAGATGCTGCCTAGAACAGGCTTGCAGCGCACGTTAGATTTCACATGTAACAAAAACTATGCCTCAAGCTCTAAATAAAAATCACATTACCATATAAATATATTCCAACCAATCATTGGCATGCATGATAGTTTAACCGAAAAAAAACAATCAATTTGAACCCAATTAAACATGAACAAAAAGGCCAGAATCATACTAGTCCTCATAATTATGTGTTCAAACCTGGAGCATCCTGTGGCAGACATTCAGCATACACCTGCCCCCAGCTAGAGGAGGGGTGGGGTGAGGGTGCCAAGGACTGCACTGCAGTCATTTCTATAACCTATATAACAACTGAATCATTCATCAAACTGCATGGTGTTTAAAGTGTGCGCACTTGGCCCGAGATTAAAAATGAATATGATGAGTCAATATGTTTAAAGGGTCCAAAAAGGCCTAAAATGCAAAATGTGCATTGTTTTTGTTTTTTTTTCCCTTCCAAAAAAAGTTTTTAGTTTACCTTATAACGTGATGATTTTCTTAATTTGAAACATACAATGGTATCTAACAGTGTTTGGCGTTTTGCTGAAATGAAACTAAAGTGATGTTTTAATTTCAGTCTTTCCTGCTTTATTATGGTTTATTCAAAATAATTAACTCATTTTTTACCACTACAAATTCTGTATTTTTTACCTTATTGTGTAATTTAATGATTATTAAATGGAAAAACACATCTATATCATTGAAGACATTTATAGAAAAACACAATGGCCTTGTGGCGAATAAATAGGAATAGTTTACAAAACTTTAATTGACTGGTCTTTTTCACATGTTGACAATTCAGTCTTGTTAACCCACAGTCATACTGTGCAACAGCAAGTCACAAATTCAATTTCTAGCACAGCATTCTATAAACATTGCCAAACAGTAACACCAAGCACATACAACCATTTCACATACATCATATTGCCCATATGACACCACTGTTTCATGTGTGTCTTTTGAATATGTATTGTAAAGGTACTCTGAGTAAGTTACTTTTTTGAGCTGTAACTGAATATGTTACTGATTACACTTAGGACAGAGTATTCGATATTCAGTCATACTTTTCAATGTATTCTGCCCAACCCAACGATGTACTGTATGTATGTAACTGCGTGTGTATATGTATGATAGTGTCACTGTTTGGGTGGGTATATATGTGTAACTGCGTGTGTATATGTATGACAGTGTCACTGTGTGGGTGGGTGTACCTGCTGGTCGCAGACGGCCAGGTTTGGGGCAGGATCTGTACTTGGGCTCTCCTCCGTGGTGGAGCTTGTTTCCGCTGAATTGGGTCCAGCCACGCCTTTACCCTCAACACTTCCATCAACCATGAAGCCCCAATGCCGGTCTGTCTTCAGCCTATGACACACACACAGATGCACACATACACACTTCTTCCTTGCAGGTGCTCAAAGCACCTTATCAAGTAGTATGAATTACTGTCTCAAGTGAGACTGTATCAGATTCTAACTGTGTACATTGCAGATTCAGTTTATCTGGGAATTACAGACACTTACATCATTATACTGTAAGTGTCTGTAATGCTATGTCAGTGCCGTTCCCAGACAGTAAGACAGGGGTGCTGTGAGGTCCTGCTAGGTCTGGACGTCCGGCCAGTGAGTCTACCCATGATGCATCTGTCCACTTACTGGTCGATGGCGCTCTGTCTCTTTTTCAGATCAGTGATGTGCTGCAGAACTGCAGCCACTCTCTGTGGAACGACATCACCCGTCTGTGCCCTGCCTCCTCTTCGACCACTCATCCTCCTCCGACCAATCAGCTCGGAGGGGGTGGGCAGCGACTTTGGGCGCAGCCCCTCCCCTTTAACCCTCCTCAGCAGACACCTGTGCGCAGCCACTCCACTCACCTGCATGCACCACAGCCAACAAATGAGCAGGACTGCCTTTCAAGTCAGCCAATCAGAATGCAAAGAGCAGCTCTGAGCCACTCCGATGGTGTGAAAATAGATTGAGGTAGAACAAAGGTTTATGAATAACATAATTGGTGTTGCTACAATAAGCCAAGAATCAGTGATGCAAACCAATCAAAATTCTTTGGTCTCCACAGCAAAACACAATGATTGGTGAAACTCAGTGAATCACTAGTAACAAGCTGTTAGCTAAATTCCTTTGTGGTATCATGAAATCTCAATAAGTAAATTCAATTAGGACAAACACTTGGGCTATGCCCCGTCATTCATATTTGCATTTAGTTACAATGCATCGCAAAAATGGTCACCATTTTGTCTGTTATTAAGTGCATTCCAAACCACAACAATGCTAATGGCAGGAAACTGGATGTGCTCTGACACACTACAGTTCAGGTTGGGGAAAAAAGGGGGGAAATCAGGGATAAGAATTTTAAAAACAAGCATTGTTATCACTGTCTATCAGTCACCCCCAGCCAGGCAGGAACCTGCAAGCAAGTATATTCCGATGTCATGTTAACTCTGTGTTCCTCCGTTGGCAGCTGCAGTATGGCAAGAGGTGAGGGCCAGTTGAGACCAAAATCAGAGGAGCTGTGAGACTCAAATCAGAGGAGTTACGTTTGTACAGCTCCTGCCTTTTGAGTATGTCAGAGAAGGTCACTGTGGTGGGATTGAAAAGCTTGGTCCAGGTGGGAAAAGCAGGGGGCAGGGTACTTCCCAAGATGTAAGTACACAGAATGCAAGTATGCACAATGAAATAAAGATAGGGTTTACAATTTCTAAAACAATTATATACGACTTTGGCAAAGCCAACAATAACTAGTTTTAGTAGTATTTAGATTACTGTAGAGATCTTTCACTGAATCCTTAGTGGACACACTAGTTTGACACAACACACCCAATTTGGCAATATGGACGCATTTGGCAGGAAACCACATTTACACCACTCTGTTCATTGCGGGGTGTCCTTTGTACATGACATCTGTTGGTGGAGAGGAATGCCTGCATCCTAAATCAAGATCCTTCTGTGTACACTACAAGTAAATACCCCTTTTCCCAAGAAGTCTCTCACATCTTGCATGAAAAGCAAGATATTTTTGCATGCTTACGCCTCGGTAAAAGCTACTTATTGTCCAGTAGTCAGGCATTTGCTTTCGCAACACTACTGTACGTAAACCTGTCCACACTGATGGGGGCAGTATTTAAATTACATTTATCTGAAATGAGCATTTTTATGTTCTTGTTTCAGATGTAATATGTGAATGAGCCCTACAACCAGGGTGGCGAGCTCACCAGCTCTCCAGGGCCAGCGGTGTATTCCTGTACTTGGGGCATGCTGTGGAGAGAAGACAGCTGTCACCATTCACCTCCTCTACTTCCACCTACAGTAATCATCACTACATATTCATATAAACTTAATTTTATTCTCATTTAATACATACTTTCCACTTATACTTTATATTAGCCTTTGCTGTGACAACATTGTTTTACCTTGCACCTGTACAGATGCGATAGGAAATGCTGCCTTCAGAGAGTAAAAGCACCACCATGTACTTGTTCTACCAGAGCCATTAAAAGGCATTTCGAATTGAGCAGCTTGAGAAAGATTGACAGGAAAAAACAGGCAGAGGATAAACAAGGAGAAAAAATAGCAGAGCTGGGTCTGTATGTCTGTCTGTCAGTGTGTTTCACGGAATGTGCGAACACAGACCTAGGCGAGAGAACGATCTTATCCCAGAATTCCTGGTTGTACTGGACTGAGGCTTTGGGCTGAAGTAAAGATGGAGGGGAAGGGGGCGTTTCCAAATTACATTTGCGCTTTACGGTCCTGGACCTCCTGAGGAGACAACACATATACATGTATGCATACACACAAACACACAGGCATAAAAATATATACACATGCATACACACAAACAATATAGCAAATTCTCTATTGTCAAAATTCCCCTTTAAGTGTACTTGTTTTAAGAAACACTTCTGTTAAGGTCACATGTAATTCACCCACTTTGCAAATGAAAGAAAACAGTCAGACTCAACAGTCTCCAGCTGTTCCACCTCTTGCTTTTGAGAGCTTCTACTGGCAGCCCTGAGGTGGGACATTTCTTTTCTAGAAGAGAGAAAAATAATGAATCTGTATGACTGTTCTCATTTTTGCTAGATGTTTTTATTTCACGAGTATACATATGTGTTTTTTGATTTGATCATCCTAACCTCGTAATAACTTATGCCTGCTGATAGATTTGTGAAAAATGTAATGGAGTTGTTAGTCAAAATGTGTTGAAGGAACGATTAAATTTAAGGTTTTAAAATTAGGTATTTGGTAATATTCTTGGAAATCTGGAGTCAATTCAGCATTGGGAATTTTGAAGAATGTTTTGGGGGATTGAAATTACTATCACCTATCTGGCAAGACGGCTCTGTTGTTGCCTCATGATAATTAAAGAACAACCCTTGTCTGACCGAATTACTGAAATTCAAGTCAAGTCTAATAACGTTATCCGCAAGCAACAAGGCCAGTTGGGAGTTATGATGCTAGGTTGTAACAGAGAGCAACAGACAGCTAGCTAAATACTTGACATTCTATATCCTAATACTACTTTGTTCTTCGTTAATTCAGACTAGCTAACCACATTTTGGAAGAGTTAAGTTAACAGTAGCTACCTAGTTAGCATAGCTACATGTAGCGAACGTTGATACTTACCTCAGCCGTCGACAATCGGGGTGACCTGTAAATTAAATTAATTAAATTAATGGCCTAATATTCCCCTAATGTCTCCAGCTAATTTTGTGTAAATATTGCCTTTATCTTTTACGCCTAAACGGCAACACTATCTACAATTTAATAAACAAATTATGTGATTTCTACGATTGTTTGTAAGCTCTGTATGTATGAACACAAACAGAACTGCTAAGGCCCGCGAGAAAAAGACAAAAAACAGCACAGAGGTGCGCGAGAAGAAGCCGTTTGTACACATGACACAATCTAATCGTTCTTCCTCGGAAAAACTGAACCTAGGGTCACTTATGTGGAACAGACCGACGTCATTAAATCCGCCAGGGGAACACTAAATTGTGGCTGTTTATTTATTAATGGAAGGGTACTCATTAAAACCTGGTCATTAAATCCAAACTATTGATGCAATGTAGTTCAGACACAATGCAACAGATAGTGAATGATGGCGATGAATTTATTTCCATGATGATCGTATGTTTTAACTCAAAGATATTTTATATTTTGTGTCATGACGTGTACATGTTCTGGCTGTGTAATTGCTCTTGTGGTGTGCCTCTTTTCTGTCTGTATGTGTACATGTATGCGTGTGTGATGTTTTCACTCTGGCTGCTGTCCTGGTCAAGGCTTTCCTGGAAAATAGGTCTTGGCTTCAGTGGAACTTTCTCACCTTTTCTTTAACCAAGCTGTAGCATGGAGACAAGACAGCAATGTCATTAGCAGTTGAGTCATCCTGTCTGTCCATTCATCAGTCAACCGTTCCCTTTGGAATGGCCCAGCCACATCAGTCACCCTCCATGCTCCCAGTTTCAACACCTCAGTTCTCATTGTCGTGCTTACGCCATTGCCAATTTCTGATGTGTGCTGCAGACTTTTTTAAAAGTTCATATTGGCAGACACCAAGGGGTGCCAGATCCCAGGCACAATGAATTTGAAGACAAATACCCCTGGATGCAACAAGCTGCCAGCACTGGTATATACTGAAGTCCCTCTGTGAGAGAGAGGAAATGTGTTTAAATGGTACAAACTTTTACAGCTGTTGCTGTAATATATAAGCTTTATCACATTAATAACAACTGAACTTTAAACAAATAAAAGAAGGCACAGGTCTAATTGTAACTATTAACAAAAATCAACAGTCCACACAATCCCATAGCCATGGGCAGGCAGAGACATACCAGGCTATTACCTTAAATGTCATTAGGTCTTTGCACCTGAAACATTTTGTCTTTCTGAGTTATGACAGCTCTTGAAACTGGAATTTGATTAGGACATTGTTCCTCTAATACTCTCTTTTTGTCTGTGTTGCAAGTAACAATCTCATGGCAAGGAAGAGTTGTGTGGATACAGAAATGTTGTGCCCTGCACTGACCAGCAGGGGGAGCCCGTGCACTGGAATTTCACCATGGAAGAGCTGACGGAGGGCAAAGCATCGAAGGCATCAACATTGAAGTTTGGTTTGTTGTGGAATATAGATGGGAGGGGGTAGGATGAGGGAGAAAGCTGATTGGCTGTCAGAGTGCTAGAGTGATCAGACTGAGTGATGCCTTAAAGAGCAGTCAGCCGCCAGGGAAGGGAAATCGATGAGAGGCGTGGATCGGTAACAGCCGGCCACTGATCAGTACAGACAGCCGATGAATGAATAGGCCAGTTGCATTTTGGGACCGCTAATTAGCATGGAGCATAACCTGCTAACCCGCTGCTTCATCAGTGCTCTTATAATGGCAGAGGTGGGCAGCTTGGGTTGAACTGGTCCAGGTTTGAGGTGGAGCCATGGGAGAATCAGTAGATATCAGTCCATAATGCACATTAGTGACGTCAACTCCACAACCCAGCTGGCCTGCTTTTCAAGGCCCACTCCAGTAGAGCTCAGTTTCTGATATAACGGAAAGGCGTATTCATAACTCTGAAGTTAAAAGTGGGGATGAAAGAGTTCCCAGAATTAGTTGGAAAAGCAACACCCCCCAAACCAGCTCCATAACTGCATAATCAAAATATTTACGCACAATACACAAAAGGAATGTACCTGAAGGTAAACATGACTTAATTTAAAGGGGGAAATCATAAAATTGACTTTTACAGACATAATAGCCAAACTTTAATGGGAATGTCAGTTTTCAGGTGTGAATCATTGTGCAACACTGTTTTGTAAGTACAGGATGGCCTTTAAAACCAGCTCAAGCTTGGTTTGGACAAAATATCCAACACAGTATGTGAAAAAGGATTTGAACATTTTAGCTAAATCATAATCACAAATGCAAGTACCCAGGTGAGTCATATTCAGCCAAAAGCCAATTAGCAGCATGTGTCAGCCACAAAACGCGTCTGACAATCACTTTGATATGTGGGCTTCCAAAGCCACTAACAGAGTTCCAGAAAGGCCTAATTGTCAGTTCCAGAACAGAAGGTGCATTGGTCACAAGAAACTGCGAAATTCTTTCAGGTGGCAAGGGTATATATAATTTTTCTTTCTGTTATTTAACTCTGGAGTTTGGTGGAGGTTTTTTTGTTGCTACATAACCATGGGCTCATCTTGCAATCTGCCTGGAGAGTTTAATATTGTTTTCAAAGAACATCATCCATCCTTCTCATCATCTTTGTTCCACTGTTATTACTGCTGTCTTGTCAACGGTACGCTGGGGAGGCTGCCATGGAAACGGGCTCAGCAGTTATTATTTCGGTCCGGTCTCACAACATTACAGACAAATGAAGCGAGATGAAAATACACAGGTGTGATGTCCAAGAAGCCCAGACGCAATTCTTCTGTCCCCTTTTCTCATTTACTGCTGGGTTTGTGATCTTTAAAGGAAAACAGCCAGCTCTGCCCTCCCTGTCAGCCTCATTAGTTTTCACTTTGTGTGGGTTATATTTGTTTCTCCTTGATGTGCCTATTTTTAATAGCATAAAGCTGCTCCTTTGGGCATATTTATAGTGGCATGAGGAGTCATCAAACCCTCAATGAAAGAAAAACTCCAATGTTGCTGATGCACACAATGGCTGCAACATCTCCTGTGAGTATGTATGTGTATATGCATGTACACAGGTGCATGTGTGTGTATGCATGTACACAGGTGTGTGTGTGTAAGCGAGGGATCATGTGAGTCGGTATTACCTGTGTGGTGCATGTCTCTTGTGTGTGTGCATGCACATGTGTAAAATGACATTTTTCCAGCTTAGGAAATCTCTCCTTCCTGTTTCACTTGCTAGCCAGAGCTGCCTTCATTTATAATAGACATGGACAAATACCACTTCCAGCTGGGACTCTTTTCACCTCTTGAAGGAAGTATGACCAGAAGTGAAGCTAGAAGTATCTGTGTGTGAGAGTGGGTGCATTATAATACTTTTTCTCGTCTCCTCCACTCATCTCCTACCCCGGAAGTATGTGGAGGAAAGGAGGGGAGGAAACAAGTGGAGAGAGGAGGAGACAAATGAAGGAGACAAGGAATCAAGGGGATGAAATGAAAATTGGAACAGCTAATCCGATTACCCCATCATCAAAGTCGATCTCAGCTACTGATGAACTCCTGTAACTTCTGACTGATTCCGAGGATACCTAAGCCAATCAAATTCTGTGGAATGGTCCTTTAATCTGAATGGTAGGAACACAATGATTTCACCCAGAAATGTAAAATGACTTTTGCAGTAGGATACATTGATTTATCCTTTGTTTGGAGGAGGCGAGCAAAGGAGGCGAAATCTCATCTCCTACCTCGTTGGAAGAGTGGAGGGAGAGAGGAGCCTGTTAACCCATAGCATCAATATGAATGGGGAGGGGAAAAGAAAAACTTCCACTGGTCATGAATGTGAAAGACAGACTGTCGAGCTTAAATCAGGTTTACTGAGGTAATATCACTGAGATAACAAATTAACACTGAGAGCAAAAACCAAAAAAAAAAAAAAAAAAATATGCAATACACAATGAAATGCATCTTCACACTCTTTTCCCCCCAAATGAGACAGGTGGAGGGGTCACACGCAGGTACTTCAAGGGCTGCGTTTGATTGGGCGATTACGTGTCACGTGACTTAAATACCTCAGCTGCCACTACTGGTTACAGACTTGGAAACGCCCACTAAACGGAAAAAAACCATCTCAAAAGATCACACGGAGTGCTGCAAACAGCTTCAAGGGAACCATTTGCTGACCACAGCTAAAATGTGGTAAAATGTTCTAAATCTTGAAAAATTTCACTACCTGACCATCATAAACACTTACTGTAAACCAGGGAGCACGAACTCAGTGCCAAGAAAAGCCATGAGCATGCTGTTTTTTTACTCCAGTCCTGCTGATTTTCATATAATGCATGAAAATGAAATCAGTTATTTATATTATCTAATTAACCTTTGCTTACATTCTGTGTTTTGGCATACTTACTTTAATATGACTGAGTGAGTATTTTAACTAATTAAGGCAGCAGTTACTGGTTGGAGTAAAAACCAGCATACACACGGGGCCGTCCGTGGCACTGCTCATTTTCACGCAGTGTTTGCTCATGCCCTGCGCAGGCCAGGACAGCCTCCGCCCCTCCTTATCTATGGCATGGTATAGTGTAACAATGGGTGAGGTCAACCTCCTCTGTTGACAGGGGTCGGGCATCAACCAGAAAACACAAAGCAAACACAGCCAAATACTGGGCAACACGCAGCGAGAACACACCAAAGCCAAATGCCACAACTTCCCCAACACTCTCCAGCAATCGCAACAGCTGAAATGAAGATTGACCTGTTATGTACTAATTAAAGAATATTTTGTCAATATTGTATGCAACGTACTCTATGTTCTGTCTTTGTATCCTTGTTTAGTTTCCCATCTTTACCATCCTGCTAGTTTGAAAGTCTGTGTTCAGCTTTGATGCTGCCTGGATGCTTGTGGTGTGGTCCTTTAAGTTCGTTCGGTGTTTTCCCAGCGTCTTACATCTTGTCACATTCTTTGTCTTTTCGGACCGACCAGGGAAGCTGCTCAGTTGTGTTCAGTAGCACCGCCCCCTGCTCTCCTGTTTAGGAGCTGGAGAATGTGGGCAGCTGGTTGCCCAGGATGACACGCCTCTCCAAGCCCTCCTCTGAAATGGCCGCCAGGCGGGCCACGCCCCCGCTGGAGCCATCCCGTTCCATCGCCAGAGCCAGGGCTGAGGAGGGGAGGACAGGAGAGCATTACGCCCCATCGGTCAGGATGCGTATCACCATTACAACATAGACACACTTCACAGTTTATTTAAGCTTTCTGTGCCAAGTGATCATTCAAGGGTAATAGGAACTTTCTAGCACCTCCCAAATTTTTAATTCCACAGAGCGTCTCATGGCTTGATTGGCTGACTGAAAATATGAGGGAGGTTCACAGCTAATGTAAGCGATGGAAAGCAAAATTTATCATTCTACATCTTCACTTAACCCCAAATAGTTGATAACTGGTGTAAATCGCCACCTGCTGCTCTGGAGTGTAACTACACGTGACACAGAGCAGTAAACACAAACTCCCTAAAGCTCTGAAAGTAGGAAGTATGAATCTGCTTTCACACAGTCATAGTGAGGAACTGTTACTCCTCTCTCCCCCCCTCCCCCTCCCCCAATCCCACCCCCACCACCTCTCACCCTCTGCAGTGAAACGCAGGCACTCCTCTTTGCTCATGCCCGGTTTGTAGTTAGAGTCCATGAAGCCGTAGATGTAGGAGCTGCCAGACCCACCCACAGATACGGGCTGCCTCACCAGCATCCCACCCATAGGGACCGTGTACACCTGGGGGATGGGGGGAGGAAAGGAGAGGCGGAGGAGGCGGAGGAGAAGGGAGGGAGAGAAGGGGGAGAGAAGGGGTGAGAGAGGTTGGTTTTTAATGCCAGTGTTGTGAACACTGAGAGTGTGCAGAAGTTTTCTGAAAATTGATCAAATTGAGGGGTACATGGGAAGAGACAGAAAGACAGACGAGAGAGAGGCAGATCGAAAGAGAAAGATGCTTTTGGGGATCACCTGTCCGCCCCTCCTCTTGTCCCATCCTGCTACAATGATTCCTGCCATCAGCTCCTCCCTGTACCTGTAGCACATCTCCTTGAACAGGTTAGCCGCTGTCTGCACCAGAGGGGGCTCATCCAGCTCAATACTGCTCAGACACACATTGGGGGAAGGGGGGTTCAGAGTGAGAGATACAGATACACACTCACATGTGCACACACACACACACACACACACACACACTTATTCAGTCACACATAATAGACATACCTAGACACTTTCACTCACTGGCACATACATACATACAGAAGCTCACTCACACATACACACATGCATAGACACTTTCTGTATGCACGCACGCACGCACAGTGACACACACAAGCACATGCAGGAAGACACACATAGATGTAAATACTCACACATTTTCACTCATTCAAAAATAACACACACGTGAACAAACACCAACACTGTATTTAACAGTACAGGTGAGTAGACCAGGTGTAGATTCACAGTGTGCATGGCTGAACTGGTGTGCAGGGCGTGGCCTCACCTATGGAAGCCCAGCTGGTAGGTGACTGCATCAGCGACAGCCTGTGTGTCAGCCGCAGAGCCGGACCTGCAGCAGAAGATGCGTTCATGGATCGGGGTGAGCTTGTCTGTCACTCGGTTAGCGATGTACGCACTGGAGAGAGAGAGAGAGGGAGAAAGTGTGAGCCGAAAAATGCACATGCTAGTATTACTTTTGAAAAGATACACCAACAAAAAGATGTAGCTACAATTCTAATTGCAATGGGACAGCTAGACAGCTCTGAGAGAATCATTTATGCCACTTTGTTCACTTAATCTTCACCCCATTTCACAAACATAATTAAAATCCATACCAGATCCGGGTTTTCAGCATTGAGATTTTATTTAAAATGTATCTCCTTCCAATAGAGCCAAGACTCTTGATGGCTGAATAAGGTCTGAAGAACCCCATAATGGGTGGAGCTACAATGAGCTACTGAACAGTGGCTTCCCTGAACCAATCAAAAAGTTCTGCTTTTCACAGCAGAACAAGTTGATTGGATAAACTCCGGCGGGTACTTCTGACAATTCCCATTTCTCGTTTCATGAAACCCCCTTATGACAACACTAATCAGGACGTTCCTTGGTCTCCTTACCCAGTGGTGGTTCTGGAGTCTGCACCGATCACAACACCTCCGTCATACTCCACGGCCATAATCGTTGTCTGCCATAAAAACATGATAAAAAAAAACAAAGCTAGTTTACTCACAATGTCGGCAAGCTAGCTATTACAGTTTTGCAACTAAGATCTAAAGCCGTATCTGCAGGTGTTTTGCAACCACTTCCCAAAACTTAGCCCAGATCAGCATACGAGAAAACCCCAAGATAGCCATTAATTCGGAAAAAGTAGGTTACGGCCCAGAAATATGTTTATCCTGGGTCAGTCACAATGCAGGCATTCGTTGTGTAAATTGGAAAATATTGACTAAAATAACTATCAATGTTAATGTGGACAATATTGACATCGTGTGTAAGACTTTAGTCTAAGCACTACCTAGCTAGATGTGCTGTCTCATTCCTTAGCTTGCCACATTATGGACTGAGACTACAAAGAGGAACAAATATTTACAAGGATGTACAAAACATAATCGCGCTGAAATGAACTCACCCCAGTGCTAACTTCCTGGCCCGTCCAGCCTCCTACTAAATCTTCAGGATTGTAAAAATTTAGCGCCGGGTTCGAGATCATGGACGTCGCCATCTTGTCAGTCCTGCGCCGCTTCTTCTTCTTTGTTTCGTGGTAATTCCGCCAATGTAACGACTTACCAGTGCCATCTATAGCCTGGGAGGGTGTATGAGGACACCGCAGTGCGAAATCGAGTCAATTATCCAGGGGAGTGTTATATTCACTTCTCGTGCGAAAAGAAAATAACAGGACTCCAGTAATCATGTTACGGAATTCAGATCTTTATATCTACAGCGTCATATTTGGTGATATGTGTCATATTCAAATAAATGTATTGCATTTTGGCGACAAAGGCTCTTTGAACGGGTAAATTATCATTTTGACAGGCAACAACTCTCAACATGAATGAAATGCGTTAACGAGGTGAGATGTTCACGTATTAACACCAAGGAACAATTGCCTTCGCCCTTGCCTTAAAAATGCATTAGAACGGCTGCACCGAAAACATTCCAGGAAATGCGCTTTAGTCCATGAATGAACTACTGGCGTCCTTTATTTTTGGAACACTGTCCTGTTTCCATCTTTCGATCTCTGGCAGTAGTAGTGGCGCTGTAATGTTATTGCAAATTAATTTGTAGAATTAGAGGAGCATATTTCGACACACTCCTTGGGTAGTTTTTTTTACGCGTGTGTAAGTCCTTTTTATCTTTATTTTTTACAGTTAACGGCATTGATAAGCATAGCAATATGGCCTGTTATTGTTTCGGTCTGTTTGTGCTCCATTTAGTCAGAATAATCCTGGAATAGCTCTGCTTGAAACCATTATTTTGAAAATCGAGCTCATGTGCTCATCACTGCATGGACGACTGCTTACGAGAACCAGGTGTCGTTTTTGGCACATCTCACGTGATTCAGTGTGTGTGTGTGTGTGTGTGTGTGTGTGTGTGTGTGTGTGTGTGTGTGTGTGTGTGTGTGTGTGTGTGTGTGTGTGTGTGTGTGAGTACAAATGTAAAATACCTGTTTCTTCACGCACCCATTCTTGGGTTTGCATTGAGCAGGTCCCTTGTCTACTGCAGTCTGTTTACATTGTGCTTCAGACTAAACAATAATACTGTTTAGTAAATAATACTAAAACCCCTTCACAGTAGAGTATACAAGATATGTATTCTTCCTCTTGCTCTGTTATTATTGTTATTAATATTGTGATTTATTGCTGGGCATATGCACTTTTATAGCTTATATCTTGCCTATTTACAGAACTCCTGGGGGGTCATATGCTTGTTATGTCAGCAGCCTCTTAATCACCCAACATTGCAGTCTGTCTTTATTAAGACCCCACATCCCTCCTACAGATATTATATCAGTGCTGTATATTGCTTTGAAATGGGGTTTGGAATATGATACATATTAGGAAAATTTAATTGAAAGTATGACTATTTTGAATCAAAGTTCCTACAAAAATGGTTTCTTACGTGTCATGATGTACAGTCTGGCATGGAGTACAGAAGAAACATGGCTTACCTGTTCTCTTTCCCAACAATTCCCATGAACTGATATGTCACCACTGTCTGCTACTGTTTTATCAGTATCTATGTGAGTGAAATCAGGGGGGGAGTTTGGGGGAATTGGCCTTTAACAATCCTGTGGCAGTGCAGAGAGATTAATAAATATGTACCAGGTGGGTCCAAAGTGGGTGTTAAAGGCACAAAACATGGCTGTTACCTCACAGAGACTAAAAACCACAGCTGACAGCCACCAGAACCAACCAACACAGCTTCTGCTAATTCACTATGGGTCAGTCTCTACTACAGACATCACAGCGAGTACCAAGCCCTGAACACACTGCACAGCCAGCAGCGAGTAGCTAGCACTGAGAATACCACACTCAACACACACACCAATAGCATGCTATACCAAGGACACACCAACAAACATGGTACAGACAACACACACATACACACCAATAAACACACTACAATCAACACACACAAACTTAAGTGATCTACCGAACACACTGCACTACAGCAAAATCCACGGACACTTCCTGTGTAGAAAGGAAGGGCGAAGTGCTGCACTTCCTGTGTAGGGAGGAAGTGTAGTAGTTCCTGCAGCTCAGCCCTGAGGCTCTCACTGTCCAGCAGCCTGTCAGTCAGGCAGTCAGCCAATCGATGGAGTTTTGATTAGGAGAGCACTCTACTGTGACAGAGAGCCCCACAGCCAATTACAATGTTACCAGTCTGACCCAGTTAGACTGGTCACACACATACACACACATGTTAGCTCACATCTGTAGTCCACAGCATGCTCCTGGACTAATCTTAGTCTCCTGGGCTGAGCAGTTTAGAATCCATAACTGCTGGCAAAGGCCTCTGCACATTATACAGAGCATATATACTTGAGCATATGGGTGTGTGTGTGTGTGTGTGTGTGTGTGTGTGTGTGTGTGTGTGTGTGTGTGTGTGTGTGTGTGTGTGTGTGTGTGTGTGTGTGTGTGTGTGTGTGTGTGTGTGTGGATATATAAGTGAAACCAGGCCTGCTGGCTTGGGCACTCCCGACATACAGAGTCCATTATACAACTATCCAGATTATCCAGACTGCCTGATCCCTGTGCTCCTCTTCTCAATCTCATGTAAAAAATGTACTTTCCCCTTTGGGGACAGACCATTCCTGCTAAATACCCACACAGTGCTAAAATACGCATTTAAACTCAAGCATTCACTCACAGTTACACAACAAATGGGCACAACTGAATGACTGTAAGCTTGAGTGGCCACTCATCTTTACTGCAGGACAAAGCCTCAAGAGTAATGATGATTGTTGACACAGATGTTCTGTCAGTCAGTCAATCTCCCTTTCATTCAGTTAGTCAGTCAAACAGCCCTTCACTCAGTCAATGTAAAGTATAATGGTTATGTAGCTGAGCTTTTACTTTAGATGTTACAGTGCAGTGTAATGGTTGGGGAGCTGAGCCAAAGGTTACATGTTCATTTCCTGGTAGGGCACTGCTGTTTTACCCATTAGGAGTTGCAATAGTAACTATTCAGCTGTGTAAATGGATAATGTGTAAAAATGTGAATTAGGCAAATGGTTTGGGATGATCTAATTCAATAAAACAACTGATCTTGCATCATTGTTTGTAAATCTGTTTATCCACTCATAGACAATTATATAATGTCAGCCCGCATGTTCTGTGATAACACGGCCAAAGCAGACAAAGTAAACTGAGCGACTGCTCTGGTTTTCAACCATACAGCTGCACACAGGACATCGGAGACAAACTTTCCATATTCTTCCTCACAAAACGTGTTTGTGAGGGAAGTGTGCGGGATTAGACGGTGAGCGGTTGGGGCTGTGCTCTGTGCTGTGGGGTCGGTCTCTGATGAGGCGCGCAGATCAGAACAGAGGATCAGGTTGAATAGGCTCAGACGGGGCAGCTGGGACACTCAGATCAGAGTTCGATTGGACAACTACCCCCACACCCCCCACACCCCCTGGCCAGCTGTTCTACAGCCTGCAGGGGTAGAGGTGAGGTTTGGAGCTGGTTTGGGTTTTGGTTTCTGGATTGTGGTCAATTAAAGGCATACAGAGAGGGGAGGGGCGGGATGAGGAGCTTAAGCCGGGATGAAGAAGGATCTTAAGGGCAGCATCTGCACACTGTCTCCCTTTCTCTCTATCCCTCTCTCTGTCCCAGTCTGTTTCCCCATTTCTCTTCCACATTTTCTCCCTTTCTTTCAATCCCTCTATCTTTGTCCCTCTGATTCCTCACTTCTCTTCCACCTCTATCCCCCTCTTTCAGTCCCTCCACTTCTCCCTCCCTCTCTGTCTCACTGTTTCCCCCATCTCTCTATGTCTCTTTTTTATGGTTCTCTCTCCTCTCTCCCTCTTTCTTTCTCCCTCTCTGCATCACCCCTTTTCAGTCCAACCCTTTCCCCATCTATCCCTCTTTCTGTCCCCTCTGTCTTTCTCTTCCCCCTCACTCTCTCCCCCATTTTCCCCTCTCCTATCTCCCACCTTTTCTTTTTTCTCTCATTCATACAACTCTCACCATGCCCCAACCGATATGGGCTAAAAATAGATGCTAGGACAGGGATGCACAGGCCAACCAATCAGTGGGGAGAAAGTGTGTGTGTGTGTGTGTGTGTGTGTGTGTGTGTGTGTGTGTGTGTGTGTGTGTGTGTGTGTGTGTGTGTGTGTGTGTGTGTGTGTGTGTGTGTGTGTGTGTGTGTGTGTGTGTGTGTGTGTGCGGGGACATGGTTTACGGACTGGGGTCTGCAGGAGCAACAGGGAATTACAGATCTGACAGTACAGATAAGACTTCATTCAGAAGGGTCTCACACAGGATAAGGCCCGGCTTAGCCCCCACGGACCCTGGCAATCCGGAAAACCTGCCATGGAGCCAAGATCCATCTTAGGAATGACCATGTCTGTCATCCAGAGGAATCTAACAATAATATATGCCTGAAAGTTAAAACTGGATTTTATATTTGTCAGGTTGTGGTGCCAAAGCTGCAGATAAAGCCATCTAAATGATCTGTATTTTTCAGCAAATCAGAGGCATATCAAATGAAAGGACTCCGGGACCATTTCCACATAGAGTATATCTGAAAGTTTTCCTCTCTTCCACAAAGCAAAATCTCCCCTTGCACGCCCTGTGTTAGAGGTCATTTACAGGCATTTTATGTGAGTGTTTGTGATCACAATGTTCTTCAATGTTCCAGAAATTCAGATTTTCCTAGTTTTTAGGGGCTTTAGTTGGATAAGGGAATCCTGCCAGGTCACTCAGCTTAGTAGGTGAAAGTGAATGGGTTTATGGGCAATAAACTTGCCAGAGATAGACATGGCCATGCTCCTAAACTAAGAACATATTATTATATCATAAATTGTTCTTACTGTTCTAAAATTTATGGTTATTAGTATAAAAAATAAAAAGAACAATAAATATAACAAGAACAATAAAAAAAATAAGTGTTGCAATCATGGTAATCCTAACATGGATATGAGAGGGATCACCACTAAAAAAATCAGAGAAAAAATTATAGCGATAATATAGTATATAATATTGTAATTCATATTATGAATAACACTGAATGCAAAGCTGTCCTGTCTTAATGCACACTAAGCTTTTCCCTTTTACTAAACACCAAATTTTACTGAGCACAAAATGATTTCCTACAGCTACCACTGAATTCAAAGCTCTTCCCTCTTACTGAACACTAGGCTGTTCCCTCCTGTGTCTCTTACTGAACTCAAAGCTCTTCCCTCTTACTGAACACCATGCTGTTCCCTCCTGTATTTCTTACTGAACTCAGTGCTCTTCCCTCTTACTGAACACTACGATGTTCCCTCCTGTGTCTCCTACTGAACTCAAAGCTCTTCCCTCTTACTGAACACTACTGTGTTCCCTCCTGTGTCTCCTACTGAACTCAAAGCTCTTCCCTCTTACTGAACACTACGATGTTCCCTCCTGTGTCTCCTACTGAACTCAAAGCTCTTCCCTCTCCTCTCTACTGAACTCAAAGCTCTTCCCTCTTACTGAACACTACTGTGTTCCCTCCTGTGTCTCCTACTGAACTCAAAGCTCTTCCCTCTTACTGAACACTACACTGTTCCCTCCTGTGTCTCCTACTGAACTCAAAGCTCTTCCCTCCTCCCTCATGCTGAACTCAAACTTCCTGTTCCATTCCTGGCTGTGGCTAAGCCGGCCGGACGCAGGCAGCAGGGGCATTAACCAGCTTTTTTTTTCCTCTAAAGGGCATCTTTGTAAATCCCCCTCTGTCGTTTATTTGAGGGAAAGAGAGAGAGAGAAAGACAGAGAGAGAGATGGAGAAACACCGGGAGGTATAGAAAGAGAGGTTGTCTTCTTTCATGAATGGGTGACAGGTTGAGAAGGGCTTCTTCTAAATCATCTCTTTTCATAAAAAGTCTGTCTGTAAATGTGGACTTCTCCTGGACATATCTCTAATCTACTGTAACACAGACTGGATGTAGACCATAGAATGAGAGAGAGAAGTGAGAGAGTGAGATAGAGAGAGAGAGACAGGAGGAGCAGGAGGAGAGAAATGAGTCCACAGTCATAGGCAAGCACTGAAGCTGACAGCCAACTCGTCCAGTCCCAGAAACAGCCACTGGACTTGTGACTGCTGTTTCTGGATCAGAGCTGGCCATCTGTACCACAGAGAGAGAGGGCAAAGAGGAAGAGAGAGCCCAGGATGAAGCGGGAGGGCTGAGACTGTCCTGCGCTCTTGTGGATGGAACCCAGAGGAGCTGTGGGATAGCAGATGTCCTTTCTGAGGCTGCATGCGGGGGCTCTCTCCGCCCAACCTCCGAGCGGCAAACTTTCCTGCCCTCCAGCGTCTGTCCGCAGCTGGAGATCTTAACACAGCATGGTGACCTGACCGCTCACATCAACTGCAACACCACCCATCCCGAACCAAGAGCGACCCCAGGGCTGCTTGTTAAATGCAAATGATCGCCACTTCAGGTCTTGTTTTGGCTGCTGTTACTTCATGATTTGAAAAGGTGTCTTTCAGTGCTGTTTGCTGCTGAAGAGATGGTAAAGCTGATCTCACAGGGCCGTGAAAGAAGGAGAATTTTGTCCTGATGGGAAGGACTGTCTCCTGTCTTCTAATTCCTCTGGGAATCAGTTTTGGGCGCATTTTATTTTTAGCGCTGTCCTTAATATTATTTTTTTGTTCTTGTTTTTATGTTGATGTAAGTACTTAAAACTTCATAGGCCTGACTCCTGGACTGTAATATCACGAGATTTATTTTCACCATCCAACGTGTTTGTAAATATCAGGGATTTTAGGAGAGACTTTTTCCTGATCGGTTGTGGGGAGGAAGAGGACCCACAGGCGTGCCCCTCCAGCTTTCTAGCTTCCTGTCTCTAGAGGTTCTCCTGGACTTCTCCAAGTGAGACTGCAGTTAGGCACAATGTTCTCTGGCCGAGGCGGTGGTGGGGGGAAAGGGGGAAAGTTTTCGGTGGAGGACCTGTACGGGATCAGTAAGAAGCCCAAGGCATCCTCGTCAGGAGGGGGCACTGTGGCGCGTAGCGGAGCGCGGGGATCCCGCAGTGAAGGACCCAGGGATGAGTCGGAGGTGCTGGCCTCGCAGATCCTGGAGGCGGCCCGGCAACTGATGGAGCGCCGCAGGCTGGAGCGCTACCTTCGCGAGTGCGGCCTGACGCTAACGGACTGCACCGCCGACCGGACCGCTATGCTGTACAGGTGAGTGCGCAGGTGAGGGACACTCTGTGTGAGAGAGAGAAAGGTGAAGTTGGGGTTGGGAATGGAAGGAGAGGGGAAGAGACAAAGTGAAACCCCACAGGTGAGCCCTCCAATGCTTAAACTTCCCAGGGTTTTCCTAGACTTTTCCAAAGTAAGTGTGCAGGGAGGAGGGAGGGAGAGAAGTGTGTGAAAAAGTGTGTGAGAGAGAGAAAGAGAAAGAGGGGAGAAGGGGGGAGGGAGAGTGAATAAGAGAGAAACAGAGAGGGAGGAGAGCAAGAAAGAGGGAGAAAGGGATTGAAGGAAGGAGGCATGAAGATACAGAATCTGTACCCAAACATTTGTTTTTATTTCCGTCTTTCTCTAACCTGATGTGGTCCCCAGTACTGGTTCTGGAGGGCCACAGGCCATGCTGGTTCTTGGTTTGGGTCACAGGCCATGCTGGTTCTTGGTTTTACCATGAATTCTGCTACAGTTCAGATGCAAAAAACCAGATGAAGTGAGTTAACTGCATAATCGACTGCCTCAGCTGTTTAATTTGGCTATCAAGGACTGTTGCTTCAGGTTATAGACAGGTGAAAACAATACCATACAAATACAATAAAAATATAAAAACATTTTAAAATTACACAAAGAAATATTTTTAAAATAGTATCTCACCTAGTCAATCATCCACTACTTCAGTCATTTCAGGAAGGCATAAAGGAATGAAGGAAGGAGTTGAGGATGCTATGACAGAAAAAGAGAGAGACAACAGAGTGATGGGAGATTAGTTTTTAGCTTATAAAACTTGTTTCACACAGTCAAATGATAAATGAATCCACTGCTAAATGAGTAGTCTGAACTCCAGTCCAGATGCTCAAAGAGTGAGAGACAAAAGTCAATGTATTGATTCTTTTGGCAAGGACTGCCTAATTGGCCCTCAGAGGGTCTTGGATTTGATTAGTGAGAGCAGTTTCTGACTTTAAATAGTCACGGCAAATTGGAGTTCTGCCTACAGAAGATCATGATTAGTCAGAGGTCATAACAGACCTTTTTTTTTTAGCAAAGGACATCCGTGAAGTTCAGTGGAATGATGTCATAAAGGAGACAGTAGTTGTCAGGCTCATACTTATGATGTCACAGTAATAAGAAGTGAGGTGAGTGGTTCATTCAGTACACAGGTACAATCATGAAAATCATGAGATATCATCAGAAATGCATCCAAGTTATTTAACACAGATTCAAGTTCCCTAACAACCCCTTCGTTTTGACCAACAGTGCTGTGAAAAAGTTTCTTCCCCCTTCTTAAACTCTTAATTTATTGCATATTTCTGTCATTGAATGGTTTCCGATAATCATATAAAATATTGTGTTTGACAAGGGAAACCCAAGCAAACATAAAACAAAGTTCTTATAGTTTTACATCATTATTATAAGCATAGTTTTTACATCATTATTTCATTGATTCAGTCAAGAAAGTAACCAATTACTCATAAAGCCCTGTCAAAAAGTAATTGGCCCTTTAGTTCTGAAACAAAAAAAGATCAACATACTCTTCATTGAGAATTAGATTGCGGTGATTGAACACAGCCTGACTTGACTGCAACCAGCCCCATTGAGTTTAGAAAGCATATATATTGAATCTTACTATCAGAAAGAAGTATTCACCTCAAAGTTTCTCCAGACACACAATGCCACGATCAAAGGAGCTCCCAGAACAACTAAGGAAAAAAGTTGTGGAGATACATCAGTCTGGAAAGGGTCACAAAGCCACTTCTAAGGCTCTTGGACTCCAGCAAACCACAGTGCATGCCATTATCTCAAAATGGAGAAGACCTGGAACAATGGTGAACCTTCCTGGAAGTGGTCAACCTGCTGAGATTTCTGCTAAAATGTGCCAGCACCTTATCTGGGAAGTATCTGAAGCCCCCAGAAGAACTTCCAAAGAACTGCAGGTCTCTCTAGCATCAGCTAAGTTCAGTGCCCATGACTCTACAATAAGAAAGATGTCTTATTTGTGATGAAGATGAAGTTTGTGTCACATTTGCCAAAAAGCACCTGGATGATGCTCAAGTCTTTTGGGATGAAATTCTATGGATAGAAGAGTCAAAGGTGGAACTTTTTACAGTGTACACGTCCTCCTTTGTCTGGCATAAAGTAAATCCAGCTTTCTGCAGTAAGAACATCATGGCTGCACTGGAACATGGCAGCGGCAGTGTGATGGTATGGGGATGTTTTGCTGCCTCCGGCCCTGGACGGCTTGTAATCATTACAGAAGCATGAATTCTGATGTGTGCTATCAGATAGTTAAGGAGAATGTTGGACCATCTGTGTGTGAGCTGAAGCTGGGTGATAACTGGCTGATGCAGCTGCAAGCAAATCCACATCTGAATGGCTGTACAGCTAAAGGAAAGTGTTTTGGTGGCCTAGTCAAAGTCCTGACCTGAACCCAATAGAGGTGCTGTGGCAGGACCTGAAAAGAGCAGTTATAGGAAACATTTATTGCACTTATTGCCCCTAAGGGTAGTCCAACTACATCTTGAGTTTAAGGGGGGCAATTACTTTTTCACTGGGGCAATATTGGTAATTGGTGACTACCTCTCATTAGTGAATGAAATAATGATGCAAAAACTATGATTTATGCTGCTGTGGGTTTCCCTTGTCTAATAGTATATTCTATTTGATCATCTTCACAACCCGACCCAAGACTTCTGGTGAGGTTAATTATCTGTTTAATCTTCCCCAAAGACCAACAGTCCCATTGGCCCTCTGGGACCAGGAACACAGACCACTGACATACTGCCTTCTGTATGTGCATTCATGCTTTTCGAGGCTGCAAAAATGTTTCACATTCACACGCACCCCCCTTTATCTCAGTGACTTGGTGCCACAGGCAGGGGCATAGCTAGAAATTCTGGGCCCTGTACATAGGCAGGTTCTGAGGGCCCCTCCACTCTTTATTAAAAAAAATTCCCAGATTTTCGTGGGCCCCTTCAAAGCCTTGGGCCCTTTAGAATTAGTACCCTTTTTCCCCCTGGTGCTGCACCCCTGGATCCAGGGCACATCAGAAAGCCAGATCGCTGCACATTAACTGAGACGGCGAGGGTGGGATTTACAGCAATTAACCTCAAAAAATTTGTTTAAATTACCAAAGGGCACTAATGCGTCACACATTTAGAGCACTGCAGGGCCTCTAATGGGGGAGATTTGTGCACCATCTCACAGGCACAGTGCATCTCTCTCGCAGTCTGAGCGCTGGTCCCTGCGTTTGCCTGTTGGTGCCACTGCGAGGGTCTGAGGCAAGAGAGGGAAAACCCAGCGACATATGGACGACTCACTCTTACCACTGCAAATCCAGATATAGCATAAATCCTCTGTTATCCCTTTTTAAAGATTTGTTAGAAGTAAAAATATCTGTTTTTTACCGGCCATTTAAAGCGACAGTTCCGTGACTTGTAAACGGCTGGTGCATGCACGCACGCTGCAGGTTTCTCCCTAATTATACTACAGGCATCAGTGGTCTGGTGTATTTCGGATTCGACGGGTGGCAGTGTCAGAGTAATCAACAGATTATCATTATTTGCTAATTGAATTTTGTGCTAATTGCTGGACTCTTTCAGCAATACATTTGTTTTCCGACGATTCACTAGCGCAGCCGACGCCCCTTGCCTTCACCCTGTCTTCATGAACACACGCTGCCTTCAGTTTTATTCTGCTGTTTTATAAATTGAGATCGTGCTTGATTGAACAGTTTCCGGTTGTTGTTACCATGGCAGCTGATGGTGCGATAGAATAGGGACACCAACTCTATATTATGGGTGCTTTGATTCCTGCTTCTTTCACATATAAACCTATAACCCAGCCATGCACACTAAATGGGACTAAATATATCTTTTAAAAATACATTTTCTCAAAACAATGCAAACAAGTTCAGTTCACTGCTTTCCAAACTCGGTCTCAGGGACCCACTACTTATCCTGGTTATCTCTCCTACCTCACTGCAGTGGCTGAATCGTAAAAAGCTATTAATTTCTGTTAATTAGATACTTTTAATGTCTGTTGATTTGGAATATGGTTTTACTGTGGTGTGCAGTGTTATGTCATAAATAGCCATGCAAGCCATAGAGAATAAATATCTACTGAAAAAGAAACAATAAATATCATATTTATATCCCGAGACTACAGATCAGTCAGATAAGCTGTTTTGATTTTCTGTAATGAGCTGCATGACAAATGATTCCTTCAGAAATCAATAACCTTCTTCTATCGATTCACTTACTGACTGGTGGTTGAAATCATTAAGGCCCTCACTGGTAAAAGAGAGGGCACATTTTTACTGAAAGGAAAACGTTTGTCAAAAACAAAGGGTTCAAACACATATTTTACTGTACTCATGCCTGCAATCTGCAGCAATACATTTCATGGGGAAATTATGTAACTTTAATTTGTGTCTATGCTCCGGACTTTTCTATGGAACTTGATTTGACATCCTGAAGCTCAGCGAATGGAATGACTAAATAAATGGAAGCTGCTGAATAACTGAAATGCATGGTGCCATTTAAAGATATTTGGGGACCACACCCTTGACCCTTTCATGATGTATTTGTACAGCCCATTTCACAATTCATCTTTCCCAATATGCTTTGCAGCACACCCCAATTTAAATCAACAGTGAACCATAGGGTGAGAGTGGCAGGGAAAACTCTCCTGGTAGAGGGGAGGAGCAATTGATCGGACCTGCCGACAGTAGGGGGAGCCTATCCACCTCCAGCTGGCTCTGGGTGTGATCTGTGTGAGAATTATATAACTGGAGGGTTATATCATTTGGGAGGGTCCCCCCCCCCACCTTACCCCCCCAAAAAAGGGGTTGTTATTTTATATGCTCTTCTTTCATGTATGTGGTGTGAATCACTACTGAGAACCTGAAATTCATGTTGTAAACAGAATTTCATATTTGATTTTTTTCATATTTGATGCTTTTCGAGGAGCTCATGTGTCACTCTGTTGGGGAGGAAGGGTAGCTCCTGGTCTCCCCACCCTAAATTCACACCCTAGGTGTGAGATAATACCCTGCCAACGCTCCCCCTGCCTGTTACCAGGGCCAGACAGGAAGCAGTGCTGTGAGAGTGCCAGCCAGCCATGGTGGAGTCTCTGTGTGCGATAAACTACAGAAATACTCAGACCAAACCATGCTCTGTTTTGACTGGGAACCCACCTTGTCACAAGTCAGCTATTTTGCCCACAGACTTAATGAGTCATATTATTTATTTTAATAATGATTAGTAATGTCTAGGTGGCCCAGAAATGATTCAAAATGCAAATGAATCAATAAGTCAGATTTGACAAAAAATGTGTATGCATATATTTATATATAGATGAATTTATATTTATTACGTTTGCTATTTGCACAGTTACTGGAGTTGCTGCAACCACATTCACTGCTGATGTACAATTATGCATGTGACAAATACATCTCTTGAATAAATAAATCCCTATATATATATATATATATATATATATATATATATATATATATATATATATATATATATAACGTTACCCTGCTGCACTGAATAACGTCATTAATTGCTGTCAAACACAAGTAGACTGACTGTGCTTCACTATTCATGAAATCTCAGAGCATGTCAAATAAATTCCCAGTGGGCTATAATCTGACTTCACGTTTTGAACACAGACTCAGAGGCCAACATTACTATCATGTCAAACGCTTGATGAGGGTCGTTTCCAATGACCACTACCCCCCTGAGGTGACATTATTACAGAGTTATTATGATAAATATGAATCAAAGCAATGTCACCTGTATGAGGATGAGGGTATGACAGCATAGGTTGCAAGAAGCTGTATAAAGTGAAACTGAGTGCTGCAATGACTGTCCATTAGGGAGCACGCCTGCTGTTGATTGGCTAATTGTGTACAGGGTTGACACCTGATCTGGTTACTCTAATGGTTACACCATAGTGCCCCTGGCACGTCCGTGAAGCAGACCATTCAGCATGAAATTTCTATTCAATAATGGGAAGCTTTATATAAAATAGACAAGAATGCTTGTTCTTATGTGTAGTATATGAGTGTGTATGTGCGTGTTTGTATGCTTGCATGTGTGCATCTATTTACAGTATGTGCTCTGTGTATGAATGTCTGTGTGTGTGCACGCATTTCAATGGAACAGAGAAAGATGAAAAACAGAAAGCAAGAGAAAGAAGAGGAGTGAGCGAGAGAGAGAAGGGGAGGGAGAAATGACAGCATTTCTTTCTTTACCATCTGTCCATAATCTGCTTCTGAACTGCAAATATGCCAGAGCCATCACATTCTGCATGTGTGTGTGTGTGTGTGTGTGTGTGTGTGTTTCAGTAATGCTGACTCAGTGTGGACATGCAGAAAGATAAACTGTAGTGAGAGACAAATATCCCTGAGAGAGAGCGAGCGAGGGAGATGGAGGGTGAGGGGGAGGGATGGATAGGGAGGATGGAAAAAGGACAGAGGGGAGGAGAGGAGGAGGCAGTAAAAGATGGAAAGAAACAGAGGGAGATACAGTAGTGAGTGTTAATGGACCCTTTCCTAGCCATCAGCGTTGTAGCAGCCACATGGATACGCATACATGCACACGCACACAGTCATATGCACACACACACACACACACACACACGGTGCATCACACATTCTGTACACACACACACACACACACACATACTCTAATACTGCAGTATAGTGCACACACACACTCACTGCACAAACATGAACAGACACACACTCACAAACATACACACACATACACAGAACACACCCTCGCTTTACACATAGATCAAGTTTATATTCCCGGTCAAGCATTGATTGTGGGAGAAGAGTGTACCAACATCTCCAGGACTGTTTGACTGAGGGAGAAGCGGATGAAGGTCCACCTCAATCACCACCATTGACCTCTGAAAGATGGCAGCCATTTTGAGCCACGACACCTGCTACACGCAATTTGGAGGGGAGGGATTATCTAGCTGATTCAAATATGAATTGATAAATATCTTATCAAGAGACCAAACACATGTCTCGTTGTTTTTCTTTCCATGTCTTTCCTGATTTTTTTTCTCAAAGCTTGTGTCAGGCTGACCTGATCTCTGCTTCTCAATGACATAGACCTCTGACTGCATTCCCTCAAGGGCCTGTCTCTGCACCAAGGTGTTTCTCACTGATTGGCTGGTTCCACAGTACTCATGCTCTCTGATTGGCTCACATTCGGCTCCTGAGGTTTACATGCACTGTGGGGTCAGTGCTGGTGTTTGATGTTGAGGGCTCTTGGCCATGTGTGTTTGTGCGAGTGTACATTCTGTATGTGTGCATGTGGGTGCGTGCACACTATATGTGTGTTTTTGTCATTTTTGTTTCTGTGCGTGTGCATGTGTGTGACTACTCGAGGGTGTGTGTAAGCATGTGCATATGTGATCCCTATGTGCATGTGGGTGTGTCATTACTGTGTGTGTGTGTGTGTGTGTGTGTGTGTGTGTGTGTGTGTGTGTGTGTGTGTGTGTGTGTGTGTGTGTGTGTGTGTGTGTGTGTGTGTGTGTGTGTGTGTGTGTGATTTCTACGGCCATGTATATGCTGTATGTTAATTTCATTTGGCCCGAGGGACTCTTCTCCCTCCAGTGTGGGCAGGGTGTGAGAAGCAGCCTCACAAGCAGCATGGAGGTGGAGGTGCCACCTGTAGGTCCAAACCTTGCTTTCCCTTTCAGTCACATGATGAGCGTCTGAGGTGTGAGGACACTCCCCCATCCTGTCCACTCAGTGGGAAACAACACTGAATGGGGACGGCGTTACCATGCTGGCAACGCCATAAGCAGTATCATCCTGTCCTACAGGGCGCTAGGCTGCTCCATAATTTATACGCCCCAGGGGTTTGTGATTGACAGGGCCTCCAGACCCCCGAGATAAGCCTCGGGCCATTTCATGCTTTATTTTTAGATGCGTTTGCTTGTTTGTGCCCTCCTAGCCAATCAGGAGCAGCATGGTTTTGTCAATGGAATGCAATGGTACAATCTGCGTGTCTGACAAACACACGGCAAGGTGCCTTGGTTAGTTGTTTTTTATGTGATATGACTGAAAAGGTGTGCGCGGAGGCCATGGTGAGATCACCAGTCAGAGTGCGGCTGTGTGGGTCTCTGTTGGCCGGGGAGAAAACAGACATGACCCGATGGAGCGGAATGGTTTTAGAACTATGCATTTGGACTGCCAGCTTTTTAATCGCAGGGAGGATAGAGGTGTCACAAATACCCTCACAACACACACACTCACACACTCCCCTGATGAAACCTCTCTCCACTTTTTCTGTCATTCCCCATGGTTACAAGTGTGGGTTAGCTGGGGGGGTGGTGGCTCTGGAGAACTGGGAGGAGAAGAGAAGAGTGGGGGAGGAAGGAACATGAGGAAAAAACGGGGGTGGGGGTGAAGAAAGAAGGAGCAGAGGAGAGATAGTGGCAAGGCGGGAGTGGTCATCTTTGAGATTTTCTTAATTTCCCCCAAGTACCTACTGCTAGTGAACAGACTAGAGAAGTCAATATTTGCCTGTTCAATCATTACGTTTAGAAAATAAATAAATAAATGAACAAAACAGCTGATGAATTGAGGACCCCCCTTTCTCTGCCCCAAATGATTATAAAGTGTGAGGGAAACCGCATGTGGTGTGTGCATGTGTCTCTGGAATAGGGGATTAAGCATCTTGGATTCGTGTTATTTGCGCCGAAATTGTAGTTTTGAATCTAATCAATTCATTGAAACTGAGTGTGTTAAGACCGGTGTGTGCGTGAGAGAGAGGGAGATAGAGAGAGAAGAGAGGGAGTGAGCGAGAGAGCGCGCAGGTGCTCTTCGCGGTTTTCGACATCACATATTTCGTATGTTCGTGTTTGTGCCTGTTTACTAAAATAGGAGTTGGACATCAGCTGCTTTGTTTCCGGGGGGACATCGGCAAACGTTTGAAAGACTGAGGAATAAACGGTGACCAACAGATGAATTGCAACAACAAGGAAATTCGGGTTGCGCGTTTCTCAATCGTTTTACAAGCAAACTGATATTTTTCAGCCACAATCGGTATTATTTGCATATACAACGATAATTGTAGATGGCACACTGCCCGAAGGAACGAGACAGGCGGCTCTGCAGGGAGATGAACTCACAAGATCCTGATTCTAACGCCGGATGACTTTAAGAATAATGGCAGTTACTGTTAATAACGAAAACACCGCGAGCATTGGAACCACTGCGGCAGCTGTTTGTTGCAACAGTTCAGTTATATGTGTGACCGAGCGGCGTTTCAGGTAGCGTCTCTTCAGTGTGTGTGTATGTGTGTGTGCACGGCTTTATTCGCGGGAGTGCAAGCAAAAGCCCTATACTGACTGCGTGCGTGAGTGTCTGTGTGTGTGTGAGGGAGTGTAAGAGAGTGAAAGTGTGTGTGCATGTGTGTATGCCCGAGCAGTCGTTAAGTTCCACAGTCCCTGTGGTAGATAGCATAGCCAGGAACACCGCTGGGTCCGGCGGTGTTACCGATGCTGCGTGCGTCGGGGCAGTCCAACCGGCCTTCTGTGGAGCCAGTAACCCCGCGGGCACTCCCGCTGCGGCGGGAAGACCGGTGCTGCAGAAAGCGTCGTGTCAGCGCGTCCGTCTGCGAATTAGTGTGTCAGTCTGCCAGTAGGGCACGCGGACGTGCTTTTATTGTCGTGGGGGAAGGGACCGGTGTGTGTGTGTGTGATTTGGGGGAGTGTGTTTGCGATGAGTGTGTGTGATGTGAATGTTTCAGTCCACTCGTGAAAGTCAGAGCATCCTGGAGTCTCCCGGACCTTGAGGCTCCCTTACACTCCGAAAGGATAGAAAAATCCCACGCCTCAGAGCGGAAAAACCACTGCGGTTCTAAGGAAAGGAAAAGACGAGGCTTGGGAGCGGGAAAAACTTGCCTTCATGGAGATTATGACGACGCCTGCTTACAGACGGCGGTTTGGCCTGTAACCGCGGGAGACGGGCGGAGGTGGACTTGTTGCCTGCTGAGCTGTATGCAGAGACAGCTTCGGCGGCGCGGCAGCAAGCGTGTCGCAGGTTACAGCCTGGAGCCCAGCCAGCGCGTCCAACTGTAACTATAGTCCCTCCTCTCTCTGTGTGTCTCTGTCTGTAGCTGTCTCTCGAGAGAAACCCAGCTGTCCTTCCTGGCCCCCTTCATTTGGACATTTTGGAAACACTTGACTGGAGCAGTTGACCGGTAGACTGGGATCAACAGCAGGGGGCGCATTATTGGGGAAAAGAGGGGGTGTCTGCAGTCAGTATCATCTAGTGACCTCGTCACTGAGAGAGGGGTCACCATGCAGGTGTCATTTGCCTGCACAGAGCACAACCTGAAAAGCCGGAGTGAGGACAGACTCTGCGGCCTCCGGACTGCCCCCCCACCTGGAGGCGGGGCTGGAGGAGGGGGAGGAGGCAGCAGCCAGGGCGGGAATGGGCCGTTGGTATTGGCCAAGGCCAGGGAGGCCTCGCGAGCCCCCACCCAAGGACACGCCCACATGAAGGAGGCCATTGGGAGACACAGCAGTATGAAGTACAGGTGAGCTGACAGGTGGGGCATGCAGATAGGTGTGGGAGGAGCTGGGGAAAGGAATGATTCTATTCTGTTTCTTTGGCTGCAATGGAAAAATGAATACCATGAGTTTGGACATCACAGCATTGATAGCTCCTAACTAAGCTAGCTGGTAAGCTATGGTTAGCTGAGGTAGCTAGCTTACACACACGGCTGTAGTTATGATCACACATTCTATATGTGTGAAACTGGAAAACTCACAGAGAAGAAACCCCGCAGTGAGACACTCCAGTTCTCCCACGCGCATTAATGTTACCGCCTCCAGGCCCAGCCGCCACCCCAGCAACAAGATGTTTTTGTGACACTCTGTGTTTGGGGTTTAGCAAATGTTTTATTTTGTGTCCTATGAGCACCCTAGAAAACTCACAGAGGTGTATAAAACCCCAGTAGTGAGATGCTCTGGTTCTCTCACACAGTTCAGTGTTAGCGCCTTGCCTGCCCACTGAATTTGTAATTTGTGGATGTGAGGAATCTGGAGCTGATGTTTGTGCCAGGAGCAGTGCCTGGGGGTGGGGGCTGTTCCGAGGCAGTGCGCTGCATATGTGTGTGTGTGTGTGTGTCTGTGTGTGTGGGTGGGTGTGTGTGTGCGTGTGTGTGTGTGTGTGTGCGCGCATGCATGCGTGAGTGCGTGTGCATGTGTGTGTGTGCGTGGTCTGAGTCTGTTCTGGGTTGATTGCTCTTTGGACATCATTGAGATCCTCTCTAAATAATGGATCATGTTGATGAATGACAGCAGTCCCTTTGCAACTTTCCCTCAGTGCTAAATGGTTCTAGTGCTGACTGCTCTTCAGCGCCCCCCTCTGGGCCCCTATAGCATGTGGTCATTTCCCTCTGGGTTCAGGAGAGGTGTGTGTGTGGATTCAAGTGTGTGTATATGTGAGGGAGGAAGTGTGTGTGATTGTGTTTGTGCATGTGTGTGTTAATGAGGAAGGTTGTGTGTGTGGGTGAATTACTTCTGTACAGTATGACATCAGAGCATGTTCAGAAAAAAAATATGACATCACTGTGTGTTCTGTACAGTATGTCCAGGGACCACTGATGAATATTAGCTTGGGTGCTAACTCTGTTAAATAAAATAACAAAGTAAAGTGCATTCTGTACACTGTGAAATCACTGTGTTTTATTCAGTATGATATCAGTGCATGTTTGGTACACAATGATATCACCATCTGCTCTGCGCAGTACAATATGGTAGTGCATTCTGGACATTGTGACATCACAGTGTGTTCTGGACATTGTGACATCACAGTGTGTTCTGTGCAGGATGATATCCGTATATTCAATACAGTATGATATTATAGTATGTTCAGTGCAGTGTGATATCATAGTGTGTTTCTCAACAGTAGGGCTTCAAAGTGCTTGCTGCAGCAGTAGGTTATCACAGAGAGCCAGTGTGGGGGTTATAATCGCTGTCTGTGTCTCCACAGTAGAGCTAAGGAGAGCAGAACAGATCAGACTTGTTCCAAATTGTTTTCCCCACAAGATCAAGACTTCACCATCAGTCATGTGACCCAACCTGCTGAGAGGGTAGAGGTTTCCAAAGCTAATCTTTCCACCCTGGCATTTGTTCTCTCTTGGTGTGCTACTGTAATCATGCCAATGTGTTTTCAGGTGCCAGAAGGTGTGTAAATAAATGACTTCATTTGTGGAAAGTGCTGTGTGTACATGCTGTATACAGTGTTTCATTCGTGCTGCTCCTATGCCTCTGTCAGGTGGGGAAACCTTTTAAAAACGTTGGACAGGTTTGCACATTGATCTGGATGAAGACACTTTTGCTGGAACTACTCCATAGCTGTGCATCATACTGCTGTGCATATATATAGGTCAGCAAGGAGTAATGAACATGCTCTTAACCTCTGCGGCTCAAATGGGTCACATGCCCTGTGGGCTGCGCAGTAGAAAATCACACCCTGGCAGGAACACACGTTCTGATCTTGCTGCCACCTCTTTTTAGTTTTAGTTTCTGAAGGTAACAATATTTTTACTTAATGGGCCGGTTTCCCAGACATGGATTAAGCCTAGTTTTAAACTGAAAACTTCTTTCTGCGGGGATTGTCATTGAAATGTTCTTTCAGTCTACAGTCTACTAGGCTTAATCTGTTTCCAAGAAGCTGGCAGAATAAATTATAATAAATGCTGCTTAAATAACGAAGAATGATTAACAATATGACTTTAAAACATTCAAAATGTTAAATTTTTAATGTATGTTCATTTTTCATTGTTGGGCCACATGGCAGAGGAGAAAGGCTCACAGGCTGGCCACTCCTTGCTTTGAGTGTTTAACTGTGTTGTGGCCTAAACATCCAACCTATAGACAAGCTAATCAGGTGCTGATCAGGTGCTGATCATGTGCTGATCAGGTGCTGATCAGGTGCTGATCATGTGCTGATCAGGTGCTGATCAGGTGCTGATCAGGTGCTGATCAGGTGCTCTGCTGTACAGGTGAACATTAGCTGTCATGGGATCTTGGGCATTCAATTTCTCTGTGCCAAATAATTGAAAGAAAACCTCTCTACATACATTTTCACGCCTCATGTAACAGACTCTTGCACAATCATGCCAAAATAGCTGATAATTTTGCTACAATTTTGTATACATTGTTAACATGTGAGCCTTTGGATTGCGACAACAAAGTGCTTTTTTGCCCTTTAGAACACCCGCAATGCCAGATTTTTCATTTTTCATTTTTCATCACCATAAACTCTTTCCGAACTCGATAAGACAGGGAGAGAGAGAGAGAGAGAGAGAGAGTAGTTGCATATGTATGAATTCTTCATGTTGGAAAATATTTCATTCAGACATTAAAATGTCACTGACCCTCAATGCATATCCTTCTGTAGTAACAGGCCAATAACAGCCCATTATATTTCAGATATACCTGGGATGAGTGTGCTCTCCCTCCCTCTACCTCTGCCTCTCTCTCTCTCCCAGTCACTCCCTCCCTCCTCCCCTCCCTCCCCCCGCCCCTTGCAGTTCTGTGCGCTGCCCCAGCTGAGAGAGGCAGCGCCGTAATCCCCAGGTTTAGCAGCTTCCCGTCGGATACGTCAGCGCACACATTGTGCAGGGATTATGAGCAGAGAGGAAGCCGGCCTCCTGACTGAAAAGTGCCTCGCAGCAGAGGAAATATTAGTGATTTTTCACATAAGGGGAAAATATTAGTGATTTTACAGATGAGGAAATATGAATGCTCATATTAATCCTGAGAGGATGCACTTGTGTGGGCTCTCCAGTTGTTAATGTTTGCTGGATGAGGGCCTTGGCTGAATGACTTTACTGTAATTGCACAGAGGAGGGAATATTAATGTAGACATTAGTCATTAATAAAACACAGGGACTTGCCACCCAATAAGGAATTATAGTGTCATTTTGCCGCTATATGCTAATGTACAAACTTATTTAGCTAGCAAATGTAGAAATCTCCTTGAGCCCAAATGAAGGACATGCTCTACACTACTCCGCCCTGATTTTATATCATCATATTAATAATCATCATAATGAAGTATCATCATCATCATCACTGGCGGAGGTGGTAAACACAGAGGATCATGATGATCACCACTGTTGTGGCGATCACTGTTGTCATGGTAATCGTCGCTGTCATTGTAATCAGAGTGTTTATGGAAAATTGCAGCGTTCTGATGACTGAATGATTCTGAAGATTATTATGATTATTACAATCATTACTTTCATTCTGATTGTGATAATGATGAAGATGATTATCATTTTACTGCACAGTTTAAAATGTGTGTGTGTGTGTGTGTGTGTGTGTGAGTGTACCTTTGTGCATTTGTATCTGTGTGTGTATATGTGAGTGTATGTGTATGCATGTGTGAACGTATGTGTGTACGTGTGTGTGTCATATGTGTATGTGTATTTGCGTGTGTGTATGTGTGTGTGTGTGTGTGTTGTATGTATATGCGTATTTGCGTGTGTGTGTGTGTATGTGTGTGTGTTAAATGTATATGCGTATTTGTGTGTGTGTGTGTGTGTGTTATATGTATATGCGTATTTGTGTTTGTGTGTGTATATGTATATGCATATTTGTGTGTGTGTGTGTGTGTGTGTGTGTGTGTGTGTTATATATATATGCGCATTTGCGTGTGTGTGTGTGTGTGTGTGTTGTATCCGTGTTTGGTTGTGTGTGTGTGTGTTGTATCCGTGTTTGGTTGTGTGTGTGTGTGTGTGTGTGTGTGTGTGTGTGTGTGTGTGTGTGTGTGTGTGTGTGTATCCGTGTTTGGTTGTGTGTGTGTGAGTGTGTGTTATACGTATATGCGTATTTGCGTGTGTGTGTGTTGTATCCGTGTTTGGTTGTGTGTGTGTGTGTGTGTGTGTGTGTGTGTGTGTGTGTGTGTGTGTGTTGAGTGTGTGTGTGTGTGTGTGTGTGTGTTGTATCCGTGTTTGGTTGTGTGTGTGTGTGTGTCTGTGTGTGTGTGTGTGTGTGTGTGTGTGTGTGTGTTGAGAGTGAGTGTGTGTGTGTGTGTGTGTGTGTGTGTGTGTGTGTGTGTGTGTGTGTGTGTGTGTGTGTGTGTGTGTTGTATCCGTGTTTGGTTGTGTGTGTGTCTGTGTGTGTGTGTGTGTGTGGTACGTTCGGTGCTGAAACAGCCCTGTGTTTTCCGTGCTTCCCACTCTGCAGGATGCAGGGTGCTATAGAGGAGGTCATTCATCTTGGGCAGAGGGGCGTGTCCCTCCCACTCTCTCTGCATGTTTCTTAATTGCCCACGCAAACTAATTAGACGCAGCATCAATCAGCACTCAGACATTTCTCTGATATCACTGAGTCCTTACCCCTTTTTCCCTCCATCTCTCTCCTCTCACTCTCTCTATTGCTTCTCTCTCTCTCCCTTGTCTGTCTCCCCATGTGTCTCTCTCTCTCTCTCCCTCTCCCCCCTCCCTCGCTCTCTCTCTCCTCGTCTGTAAACACTGTTGCACTGCATTGCAGCACTCCTTTCTCTGTAGCCCCCACTGTGGAGGTAACAGTGTGTGTGAGAGTGTGTGTGTTTGAGTGCTTGTGTGCATGGGCGTGTGTGTGTGTAAGTGTGCACTTTCTTTATATATGTGTGCATGTGTGCGTGTGCTTGCGTGTGTGTGTGATCATGTGTGTTTGTGAGCGTGTATATGAATGTGTACATGTGTTTGTGCACACGTGTTTGTGTGTAAATGTGTGGGTATTTGTGCACTTGCATGCAAGTGTGTGAGCATTATAGTGTGTTCTGCATTTGGAATAGTGATTAAAAATGGGAGTGGTCAGGGAGTCATGGGTTTGGCAGGGAGTGGGAGTGGTCAGGCAGTCGTGGGTGTGGCTGGGAATGGGAGTGGTCAGTGAGTTATGGGTGTGGCTGGGAATGGGAGTGGTCAGTGAGTTGTGGGTGGGCGGGGAATGGGAGTGGTCAGTGAGTTATGGGTGTGGCTGGGAATGGGAGTGGTCAGTGAGTTGTGGGTGTGGTGGGGAATGGGAGTGGTCAGTGAGCTGTGGGTGTGGCGGGGAATGGGAGTGGTTAGTGAGTCATGGGTGTGACTGGGAATGGGAGTGGTCAGGGAGTTGTGGGTGTGGCTGGGTGTGGTTTGTTATGGACAGTCCCTGAATCTCTCAGCATGCAGAGACTTTAAAGCAGGGGCTGCTGGTACAGACTGCTTTGTTTTATGGGGGGTGAGGATGGAGGTAGCTGGAGCTGCATAAAAGGAGCACAGCTTCACATGTGTGATATGCTGCTCTATCAGGACTGTCCTGTACCTGTGTTACAGCACTCTGACTCTGTTGGGCTGTACCTGTGTTACAGCACTCTGACTCTGTTGGGCTGTACCTGTGTTACAGCACTCTGACTCTGTTGGGCTGTACCTGTGTCACACAGCTTTCATACATTCCAGTCTGAAAATACCCATGGTCTGAAACCATGTATGTAGCCCAGGTCAGGAGCATGTGAACAGCCACAGCAGAGTGATTACTCAAGTCTGCTGTGCGTTAGTATCCATAGGTGTGCGATCCTACCACACCAATGTGTGTGCGTGCATGTCTGTGTGTCCGCGCATATGCCTGCATTTGTGTGTGAAAATGGAAGATTTTCAGGAGATCTGTAATCTTTACAGGAATTATATTTTTGTCTCCACAGTATTTTTTTTCCAACACTGAGGAAGGCTCACAGGTTCTGTTTTTTTTTTTTTTCATTTTTAATTTTTCGATCAGCTCTGGTGCGTTTGAGGATTTCATAGGATTTAAAAACAATCTCTCTTTGTCTTACTGCTCTCTCTCTCTCTCCCTCTCCCTCTCCCTCTCTGTATGTGTTAAGCATATACATCAGCTTGCACAGAGTGCCATATTGAAGGTGCTGAGCGTGACGACCGCATGTGAACATGTAAAGCACACACGCACGCACACACACACACAAAACCACGCTTCCAAAAATAGCATCAGCCAGGCAGATAGATGTAAACCGATGGAATAAATAAAGGCTTGTCTGCCTGAAAATAAACACTCCCACGAACACTTTCTCTCCATTTTCCCCTTTTTCTCATTCCCTTTCTCTCTCTCTCTCTCTCTCTCTCTGCTCTCTGCTGGGCTATTTCTGGTGATAGCACACGGGCAGTAGTGGCAGCAGGGCGACTCGGCGGAGATGAAAGGCGAACGTGGCGCAGAATCCCGCCGCAGTTGCGCTGATTTCGCTCCCCAGCTGCTGCCTCCCCCCCTCGACTCACCGCTCTGTCGCTCTAATTGGGAAGGGGGGTGCGGTGTGAGATGATGCTTCCCTGGTTTTTAGAGGCAGGGCCGGTGTTCACCCCCCACTCTGCTACGTTACCGCTGTTTCTCGCATTACCTCTCAATCCGGCACTTGAGAGCGAATCGTTTGGCTACTGAGAACTGACAGACCAGCTCACAGTTATCCAGATAGGATGCTGTTTTGAATCACATAATTTTTCTGTTTATTTATCAAAAAAAAAACACACACCAAAGATTGCATTGCACCATGGGAAAATACCTGACACTTTTTGCAATACAGCAGTGTCCTTGAGGGGGAAGTACTTTTGAATGATGCAGGAAGTCTCAACAGTGCTGAGGGTACGGCCCTAAATGAGCTTCATTAAAGAGTTCAAGCAGTGTCTGTAATCCTAGCATGAAGACCCCTTACCTTCAATATCACCTACAGACATGTGTCCTGCCTCACTTATAAGTCTGTGCACCTCTTACCTAGTGTCACACTCCCTTTGTGATGCAGTGGACCCGTTACAGGCTGAAGGATACAGGTACGAGCCATGCTTTTTTTAATACAATTTAATTGCGTTGTCATTGAAACAACTGTACTGTATGGTGCATTTTAGACAGGACACCCTTGCAGAAGAGATATTTATCTCAATGGGACTCTACTATTAAAATAAAGCACGTGTAAAAATCAAACATGCCCTTATGAGTTGAGGAACGTGTTGCAAACGTGTGGTCGAGCCCCTGGTGTCAGAGGCTTGGCAGAGGAGACAATGAAAGACAACGCCACAATCTGTTGAGGGAATTGTCTTCTCACAAAGACGCAGCGTGCAAATACTTTGGAGCGCATCTGAGTGAAAACACAGTGGCATCTGGCGTGTTCTAGTGCCCCGCGAGCCTGCCTCATTGTGCTCTGGTGTTGTCATTGCTCTGTGGGTTTAGCTGCTGGTTAGTGTGTGACTGTGTGTGTGTCATAATGGAGAGAATAATGTGATGTAACAAATTACCTCTGAAGGTGGTCCAGATTATAGCTGGCCTGTCAAAGGTCATGTTTGTTGGCTGGGCTGCATTGTGGACCAGCTGCATTAGTTTCCAGTGTTAATCCACAGCGGCGCACTCTCTCTCTTTCACTCTATCTCAGTGTGGTTTACATGCTTCACTCTCAGTTAGAATGGGACTTAATGGTGTTTCTGTAATCTGTGTTTGTGTGTTTCAGTTGCCTTTATATGTGGATGAACATGTGTGTATTTCAGTAGTCTTTGTATGTTTATGTATCAGAAATATCTGTGTGTGTATGCGTTTGTGAGAGTGTGCTAGCAATCTGTGTATGTGTGTGTGTGTGTTTCAGTAACCTGTGTGTGTGCATGTGCGTGTGTGTGTGTTAGTGTGTGTGTTTAATCACTGTGTTTCTGTGTGCGTTTCAGGAACTTGGGTAAATCAGGGCTGCGTGTGTCCTGCCTTGGTCTGGGTAAGTACGGCTGATCACAGACTCACACACCCTGCTAAGCCACGCCCCTTAGCTGCCCCCCACCCATCACTCAGACGCCCAGAAAGGGGTCCCACAGCTGTGCTAGCATGTGCTTTAATGCCAAGAGCCACCTGAAAGCATGAGCTTTAGCTTTTAGCCGAGCGTGACTCAAACGGTGAGAGAGGGCTCCTAAAGCAGAGATTATGCACCGAACAGGAGAGAGGGAGATTTTACCACAGAGATTACAGATGGAAGAGAGGAGACAGGGATGTTAACACAGAGATTACGGACAGAGGAGAGGAGAGAGGAACAGTAGAATGAGAGATTATAGGCATGTTAGGTGTGGAGGGCCACAGACCGGCTTATGGGGGGATTATAGCAGAGTTGGTGGAAATGAACTCTCCTTTGGGTCATTACAGCAGTTAACTTCATTCTACAGCCTATGTGTGCGTGTGTGTGTGTTTGCAAGGACAGTTAGGGGTGTGTGTGTGTGTGTGTGTGTGTGTGTGTGTGTTTTAGCAGCTGCTGTTATCACAGGTGAGTCACTGCTTACTGCTGGCATTCTCCCCTGATTTACAGGCTTTCTGATGTGTGCATTCTGTTTCCATTACTATTAAAATGCGTTTTTGCTTTGAACCAGACAGCGCAATTTAATGAGTCATGCTGACTGTGTATGCAGTCTACCTCACTCCAACTCTCCTTGTCCCTCTTTTTATCACTGTCTCTCTCCTTTTCTCTTTCCATCTTTCACTCCCTCACACAATTGCTTTGTTTCTATGTTTCATATTCTGCCCTACCCTCTCTTCGTCTATCCTACATTTTGCTCAATCTCTCCTAAATCTACCACTTTTTCTCTTTCCAACTGCATATCACTATCTCCTTCTCATTCTCTCTGCACTCCTTTTGTCATTATTTCTCCATTTAAATGCTTCATGTGTATGCTTGGTGCCATGACACATTTTAATACATATTGCCAAAGCCCATTGACTGAATTGCAGTCTCTTTCTCTCTCCCTGTGTCTAGGTACCTGGGTGACCTTCGGATCACAGATCTCAGACGAGGTGGGTCCATCTTGCATCCAGCTATACCATATATATCCACCAACACTGTCTGTCCCTCTCCTGGTCTCATTAACCTATCAGCCAGGGCCCATATCACCCTGTACAGATCTCACATCACACTGCTGAAGCTAGGCAGCCATAAACCTGTGTACTCTTCTCCTGTTAAACTGCGAAAGCTAATCAGGTGTGGTCTGAGTTAGATATGAAAACCAAGTTGTTGTTGGGTTGGTGATGGGCCAGTAGGGGGCACTCTTTACTTTAGACTAAGCAGAACTCCAGTGCTCCAGCACAGTGATGGGGACACTGTGCTGTAGGAGGTGCTGTCCTTCAGATGAGATGCTAAATGGAGGTCCTGACTCACTGAGGTCATTATATATCCTATGGTGCTTTTACAGACTGTAGAGATGTTAACTGTGCTGTTTCGGCTCAAATTCCCAAAAAAACTGAATGTGGACATCTGGTCATCCAATCATCCCCCTGCATCCGTGTGACTGCGTAATCCCTGCCCACTTTCATTCCCTGGCTCATCACAAACACCAGCATGTTCTTTTCAGTTGATCTACCAGCTTAAATTCAGGACAAAATAAATGAAAATTAAACTGAGGCTGAGTTGAGCTTTGTGTCTTTGGTTGGACATGGTGAAGCAGTTAGATACGATATCAGATGTGTGTGTGTCTGTCTGTCCATCCTTCCATATGTTGTCTGTCCGTCTCCCAGATGGCAGAGAGCCTGATGACCATCGCGTATGAGAATGGCATCAACCTGTTCGACACGGCAGAGGTGTACGCTTCTGGCAGGTGAGCCACTCCCTGGCCCACAGGTCGTGTGATCCTAGTGACTGCCTGTCTCTGTTAACATGTATGTGAACCCACATACTGTACAAATGCTGAGCAAACACACATCTCTCATTCTGTCTATTACTCTTTTCTCACTCTCTTTTTCATTTTTTATTCTTTAGGGCTGAAATCACTCTGGGGAACATAATCAAAAAGAAAGGATGGAGGTGAGATGTTGTTCCGATGCTTTTTTAAAGAGCATTCTGACTCTCCTGCGCAAACTTCCTGTAGTGAGCTCTGTTGCCATGGAAACATGCGTGGAGTATGGTCGCCATGTTGGATGAAAGCAGCGCGTGCTTTACTTTTCTTACTTGTCTTACTAATTTAACATCACAGGTTGGTGACGTAGAACTTGATTTGTTTGGACTCTTTGTGTTTTGTTTTTTGCTTTTTCAGGCGCTCCAGTTTTGTGGTGACCACCAAGATTTACTGGGGAGGACAGTGAGTGACTTTGTTCAGAGTAATGATGGGTAAACTTGGCATTATGACATCAAAATGGGTGGAGCTACCATGTGTTACAAAAAATACAATGAACTGAACCATTCCTTGTATTTTGCTGTAAAGAGGAAAACATTTTGATTGGTTGAAACAAGTCAATTAATGACAGATAATTGCTCCACCCTTTTTTGGTGTGATAAAACATCATGGAGTAGGAACAGTTTTATCCTTTAAAGTTTTCCTTTTCCAACATAGTAATTAAAAGCTGTCTTACCTAAGGTAGGGCTGTATATTTCACTCTCACTAGTGGAGAGCCTCTGGGAGGCTGGTTTTTGTTTTCAACTTAAAATCAACCACAAATAGACCAGAGGAGGCCCATGAACTCAATGGGTAATCAGCTGCTTTAATGAATCATTAAGTGCTGAATAAGGAAGAAGACCAGAACCCCCTGCTGCTCATCCAAGGCCAATAGTAACCCAGAAATACACAGGCCTGATATATCAAGTATACAGAACTTATGTGTGCAAGAGTTACAAGATATTCCTTATATGTGTCTTTGCATGTTAGGTTAGAAAATGGCAAGATCATTACACTTTATAAAGTTTATTAGGGATCTGTTTGTAAGTCTCAGAGGTTGCTGGTTTGAGTCCCAGTTGAAGCTGAGCTGCCATACTCTTGAGCCAGGTGCTTCAATTGAATCCATATATGATATATTCAAAAATGGATAGTGGGTAAAAAACATCCTTAATACCTGAAATGTGTTCATAATTATACAAATTAAAAAAACTCAAGGGTTAGGGTGGCTGCAAATGTTTTTTGGCAACTTGAGTGTTTTGAATAGCATCCTGTTCTTTGACAATACCCCTGTCCTCCTGCAGGGCGGAGACAGAGCGGGGCCTGTCCAGGAAGCACATTATTGAAGGTACAGTGGTCCTCCTCTCCCTCACTCTCCTCCTCCACCCCATCCTCCTCCTCTTCTGTACCCTGTAGTCTTCCAACACAGGACTAAAAGCCTTCTTTTGATCTTGGTAAATGTGGATTATGTCATTTGTGATGTCATGTCATATCGGACCATGACCTGGGGTCTCACAACAATGATAATAATGATTTCACTGATGATGTACTTATTGGACCAGGTATAATGGAGCATAATGTTAATAGTGATGTCAGTGATGATGTTGCCCAGGTATAACACAGAGTTAACAAGGATGTCACCGATGATGTAAAAGGCCTAAGTCTAACTGAGGGTAGTGTTAATGGTGATGTTACTGATAATGGTTTTCCCTACACAGGCCTGAGAGGCTCTCTGTCCAGACTGCAGCTGGATTATGTGGATATCGTCTTTGCCAACCGCACTGATGTCAACAGCCCCATGGAAGGTCAGCGCAGCATACTGTGAGAGTCAGTCAGTGTGGGGATGAGCCAGTCAGTCAGTGGGGGAGTCAGTCAGTCAATCTGCCTGTCAGTTAGCCAGTCATTGAAGAATAATGAGCATGCTGTGTGTGTGTGTGTGTGTGTGTGTGTGAGAGAGAGAGAGATTCTGATGTTGGTGTAACTGTGTTGCAGAGGTGGTACGGGCCATGACCTTTGTGATTAACCAGGGCCTGGCAATGTACTGGGGCACCTCCCGTTGGAGTGCTATGGAGATCATGGTGAGCCACACCCCCTCATTACATCACTTCCCCTTTATGCCAGCCAGCACCCCATTGGAGTATAAACAGGCAGTAGAATTTTTAAACTGTATCTGTAACACAGTCATGTGATAACAGGACAGAGACACTTCATGATCTCATCAATCAATTCTTTTCCCATCAGGCTTTTAGTCAGCAACTAATTACATTCTTCATTACTCAATATGCAAAAAAAAAAACAATTAATCAAAGTCTTGCTCTCCTCTGATCTGTTTTCCCAAATTAACATCACTCCCAATGAAAGCTATAACCTATGCCCTGGCAAACCCTTTCCAATTACACATTTAACAGTAACACTTGACTTATGCATGGGCTGCAAAATATAGCACATTTTTTAAAATATCGCAAATAAATTTATCACAATAAGCATATCGCAATGCAATAATTTAATTAGCTGGCAACTGTATGGAAATGTTGAGAGCAGAGGATAGTTGTGCTCGCACCATTGGCTCTGATGCGGGGGCATGCACACCAATGATGTCATGTGCAAGATGAGCAGGGAGCAGTGTGAAGCTTAGGGACTCTTAGCGCACTAGTCATGGAAATGAGTCGGACTGAGGGCAAAGCAGCGGCTGCAGTTGCAGAAGGTGATCTGATTCCTAAACAAAGGAGCACCTCAGTTGTGTGGCAGTATTTCGGTTAAACACGTGACGACCACGCTCAATCAGAAATGATATGCAGTAAAGATTTACTGGTCACTGAGAAGTTGGGAGTGACGTTTCTTTACACTGGAAGAACAGGAAACATGTCATTGTTTCGGGTTCTAAATATACTGAAAAACAATTTTAAGTGATTAAATACATTAATCTTTGGTTTATGGCATTGCTTATCGCCATCGCAATAATCCATAAATGAATCACATATTGCATTTTTTTCCCATATCGTGCAGCCCTATACATAACATTATTATAAGCACAAAATAGGATCTGTCATACCCTGTCATGAATCTGTCTCACCGTTAATGGCAAATTTCATAACAGCATCATAATGCATTTATTAATGAACATTATGACACATATTAACAGAACAGTGCTTGTGGTTAATTTAGCATTCAACAATTGATTTCATGGTACGCATGAAACAATGCTAATGCTGTCGCTAACATAATTGGATTTCTTTGAATCGAAGCTGTGAGATATGCTAAAGTTGTGTTAAATGTAGTTTTTTTCCCGGCACATATGCTTGGATATACTCCAACCAGTCATGTGTCAGATTTCAGAACATGTCGCTAATGATCATTGCTTGCCAGCCATCACTAATCTTTTTTGAGCTCAGTTTCATACAGGTATAGTTAAGATTTAAAAACGGAAAGAAACCTCAAGCCCTAACCGTACGCACAGTGCTTACGGGCATTCGGCTGCAGGCTCACTGGCTATACGAGGCATAGCTGAAGAGTGGCCTGCTTGGCAGCTGAAGTGAATGCACCATATTTAAGGGAGATGGGGTCCCATGTAACAGCCGTGCTGTAAGAACCGACTATATGTCCCACCATATGCAAGCAGAAGTGGTTTTTATGGGTGTTCTAGCTCATGTCCTCAGCTGGGGCAGCTTCCCTCCCGTGGATAAACCTTTAATTTGCTATGGAATGACACATAATTTTCACAGCAGTGCAAAACCAATGCAGCAACTGAGAGGGCACAGATGTGTGTGGTATAAAACCTTTTTCTCCCCCTCCAGTTATTTAATATTCTATACATAGAAGATATGCGGGGAAAACTGCAGCTCCAATTGCCGGTAAATTTCTGCAAAACTCCCCATCTTCAGCAGCTTGCAAAAAAAATAATATCTGTGCACTATCCTCTCTCTCTTTCTCAGACACACAGCTCCAGAACGTTGTGCCACACAGCAAATCATAGCGAATTGAGAGAAAAATAAACTCAATGGAAGCCCCAAGGGGGTACCTCAAGATTGGATGGTAAAAACTGTACAGTTTCGGCAGTAAATGAAAAAAAACTTTCTGGTTGTTCTCCAAAGCATTGCTGGCTGCAGTGGCACTGGTACGGCCCGAGATTTAATTACAAACAGTGGGGCTCATCCACGCACTGGACCCCAAGGTCTTGCCTGAGCTGGATGAGTCATTCCCAAGCCCGTTAAATTATTTTTCATTCCATCCCCCTTATATGAATAATTAACATATCATACATGAAAATGTGGTATAATGGTTATGGAGCTGGGCTGACTTTTGATTAATGTTGCTGTTCTGTCCTCCGGCCACCAGGAGGCGTACTCTGTAGCACGTCAGTTCAACCTGATCCCGCCCGTCTGTGAGCAGGCTGAGTACCACTACTTCCAGAGGGACAAAGTGGAGGTGCAGCTTCCAGAACTTTACCACAAGATTGGTTAGTACAGCATTCTCATAACTTCATTCTATGATGTGATTGGCTACAGCACCAAAAATGAAAAAATGCCAGTTATTTATTAGATGGCTGCTACATGTCCAGTAGTATTCTGCATTTAAAACCCAAATCCTGCCCCCCCAACCTCCCGTAACTGTGTCTGTCTTCATACTTGAATGTCTGTCTGTCTCCCTGTGCCTCATACCTGTCTGTCTGTCTGCAGGTGTGGGAGCAATGACCTGGTCTCCTTTGGCATGCGGGCTGATCACAGGGAAGTACAATGACGGTGTTCCTGAGTGCTCCCGAGCTGCCATGAAGGTCAGGCTCCTAGCAACCGCCTGCTGAAGAAATACCCCCAAACGTTCATTAACCAATAACCACTCTGGTCAATAGCAGGCTGTCAGTCACAGTTACAGTGTGTCCGTCCACCCCTTTCCAGGGCTACCATTGGTTGAAGGAGCGTGTGAACAGTGAGGAGGGGCGGAGACAGTTGGCCAAAGTCAAAGAGCTCCACCTGCTGGCTGACCGGATGGGCTGCACTGCTGCACAGCTGGCTATTGGTATGGACAGTGTGTGTGTGTGTGTGTGTGTCTGTGCATGTGTTTATGTGTTTAAATTATGGAGCAGTCCTTGGCTTTTGCACGTTTACATCCTTTGACCTGAGTATTGACCTACACCTCCATCAACAGAGGCCTTCACTTGCAGAGCAGTCTGTCTGCGTGACCGTGCTCTAGCCCAGCTAGTCTCAGCAGCCTCATCCAATCAGTCAGGTTCATCTATTTATTATTTGTTGACCTAATTAAAGGAAAGGGGGATCTCATAAATAAGCAAGAGAATCATGCAAGCATATGTGTTATCTGTTTGTGGAGTGGGATTTGCACAGGCATAACTCAGGACCTTGATCAAGGACACGACATCCGATTTTTATTTGAACCTGCAATCCCTCGGGTGCAAGCCCTGGTCTACAGGTCACAGGTTCTGTTTACAGGAGAGGTAATAGATATAAAATACCCCTCTGCAGAATTACTGACTTCCCCATCCCCCTCTTTCTCCCTTTACCTCCTCTCCTGTCCTCTCCTTCATCTGCCTCCTTCCTGTCTGTTTTCCTCTTGTTCTTTACTCCTCTTTTCTCTCAATCATTCTCCCTCCATTCCATTTTCCATCTTTTTGTCTCTCTCTCCTTCACCCCTCCTGGCCCCCCTCCCTCTCTCTCTCTTTCTCTCAGCTTGGTGTCTGCGCAGTGAAGGTGTGAGCTCTGTCCTTCTGGGTGTGTCCAACACTGATCAGCTGGTGGAAAATCTGGGAGCCCTGAGGGTAAAATTCAGTGCAATAATCAATCCCACATAGGCCCACATATTTGCTAGTGTCTACCTGCTTTTCCTCTGCGCATTTGCCTGAACTGTGTACTTCTGCTTGTATGTAGTTTTATGTGTATATCAGTGTTTGAATTTATAGGTGGTATCTACCCCTAACAGAAGAGTATTTTTTTTCTTTTTTTTTTGGCAGGGCCCAGTTCGAACAGTATTTGTCCAGCGGTTCCTGGCTCTGTTGAAGCCTCTTTTCAGAGGGTTATAACAGATTAAGGCTCTGCACAAACTTCAGCAAAGAGCTCATTTTTAACGTCGCATGAGACATCAGTACAATATCTATTTTATTTCATGTTGTTTTGCTAGGTACAGACATACAAAAATAGATTGCTAGTAAACAACAGATCAAATGAGATTCAACAAAACATTTATAGCGTATTCTAATTTCCAAGGCTTGTCCATGGGTGGACTTTTTAAAAGCAAAGCAATCTGGCTGGTTTACTGATGGAGAGGCTGAACAGTGCTTGATGCTGTCTTCTCTGTTCTGTTTTCTCTTTTTCAGATCCTTTCCCAAATGACTCCTCAGACTGTGAGTGAGATAGACTCCCTTCTGGGAAACAAGCCGCACTCTAAGAAAGAGTCCCGCGCATGAGCGTGAGGAGGGAGGGGCCAAGAGACAGCTGCCATCACAGAGAGAAAAGAAAAGAGAGAGGAGAGGAGAAGAGGACAGGATTGCACCCTCTATACTCCACCCTCGTATTTAACCTACTGCTCGCATGCCTCTTCAACATTGCGCTTCCAGTGTTTATCGCACATCCAATTATACCTTTTACAAAAAATGAATGAAAAATAGATACTTATCTTAACCTCATACATTAGAGAAGAAAGATCATTTTTAATGAGAAACAGCAAAAAGCACAGGACGGTTGTGTGAATGAAACTGGTACCTGACAATCATTTCCGTTCACACACAAAGAGAGTGAAGCGTTCAAAATGTTCAAACAAGGTAGGAGAGGTTTCTGCAGTAGAAAGACTTGATAAAGGAGAAGAAACTGTTGGAATGGTTGGGTAGTCTTTGGGGGGACTGATGGACATAGCTTCTCAGCAAACTCCATGGGGTCTCACTCTACTTCCTGTGTAAACAGGAAACAGGAAGTACAGGAGACTGGCTGTAGGCTTGGGCAGCCCACAGCTGACATGAGAGATTTGTGTGGATCATGAGACTTCATTCAAGAAAATAACCGCACCACAAATATGTCATCATGGAGCCGCTCCAACCCTCAATCTCATTCTGCAGCCAGGAGGCCGCAACGAGGACAAGGCGGCAGCCATTTTTACAGAAGCATGATCGCATTGGTGATTTCTGATTTAGGAGCAGGAGAACTTCTAAGCAATAGTTTGCAGGTTCACTGCCAGGTTGGGTCACTGCCATTTTATTTGTAGTTTTTATCCTGAACAGTTGTAGTTCAATTTCATCAGTGTAATTGATTGAAGTATACTCAGAGAGCTTTCCGCATCCCTCTTGAATGAATGAAGCCGCTCTTGGACTCCCCCAGACCCCTGGTGGCACCTTGCTCTTTGTGCATAAAATCTGCACATTTCCCTTTAAGAAAGTCATTTTTAGTCAGTCGAGAGACAGAAAACAAGAGTGGCCTGTTTGTTTTTAGAAGAATGAGAGTGCATGTCTGGACTGCTCTGAGAGGAACAGGTGGCTTGTTGTCAGAGAAGTTGGAATGGTTACCCCTAAGAAAACCCTCTTATCTCGGAGGGCTCCACTAGGGGCACTGTGGACAAAGATGCTGTATTAGAAAGAAGACCTTCCAATCCCACCAAACCCTGAGAACGGAACTCTTAAGAGCTTTGGTGAGGGAGGTCCATCTGTTTGGCAGCAGCAGAAGAGGATGGAGGAGGTGGGGAGGGGTATCTTTCCAGGACAGATCTTCACAAAATCCCCCTCCAGGTCCCTGTTCACCCACAAAGAGGATACCAGGTTCAACCACACCAGTAGGGGGACCTAGTTCTCTCGGGGCCAGCTGTGGAAGTACCCCCACTGCAGCATGTGTAGAGTGGAATGGGGTCACCAGCACTGCCCTGGAGACTAATACATGTGTTACAGCAAATAATAGCATTAGTCATAGTGAAATTTTATGTTTTGTTTTTATTTTCATTTACACTCTCACCTCATGTGTTATTTTACATTCCCGGCCTCTCATTGATTCTTCGGTTTTGGGTGTGAAAACCTGAAAATTGAACTTGTTTTCATATGTTCTGTAGGTCTGCGGATACGTATAAACACCCAAACACAAAAATGTAGCGCTCTCCTAAAACACTGTCTATTTATTTTATTATGGTTTGACTTTAAGTTGACAAATATGTTTTCATTGAATAGAAGGCTGTTATTGAGGGGCTTCAGCATTTTTTGCTTTAACTATGTTATCTTACATCACAGTTGTGACATAACAGAGTTATTATTCGGACTTCACCTGGAGACTTTTGTGACATCACAGAGATACTGCTGTGATGCCACTGAGTAACTCTGCTTATAAACCATCAGTATGAAAGAACTGTCTCAATTGGTTGTGTAGCATTATAATAATATAAGCAAGAACTCCTAAAATGGACTCCTAAAATGGTTTTATGAATGAAATGACAATGAAATTAAGAAAGTGTTTTTGTTCAGGAGAAAATCAAATTGAAATAGAAATGTTACAGGATATGAATAAGCATGTAATTGAATTTGATGGAATGGAGCTCATGGCTTGAAAGTGGACGACTGAATAGGGCCTACTTTCTTTGACTTGTAAAGGGGAGGTCAGTTCCTGTCTGTGTAAAATGACATCACCCACTGCTGTCTCATTGGACTGAATGAAGCTCACATTGGCCGAACTGCTCACTCTTCCCCTCCCATCCCTTTAAAAACCATCACCAGGAGAGTATGGGCCAGGCTTTTATCTGTGAGCACACCGCTAATCCCTGCCAAAAAAAAAATCTGACCTAGGAAAAGGTCTGAAACGCACTGCCATACCCTTTTCATCTGGGACTCAAACTCACAACTTTCCTGTCCAAGGACATTGATTTAAAACAGTGAGTTAATATCAGCTTGGCCTCTGGTAGTCACATACTTCCATTAGCTCTAAAAAAAGTATCAATGAATTGAGTTATTTGTCTTGCGAAAAGACTGGGAAACATAGACATTCAGATTTCACATGGTGTTCTTTCAGTTTTAAAGATGTGGAAACACTTTCCATGGTAGGTCCTAGAAATAACTACATTAAGACTTCATAATCAGGACATAACACTATTACAAAGTTGAGCTGTGTGACACGTCCTTATATGTGGCACATATATATATATATATATATATATATATATATATATATATATATATATATATATATATATATATATATATATATATATATATGCGCCACATATAATATTGTGTGTGTATGTGTGTGCCACATATAAGGACGCAACAGCTCAACCTTGTAATATATATAAAAGGTTCCAGTTCAGAATTTCATGATAACATTACTTATGACATTGGGGATAACATAACACTCTATAACAGTTGTAATAAGTGCTTATGAGTGTATAGGAGGGCATACAATAGTGTAATGCTGTTTTTATGAAAGCTTTGTGTAGTTATTGTGGGTGCGTTGATAAACTGTCACTCCATGTGTTCAGTCATACTCTGGTTTCCCATTGGCCGTTTGTAAATCCAGAACACTACGAGAATGTAAGTTTATTTTTTCAGAGCACTCCACTCTAGAAGGAGTCACATGTCATGGACTCCTCCTCCAGCATCGACGGGAGCAGGCTGCTGTGTTCAGGGTGAAGTTTGTTCTCAGCCTAACCTTTCTTCATTCACTAATATCTATATTATACTATTTTTGTAGATATTGGGACTATAGCAATGAATTATTTGCATGCCATATATTATAAAATCACCTCAACCCAGCGTGCTCTCTGATTTGGGATGGAGTGTCAAATTAGATTTACGAATGCACCTAGATAACATAGGAACCTCCAATGAAAGAGTAACTTTGGAACATGCTAATGCTATGCTAATTACAGGACCACCAGTGACGATCAGTTGGCCTTTGTATATAAACTCATACTACACTCCCAGATACTGTACCTTTGCCTGTGTAACTGTCCCATATGTTACTGTCCTGCAAAAAAAGCAGCCCTGTATTGAATGTATCTTGCCTGCCTTTAAAAAATATCAGAAAAAATCTCTACTTTCATAATGTAATCCCTGTGTCTTTAGGTAGATATCTGTAGAAAAATAACAACTCAATTGAATAGGAAACACAAAAGACTGAGCAAAATACTCCAGTACTCTGTAGCATCTCTCCTTCTCTCATTCCTGTTTTCACCTCTTCCTCCTTTCCCCCAGAACAGTTTGAGGACTTGGAACGGTCAAATACAAAATATAAGAAATATTTATGCTGTATGTTTTTTTTTTGGTTTATGTTGAAATATATATTTTCAGAGCATATGAATTGTTACATATTTATAATTGTATGCATACATTTCATAGTAACTTAACATGCTATATTAAATTAATATTTGATGCATGAATAACACATTTCCTAAATTAAGTGCAATAATAGTGTATACTTTTACTTCCTATTTAAAATATGATCTTCATCGTAACTATTTAAATGCCCGTTTGAAAATGGAAGTAACTGATGTTTTTTTTATGTTGTATGTTCCGACAAGAGTCTGAAGACATATTCCTTATATTTTGCTTTGTATTTTAAGACATGAAGTGCGACTCTTTCATCCGGGATCCCCCTGCTTTTCCATCTGTTTTCATCCTTCTGTTCTCTCCTCTGCCAGATCTCTCCCCTCTTCCTCTCTCTCCCCTCAGAGGGAGGCAGAAGGGGATTTGTATTTTGGGGAAGTGAATGTGTAACCAGCTGTACAGAGAAAGAGATACACACACACTCATACTCAAAATCAAGGGAATTATTGGCCTAATTCAAGCACCAAAATCAAACCCTGAGTGGAAAAGCCATTTGATTTATGACCACACACTATATGCCGCTTCAATTATCTGAACGCTGTGAAATAAGTCTGAACCCCAACACACACACACACACACACACACACAGGAACACATGAAAACACAATGTCCCCAGTCCAAACTTCCCAATAATTTAGAAAGAAATATTTTAAAACTAGGTCAATTGAAATGGAAATATAAAATGTACTGTTAAAAATGGTGTTTTAAAAGATATGTTTGTAACAGTATTTCAGATCTTTTCACACAGCATTAGTGTGACTTGGCAGAATTATGATGTGTGCTGTCAAAGTAACCGTGCCAGAGTTATGGTCTGTTGGGAAAATGTGTGATCTGTTCATGATTTACTCACATGCGACGGCCGTAACTCCACACATCCAGTTCCAGGGTGCCTGGCAGAGGTTCAGGTGAGGACACGGGGCTGAATTCAATCAAACGCACTCAGTCTCTGTCAGGGTACAGGCAATTCAATCAGGGCAGACACTATGGCTGTGTCCCAAACTGTGTATTTGCATACTTGCATACTTGTGTTCTTGTTAGTACATACATCCAAGTATGCTAAATAGTATGACTATTTAGTATGCAAGTACAAAGAATGGATAAATTCCCCCATGTCCCAAAAGCGCACTATGTACTCTACACTGTTGAGTATATACTGTTTACCATTCTAGAAAGTGCATGTTTTCACTAGTTAGTGTACAAGAGTGAACACACTTGATGGTACTTTATGATCCGGAAAAGCATCCGCTATTTTTTTTTTTAATTTTTGGTTGCAGGAGGTGCCTCCCTTCCCATTTCCTCCTTCGCATTGCATTTTGGGACGACACTGTCCATTCGAACCACACTTCGGATTGCCACCATTGTTAGCGCATATACTTGTACTATCTAGTGCATAGTGTGTAAAAAAAAATTAACCACACCATGCACTATGCACTAAAAAACCGGCTAGAAATAGGGCATAGTGCTCTTCTGGGACACAGCAGTACTTCTATTAACACGTCATATCTCTTCTGACATTTGCAAGAAATTAATTTGGTAATGTTTAGACTTGTAGCAGCAACTGAAATTGATGTTGACCACTAACTAGCGATGTTGTTCCAGAAAAAAATGTTGTTCACTACATATTTTTTGTGAATGGTTAATGGTATAGTTTTATTTATAAATTTTAAATTCTTCTTCACTGTCAGTTCTGAGAACTCAATGACCACTGGGAAGGAATAGTGTATGTTCTGATGCATACGTTTTTCAGTCCTCCCAAGTACATGAAGAAAACTTCAGGTGAATTCTGTGCGTACTTGCTTGGACGCATACTTGAGTTTGGGACACACTTGTTCTGGTGACTGTTAATTTCCGTACTTGATATGCGTATTAACTACACAGCCTATATTACAACATGATTTGTGGCATGTTCTGTTTTATTGGATAAAAGCAAACATACTCCTGGATATGGTCTTTTCATTTTAAAATAGAAAAGCTTGTGTTCTTAAAGAGATTACAGTCATTTTTATTGAACTGCATATGCCCTTAAAGTGACTGAAGTCAGTTTTTATTGAGATGCGTATACCCTGAAGAAACTGAAGTGTTTTTTAAATGTATAGTGTGTCTAGTCTGTTGTCCATAAGAGAGCGTGCTCTTTTGGGGGAATGGATCAGCATGTCCATAATGCAACACTCTTAAAGGTGGCACATTTTATAAAGGTTTCACTGACAGACATACAGCTGAACTCAATGAGCCATTGAAACTAAATCTGTTTTGGAAACAAAAGGTCAAAGAAAAGGGCAACAAGCCAAACCTGAGTTATGTTAAAATTTGTGAGGTTGAACATTCAAAATTATTGACCTGAAATATGAATTCAACAACCTTACATAGTCAGGATAATGGCTGAGAAAAAAGCATACAAAGGAGTCCCCCAGGACTGTGGGTGGGAACCCCGATTTTAAAATGTAGAGTATACCTGTCACCACTGCCGTGATGGCTACGATAACAGGCCATGTCTGAGTGCACCGAAAGTGCTGAGACACACAGGCAAACACTGGGCTGACCTGTCAAAGCCAGATTGATCAGGGCAGTTATGAGAGCCAGATGCAGCGCTTGGCACATAATAACCAAAGTGTGAGTACATCTGTCTGCTTAGGTCTCCGGTGACACAGTGAGAATGGATGCGTGGATGCAGTGAATGTGTGAGAGAGAGAGAAAGAGAGAGAGGATGTGTGAAAGATTATGTGAATGAGTTCTTCTGAGAATGTAAACAGAGCATGAATAAGACTAAATGATCCAAGTTCGTGTGTGACTATGTGGTGTTGGTCAGTGGGTACGTGTGTATTTGTATAAATGTGTGAATGTGTGATGTGGGTGAGTTGGTGTGTGTGAGAGAGTGTGTTTGTGTAAACATGTGTATGTGTGTGCATGTGATGTGATTGAGTGTGCAGGTGTGTGGGTGTATGTGGGTGTGTTAGTGTGGGTGAAGGTATGCAATTTTGTGTGTGTGTGTCTGGGGGGAGGCATGTCATGTGTGTGTGTGTGTGTGTGTGTGTGTGTGTGTGTGTGTGTGTGTGTGTGTGTGTGTGTGTGTGTGTGTGTGTGTGTGTGTGTGTGTGTGTGTGTGTGTGTGTGTGTGTGTGTGTGTGTGTGTGTGTGTGTGTGTGTGTGTGTGTGTGTGTGTGTGTGTGTGTATGTGAAATGACTCCTGCAGTGTAACACTGAAGATGCTCAGAAAAGTCCTCCTGAAGTAGCTTACACTGCCTGGCATGCTGTCTTTATCCACAGAATAACCACACACCTCCTGCAAGTCACCCACCACAATGTTACATATGACAGAATGTATTACTCCATCACCTAGGATAGCATATCGACAGTCTCTATTCTTTGCAATGTAAAAATTATATTAAATACAAACATAAAAACTGACACATAGAAACAGGGCTAAACAAGACTCACACAACAGGGCAATATGGCAAATGCAAAACTGGAGGCACTGACAGAGGGGTTTGCTTTATTATGAACTGTCTGTCTATCTGTCTGTCTGTCTGTGTACTTGGTGCCTGATTTGCTGCCTCCTCAAATTAGTAATGCAATATTCTCTACAGAAGAGGTTTGGGGCCCAAACATTCAATGTACACAATATTGCCATCTGGTGGACAGAGATCAAAACAGGTCACTGCAGTAAAATTCTGACTCAACACTCAAGCAAAATGTGAAGTCCATGAATAGTATCTCAAGGGCAACATAAAATACAGTCTCTGCTGCAGAATGCTTCTATGACATTTTTTAGCATTAAATAATTAATCTTTCAATTCAACTTTTAACCTTACGCCATCATCTATGTGTCATACCATTTAGAATTAATAACACTGGGAGGCCTAAATTGTATGTTAATTCAAACAATATCTGCTGTATTACAGCATGTAAAAACTCTTAATAAGAAAAAAACAAGGGCACTCCTGTTAGAGTGAATGAATTGCACAGTTTGAAGCATAGTGGTAGAAGGGAATGGTCCTACTGGACCAAACATAAACCCAATACCACAGTAGAGTGATGTACTGAATCATCTTTCCGAGCATAAAATAAACCAAGGTTCTGACTTAAGTTGACCATTATAAATACCTTGGCACTTATTGCAAAGACAGAAGAGGGATTTATTGTACCATTAAAACTAAAATAAGAATAGGTGGCAGTTTGGAAAGTGGAGGATTCTGCAGGATAGCTGGGAACCCTCTACTCTTTACAATAAGAGACTTAGGATCTTTAATGACTGCTGTGATTCAGGACCATTGGTTATCATCTAATCTATAAAATGGCATGTTCTGCTGTGCAGTGTCCTAATCCCTGCACTGGGGCATTGGGGTTTATGTGCACCATAGGATAGACCGCCCTTCCCAGTAGTCCAAAATTAATCTATAAAGGGTTCATTTGGTTAACGGGTTCCACAGAGTTGTAATACAAACTAGGTTGTAGTTGAATTCATTAGAATTTAATTTAATTTGTTATGGACTTGAAATAACAGAAAAATTCCACCAAAGAGTCACTTACAAAAAGATACATTCTATCAAAAGGACAGAAAAGTTAGCTTCAATAAGCTTTAAACTATTTCTGTCCTGTAGGCTTTCTAACCTGTTTGTGTTGTCTTGTGTGTTAACTATAATAAATCCTCTGAATACCCCTTTAAGATAATCACTGCGCGCATTTCTTGCGTCATTTTTACGCGCCCGCCTTCGTATACTCTATTCTCCCCTCTGATTGGAGCAGCCAGCATCTTTTTGCGTACTCGGCCCCCGAGTGTCACCTTGCCTCAGACACAGTGGTGGACCAGTTCAGAGGGGGCCCTAAGGGTTTGGGTTAGCTACAGTTTCCAGGGACTAACTGCACAACCATGGCAGCCGCGGCCAACCCAAAACCGAAGACCTCTCCCAAGTCTATTAAGTTCCTCTTTGGGGGGCTGGCCGGGTAAGCATCGATTCATCTATTTGACATGAACCTAGTCCTCTCGGAAACGCGAGGATGTTGTGAGGGTCACTAGTCGAATGCTGTCTAACCAGGTTGATGTCCTGTAAATCCAGAAAGATCGCATGCATTTAGCTGGTCAGTCATGCAATACCCTGAGATATAAACCTGAATGAAACGAGCTAGTTTATTAGCTAGCGTATGAGCTCACATGTGCCTGGTAGTGACATCGCTGATGTTTGATGGTCTGTCAACTGCTTACAATGGATCTAGCCAGCTAAAGCTAAGATGCGTTTCATTCAACGTCAAATGGTTTGCCAGCTACCTGACAGTTGTAACCTCATTATTTAAATTGACTAGTTCTTCTGTGTGCTGAAAAATAAAAAAACGTATCACGGCCAAATACATCTTGGCACAATGGCCATGAAGTCGTGGTACTGTGGCTGAACTTCCGAGTTCTGTTTGTGTATGTGTCAATGTCATGTTGTTATGTAATTACGTATGTGTGTATGTATGTAAAACTGCCTGTCCTGTACTGCAGCCATACTAATACGTCCAATACTTGGTCAAACATAAACGTTTGAGGTTTAAGGTGATTTAGCTACACATGTCACGTAGCTAAACTCCTGCGCGACAAACTGCAGTTTAATCTGCCAGCGTTTAGACCGCCCTCCTGACATTCTTGCAGAGATTTCGATTTGAAGAACCCTGTTCTTGGGCGGGGGCGGTACTTCATTCGGCTTTAACCCCCACCACCCAGCCCCCTTTGTAACTGTATCTTCTGGCCTGCCTCTAAATGTCTCTTGGCAAATTATGTATGGAAGTAACTCGACGTAGCTACTACTAGTGCCACTGCATTCAGAACATTCATTTCCACACTTACTACTGCTCTTGCTGTAGTGCACTAGAAATAACTGTAGCCAGGAATCAGTCAACATTTCTCCTTAACATAAAATTAAATCAAAACGTTCATTTTCACCTTCACCAACGCAATCGTGAAAATCAACTCGCCAAATTCTCTTTGAAGGAAAGCATAACAGTCTTATTCATGTGAGTGTCAGTATGTATGTGAGAAACAGTAAAAGTGACAACCTGGCATCACAAAAAGCAGGTGATGAATTTCTCAGTGTATATGCAGAAAGGCATTTAAGTGTAAAATGTACGCTGCAAAGGGCCAACCTGGGGAGTGGGGCTGGCTGGGGATGGGCACATTGGTTTAGGCACAGGTTTGGTGGAAGTGAAGCCTCAGAATGAGCGGTTTGATGTGCGCCTGGGGGCGGGGCCAGGGCAGGGGTGGGAGCTGATCCAGCTGATGTTTATCCATGCTCTTTCACCTTTTGGTCTGACGCTGCTCACTTTGATAAGGAGTACTGTCAACACTCCCTTTGCACCTCACCTTTCTACAGTCTGTATGTGCATGTGTGGGTGTGAGTATTTGCTTTTGTGTGTGTGACAGACGCATAATGCCCGTATGTGTGGATATGTGTTTGGCAGGTGCTTGTGTGTATGAACGTGCATGTTTGTTGAAGGTTTTTGTATGTATTTGTATACATCATTATGTGTATATATTTATACTTCCCATAACTCATTCCTTTGTCCCCTGAAATGTGTTTGTCCTCCCACTTCCTATGTCTCAGTGTCTTAGTGTAAGGGTAGAGGCAGCGTTTATGGCTTTATAAAGGTAATATTCCATAAATACAGAACCACCTCATCACAGTACACACTACGGTCGAAGCACACCGACAGCCTCATCAATGGCATTTTTTACTTTTGAAATTTTTACTCCTTTTATCTTATATTCTCACACAGCATCTGAGCATCCCCTTTATTTCCCTGCATGTTTGACTTTGTATCTGTACTTTACTGTGTTTTGTATAGAGAACCTTGAACCTTAGACATTTTACACATCCCATGATCCTCAGCATCGTCACCCATCAGCGGCCATCCTCAGGGTTGGTGCCCCTATATATTTATTGAAACACCTCTGAAAATGAGTTTAAATCCTATTCAATCAGTAACTGCGGCATATGCCCATAAAGCATTGTGGGTAGTTTTTTCAAATTGAAAAAATTGAAATTGAATTTCAGTTCATTTCCTCTGCTGACTGGATAACACTGACTACTTCAGCCCTGGACCAGGAGAGCTACAGGGCTTGCGGAGCTTCAAGGTTTTTCCTTTTACACAGTAGTTAGTTGATCAGTTATACAGTTTAACTCACCTCAGCTCATTTTTGAGTCTGAATTAGTTGTTCCTTTTAAGGTCAAAACAAAAACCAATCTCACCCTGTAGTTCTCCAGTATCAGGGTTTGCCAGCCCAAGCCTAAAGTGTTCCTTTGTAACCTGGCCTAGTTTCTTGTTGAGTTTTATGTATCTGTCTTTGTTCCCTAGCCTAGCTGTTTGCTGAGCTGGATGTGTATGTGTGGTGCACCAGCATCTGTAGCCCTTCAGTAAGCACAAGTGACTGAGTATGAGGGTTTGGCTGCCATGAGTAACTGTAGTAACTGGAGCAAAACTTGATGCAATTGTTGCTATGTTTGTAGAGATTTGTGAATTGACTGTGATCAGATCTGGCTGACAAAGGGTCCTGTTTACTAGGTCAGTTTTTGTAACGTTACACTTAAGCAATTTTAAGTAAAATAGAGTACCACGCTGCTACAGAGCTACAATTAGCAACCTAACTGATTGAGATGATGTAAATAACAACACTTTTTGATTGGTTGAAAGAGGTGACAGACAGCTGATTGCAGCTTCACAAATGTTTGGGGTCCTGATACTTAATAATTACCCGTCATTAACCTGCAGTATTATAAGCTCTCCATCTTTTTGTCTTGTCTGTGCAGGATGGGGGCGACGGTGTTTGTGCAGCCTCTGGACCTGGTGAAGAACCGCATGCAGCTGAGCGGTCAGGGTTCGAAGGCACGTGAGTACAAGACCAGCCTGCATGCGCTAGCCAGCATCCTGCGCAACGAGGGAGTCGGCGGCATCTACACCGGGTGAGTAACCGAGTAACCATGTTTAAGCACTAAACCACTCCAGAGTTATTTACCGTAAAGTTCAAACCTGGTAAACAGCTGCATTTTACCATAAAACAACCATATTTACACCAGGTAAACAACTCCCTTTAAACTCAAAACAACCACAGTGCTATACCTTAATCAAATGTGCACTGGATAAACTGCTGTGAGCTTTACTGTAAAACAACAGCATCTAGAGTGAGTAAACCACTTAACCATAAAGCAACCTTTTCTACCCCACATAAAACGCCATGCCTACCTAAAAGCTTCAGTTAAGCATAAAACAACCTGCATTTTACCATTACACAACTGCATTTACAGCAGGTAAGTCACAAAACCTGACCATCTGACAAGTATAAACCACATATCTAACACCGTTATGGTGGATGAATCACACTGCTTCACGGTGAAATAACCCCATTTACTCTCCCCCCCCGGGCCACCCAGCCTTTCCGCAGGGCTACTGAGACAGGCCACCTACACCACCACTCGGCTGGGGATCTACACCGTGCTGTTTGAGCGCATGACCAAGGCTGACGGGACACCCCCAAACTTCTTCATGAAGGCACTGATCGGCATGACCGCGGGGGCCACTGGCGCTTTTGTGGGGACCCCCGCAGAGGTGGCCCTCATCCGAATGACCGCCGATGGCCGGTGAGGGGGAGGGACCACTGAACTCAGATCAGCTTTACACATTCAGCATTATAAAATATCCATCATGTGTCCTTTTTGGACACTTCTGAGTCCGACAAATAGAAATTGATGATTAGAAAGCTTGAATTTTTGTCCAGTGAATGTCTTGTGACTCTATGACATATATATGTTTTCAGAACACTGTGTACTTAAAGCTTGTTGATGCAAGATTGAGTTTTAGTTTAGGGATGGACATAAATTTCATACAGAATTTGAAATAGAGTGTGAGTTTTTAGTTCTACCAGTGATTGTGTTGTACTTTAATTATGAGGTAAATTTATTCAATGAATCAGAAGGTGCTGATTGGTTTGGTGTTTGAGTAACCCCTCCCTCTCTCCCCCAGCCTGCCCCCGGATCAGAGGAGGGGGTACAGTAATGTGTTTAATGCCCTGATCAGGATCACCCGTGAGGAGGGCATCCCCACACTCTGGAGGGTGAGCAAGCTCTCTCTCTCACTCTCTCTCTCTTTCTCAAATTTGTTATCTGTGTGTGCGCATGTATATATGTGTGTATGAGTGTGTTTATCTGTGTGTTTCAGGGCTGTTGTATATATATTTGTGTGCATTTGTGTATGTGTGTGTATGACTGTGTTTATCTGTATATATATATATGTGTGTGTGTGTGTATTTGTGTATATGTGTGTATATGACTGTGTTTCAGTGCTGTTGTATGTGTGTATATATATATATGTGTGTGTGTGTGTGTGTGTGTGTGTGTGTGTGTGTGTGTGTGTGTGTGTGTGTGTGTGTGTTTGTGTGCGTATTTGTGTATATGTGTGTATGACTGTGTTTATCTGTGTGTATCAGGGCTGCATCCCCACCATGGCTCGGGCTGTGGTAGTGAACGCTGCCCAGCTGGCATCCTACTCCCAGTCTAAACAGGCCCTTCTAGACACAGGTAAGACTCCACAACCATCCTGCCAGTCCCCAGCCAATGCCCAACCACATCTGCCTTAACCCCGCCCTCTCATCTGCCTTAACCCTGCCCTCTCTTCTTCACAACCCTGCCGTTGCAAACTTGGAGCCTTGCCCATTTGTTCTCTGTAATACCCACCCACTTGCTTCTCGCTTTCAATGAAATTCAGTTATGTTTAAATGTCTTTTCTCTCAGGGTATTCTCAGAATTATGAGTCCATTTTTAATAATGGTTATTTAGGTTCTCATTTGTAATCTTCCATATATTGGTGGTAAAATTCTGAATTTCACCGATTCACCCTCAAGGTTTTTCTGTTATAATGTCCTTTTTCCCAGATATTCTGCATTTCTGTGATGGCGTTCTGTATTTCAATAACGATGTTGCGTTTTCTCTCAGGTTATTTCGGAGATGACATTCTGTGCCACTTCTGTGCCAGCATGATCAGTGGACTGGTCACCACCGCAGCGTCCATGCCAGTGGACATTGTGAAGACAAGGTGCGTCTCTCTGTCTGTCCCTCCTTCTCTGTCCATCTGTCACTCATGTAGGTGAGGGTATTGCTCTTCCTCTCTCTCCCTCTCTCTTCTTTTCTCCCTGTCCCTCTCTTTCTCAGATGTCTCTTTCCTCTGTGTCCATCTGTTGTTATCAATTGGATGGTATTTAAAAGGCAGTTTTGCTCTTTTTTGGCTTGCTCTGTGATAGTGAGAAGTTACCTTGTTCCTCTTTAACCTCTGCCCCAAATAACACAAGGAGGTTTATCTCTCTCTGTCTGTCTCTCTCTCTCTCTCACACACACACACACACAATAGTGCTTTGTCCTGCAGTGGGTTTGACCTGTCCGTGTGTCTGTCTCTCCTGTACAGGATCCAGAACATGAGGATGATTGATGGCAAACCAGAGTACAAGAACGGGCTGGTGAGTCTGTCTGTCTGTCTGTCTGTCTGTCCATATAATGATATTATTTTCCATAACTCCCCTCAGCCTCTACCAATATGAGGCACCTACCCGAGTCTCTGTCATCTTCTTCCTGTCTCCCTCTCTCTCTCCCTCTCTCCTGTAGGATGTGCTGTTGAAGGTGATCAGGAATGAGGGTTTCTTCAGCCTGTGGAAGGCTTCACTCCGTACTACGCCCGGCTGGGCCCCCACACCGTGCTCACCTTCATCTTCCTGGAGCAGATGAACAAGTTCTACAAGATCTACTTCCTGGACTCTTAGAGGACTGATCCTTCATCCCATGGACATTCTGAGACCCCTATTACACTCACATATATTCTTAGTATGTCCCTTACACACACACATACACACACACAAACACACACACACACACTAAATATGCCCCTTACACACTCATACACAAACACACACACACACACATTAAATCTAGGCAACACTGACTCAGCCAGAACACTCCTTTTTGTTTGTTTGGTAATGTTTCTTTTAAAACGTTACCCCTTCAAGAGAATCCCTGGGTGCACTGTAACAGTACTAACCTCCATTTATCTGTCTACACAAAACCCAAAAGCAGGAACACACACATGCACACACACATACAAGCACAACTCTGTCCGATCATACAATCCTCTTAGAGAAAGAACACACACGTGTGTGGTAGTCTTACTCCTTCACCCTCGCTTTCTCTGCCTCTATTTCTTTCACCAATCTCTCTCTCCCTCTTTCATCCTCCTCTCCCTCCATCTGTAGCCTGACCACTGGTCACTACCATGGCTGGAAAAACAAGTGTTAAAAGTTACTCCTTGTGCTTTCCACAGAAAAGCTCAGTGATTGGTTCACATCTATGTGATGTTGATAGCTTATGGTAGCGCCACTCATTTTGTTGTTTAATGAAACCTCAGTTTCCTGTCTCTGATCACTAATCTGTCTTCAAACTAACCCAGTCTTTCCTGTCCACGGTGATGAACAGACACCCTGTGCATGTGCGTGTGTGTGTGTGTGTGTGTGTGTGTGTATACCTGCTTCAACAGAATGCGATATAGAGTTGGGCATCAGATTTGGCCACTGGTTCTTGGTCAGTTTAACTCCTCATCTGCCCATACAAATGCACACACACACACAGTTGCTGTAGCTAGACCATGTGTGTGGTTTTCTGATCCGGGGTTAAATTTTATGAGCAGAAAGCAGTTGGGTAGTCATGGAATGGGCTCATAGGAAGCGTGTAGCTAAATTATCCTTTGACCAAAAACACAGAAATACAGGTGATGTGTGTCAGCCATTCAAACTTTTGGCTTTTAGTAAATACTGTAGTAGCAGCACATCTGGCTGTGCCGGTCTTTTTCCATGCCACACTCTAGGTTTCTAATCTGTTGATAAGTAATTTCTGTCTTTCAATCTTGAACATAATACTTAAAAAAAAAAAAAAAAAAAAAAAAAAAAGGTTTAGACAGAGAGAGTGATTTAAGTAGTGCTGTGTGTTCAGGAGCAGTGTTTAAAATTATGTGGCAGTTTTTTCCTGTCTTTTTTTTTTTGTTGGTGGGGAGGAGGGGGTGGTTTATGGGTGATTTCAGCTCTCTTGCATCACGTGACAGGTCTATTATGTTCTGGCTTAAACCTTGTCTGCTACTTACACAAGTCTCAGACAGTATTTTCAATTTTCCTTGTAAAACAAAATAATAATAAAAATTTAAAAGCAACCAGAACTGCAGTCATTTCATTTACAGTGTTCTAGATTTTTCTTTTTCATTCAGTGTCTGAACATTAGCTGTTCGGTTTTATTAAATTATTGAGCAAAAGAAAATGTTGAAAGACTCAAATGAAGTATTGTTAAAAAGAACCAAAATTGTGTAGTAATAAATAAAAAAATGGATTAAAACTGTATTTGCTTTGGCCTCCCTGAATTTTCATTTGAAAACTGTATTCATGTATGTTTTTTAATAGTTACTTTTGGCACTCTAGTCACTGTAACTAACTAGCACAGACACTGCTATTGTGAGTTAATGTACCATTACTGTCAAACATCCCATTATAATCCAGGCATGTATCCGCTTGAACAAACACAGACACCAGATGCTCATTAAGGACAGAATCTTGCTGGAGATGGGCCTTTTTTGCTATCTGATGCAGCTCCACATCAAACTGAGTGAAGCCACAGCTATGTAATCTGAACAGAAATTTATGGTAAAATATTCCATTGAATCCTCCACAAAACATTTAATACCCAAACCAAGACATAAAATACATCAACAGTGATAATAGCGTAATTGCATGATGCATATTCCAATATCTAACAGAAATTCCAAATATTTCCTGGGTGAGTAGTGTTGCTTCCTGAAAATGAACAGTGTTTTCATCAACTTGTCTTTTGCTGGGGTAGCATCTTAACGTTTGGCATCAGATCACATAAATGTGGATTCAGACTGAAAACTACCCAGCAGTCATGGCTGACATCAGCGTCACCAGTTATTTCCACCTTAACGTGCTTTAATCTGGAGGATAGCAATGCTGACTGGCATTTAGCAAATAATTCCATTATCATAAAAATACACTGTCTGGGCTAAAACAGTGAGACTTGACACATTTGCCTTTCTAAATTTGTGCTAGTTGTAAGATTTCATTTGGAAGTTCGGTGTACTTTTTTGATTTTCCATAAACAGAGGGCATTGTCTTTTCATGCACAATGTTGCCATTACATATACAATGGAATTTGTAAAATTAATAACATAGCAATGTGATAGACCTACTAACTAACTAGACAAATAACTGCAGTTGGCTACAAGTACTACTTCATTGGAGGTCGGGAAAATATTGTCACTTTGAGGGAAACAGATTCAACAGAGATGATCCCACCACCTGCTGTGGGTTTTTGTGCGGTCCCTGAAATATGTGTTTCAAATCTAAAATAGATACTCTGGTTCGTATTAGCCTGAAAAATTCTAAGTAAATTGAGAGTAATTGGGAAGTCAGTATTTCTTTGGTCGGACTGAAATTCCGATGCACCCCCAGAGTGCGACTGCGTCAACTTCCCCTTTTAGAATTCGAAAAAGGATCCCTTTAAGCCCCCTGCTTCCGGTGTTGGTCATTCAGTCCAAGATGGCGGACCTCCTGGGCTCGATCTTGAGCTCGATGGAAAAACCTCCTACAGTCGGCGATCAGGAGAGCCGACGGAAGGCCAGAGGTACGCACTCCACCGACCTTCACTATTATCCGATTGTGCCTGGCATACTATGAGCAATTTCAAGTGAGAAAAGCAAAAATATAGGAATGTGACGACTGAAAACTGCTCCATCCTCCTTGTCTTCCCAGTTAGATCTTCACGAAGAACTATTTAGCTAACAGGCTACTGACGCACATTTCAGTTGGGTCTCCTCGCGGCTCTTCTTTCCCTCCATTGGACAATGCGCCAGTCCGTCTCTCTCATCGACTGGCCAATCCTGTCGTCAATTTTGTTGTAGTTTGAAAAATTCCTGCCCCCGCTGGGGATTGGTTGGTTCATGGCGCAGCCTGCTTCGTAAACCTATTGGTGCCACTGAAGTCCCAGTGTCAGCATTCACTTCAATGAGTCTGTAGGCGGGACTTCAGTTGTAGTTTACGAGAGATCAAAATTTGGTCGTACAGCATTGTTCATTTGTCCTTATCAGTGTTTGGAGTCGTTTGGACTCTACGGAGTAGCCATATATTTGTCATAATATTGTGTTTTCCTGACACTTCTGTGCTACTTAATCTGCAGTATGCATTAGCCCATCCGGCGTTTGCCTATTAGCTAGCTGCTAGCTTGCTCATCTGACCAGCGACCTTACTGACTTTGTGTAAAGCAATACGGTTGTTTAGAGTTAAGCGATGTCCGACAGTGGACAAATTACATTTTATTCCCTAACAGAAACGTCATTCTTGATATTTTCAATAGTTTTTCACTGTGAATGTCAATCTGACGCAGCTAAAGTGTGGACGAACAGAAGTAGTCGATAAATGAGTGGTGCTGCGTAGATGAAAGTTTGATTTCAAATCTCCCTGTTTGGTTACTCTACAAATGATGGAAATCATGTCATTCTTCCCATATCAAGCTATTGAAGCTGAGGAGTTGAGCGTGGCTAGTCCCTGGATGGGACACCTCCACAGAAAATGAAGCTGTTGCTGGAGGACATCTTGTTGGGCCAACAGGGGGCTCTCACCCTCTCTAGACTAAGTGTAACTCACTAGATCAGTGACAGGGGACAGACACTGAGATGTGGAAGGTGCTCTCTTTCAGATGTTAAACCTGGGCTCTATTTGAGGCTCTTTGGTATTCCAGAAACAAAATGTCCACTGGTATTATTGTCACCTACCGCTCTGTTTTAACAATAATGTGTATCTGATAATACCTTTCCTTTAAACATGTAACTTGGTTCCACATAATACAAGAAAATAAAGGGCATTTTGTGTAACCCAAACTATGGTATTCTATGTCGACAAGCAGATGTAGAGAGCATCTCATTTGCGGGGGAAAAAAAACAGTTTTTGAACAAAGACGTGGCAGCATGAGAAAGCCCTGTAAATTTCTCTGAGTCAGATAATCTGCTAAGTGTAAAAGTGATGAAGAGTGTCCTCTTCAGACCGGTGTACACGATGTTTCCCTCTCGCTCCCACAGAGCAGGCAGCTCGTATGAAGAAAATGCAGGAGGATGAAAAGAAGAAGAAGGCAGAGTTCAGGAAAAGGGTACAGTCATGTTTCCATCTTGCTCCTGATCTGAGCGTCCTTTTCTCTGTCCATCCATTCATCTCTCTTCATATCCATCTCTCTGCCTTATAGTCTATAGCAAAAATGGAGTAAATGGTTACTGAACCGAACCAATACTGAATCAGATTAAATAAACGATCAACTATCAAATCAATGTAGTAACATTTCAGCACTGATCAGTCTGTGTGTGTGTGCGTGCGTATGTGTATGTGTGTGTGTGGGACTCAGATGGAGAAGGAGGTGTCCGATTTCATCCAAGACAGCGCCTTGCAGAAGAGGAAGTATGACCCCATGGGCAAGATCGAGAGGAGCATCCTGTAAGAGACTAAATCCACACACCAAACACACACAATATGTACATTGCACACAGATACACAACACACATTTTATACAGTATATACACTACATACACCAAATAGTCAGCAGTAAACCTGTAAGGGTACACTATAAACAACACACAAACCTGCCCAGCACTGCGCTATGCTCCTGAAATTCTCACTTTATCTCCCTCTCCACCTCGCAATCACACTTTCTCTCTCCTCTCTTCTGCTCCCCCTCACCTCTCCCCAGTCACGACGTTGCAGAAGTAGCAGGGCTGACGTCGTTCTCGTTCGGCGAAGACGAGGAGAGCAGATATGTCATGATCTTTAAGAAGGTCAGTCACGCAACACCAGTGTGTCCCTTAATTCGCTGTTCCTGCTGCCCACCCATTGCGAAGCTTAGTGAATCCACACTGGGGGAAAACCCAAAACATTTGGAATTAAAAATTGGCAGAAAGTTCCTAACAATGTTAAAACTAAAACCATGAAGGAACAAGGTACAATTTAAGTTGTCTATGATTAATGTTTACATCTTGCATTTATACATTAAATGTTTGCGTGCGCGTGTGCGCATAGGAGTTTGCTCCCTCAGATGAGGAGTTGGAGGCATACCGCAAGGGTGAGGAGTGGGACCCACAGAAAGCAGAAGAGCGAAGGAAACTGAGGGTGAGTCTCTGCACACTACACACTCCATATACAGAGCACACTATGTACCCTGCACATAATTACACTACAGTCAATATGTACAGTACACAACAAGACAATGCACACACTATATACAGTACACACACATTTTATAAGCCATGAACATATACACATGATATAAAAGTCACACACATACTATACACAAAACAATTTGTAAACTGTTTACATGTGATCTGTGGTATACATGCATGAGGTTCACATTTACTTACACCCTAACACACATTAAACCGTATACACTGCACACACGCTCACACAAATGCACGCATGTGCTTATAGTTTTACATTGACATTCACACAAGTTAAATATTGTAACCTGCTGTGTAGCCATGCTCTAGGTGATCAGACAGGCTATCATGAGCTCATTGACCCCCGTCCCCAGGAGCAGGCAGCATTGGATGCCCAGGCAGCCAATCAGGAGGAGACACAGACAGCATCACCCAGCTCCAACTACCGCGACAAATACAGTCACCTAATTGGCACCTCGGCCGCCAAGGATGCAGCCCACACCCTGCAGGCCAATCGCGCATATGGATGTGGTGAGTGAGCCAGAGAGGGATCGTCGCCCCAGTTTCTCTGCTTGTGTGTGAGACTGAGAAAGTGACTGACTGACTGCGTCGTGTGTACATCTTAACTCTATGTCTGTAAAATCTTGTCTGTCTGTTTTTTTTTTTTTGTGCGGTCGTAGTGAAGTAGGGATTTGAAAAAGAGACTTCTCCCTCCCCCTCCCTCTCTCCCTAGCAGCTACAATTCTCTGTCCTCCCCAATACCTGTCCCAGAATCCATTCCCTTCTTTTCTCTCTAGTCCATCTAACTCCCAGAATTCCCTCTGTGTTCCTCAGTGCCGGTTGCCAACAAGAGGGACACTCGCTCCATCGAGGAGGCCATGAATGAGATCCGAGCAAAGAAACGACTGAAGAAAGGAGAGGAGGAGGGAGGAGCCACTGGCTCCGGCAGCTCCTGAGCCGTGTTTGTGCAAGAGTGTGTGTGTGCGCGCGATTGTGTGTGTGTGTGTGTGTGTGTGTGTGTGTGTGTGTGTGTGTGTGTGTGTGTGTGTGTGTGTGTGTGTGAGAGAGAAAGAGAGAGAGAAATTGCTAGGGGAAATCAATAAAACGGATGATTTTAGAGTTTTTAAATCCCTAGACTGTATTAAACCATGTTAATATGCCCAGGTATCTATGAAAGTCAACATTTATTTGTCATTGTATTGCAAGTGTATACATGTTCTACATGCAAGGAACTCACACTGCGAGAATATGATGCCCCATCTGCCTAAACCCCTCCACCATTGTCATGGTAATGGGTCGTTCCGCTCTCGTCCCAGAGGTTTGTCTTTGTTCTCTGCTTTGTGGTTAGGCTATTTTGGCTATTCCCCTCCTCGTTACATCAGTATTCATCAGTCTGTCCCTTTATTAGAACACACGTCTTAACCACTGACATACTATAGTGATGGAGACAAAGGAAAATCCTGACACATATAAGCATTTCTTCTGTCCCAGGGGCTTTCATATGGTTTTTCTTATAGTTTTGAGTGTTTTTGGTTGGTTCTCTGTGAGTACAGTAGTTCTTTTTTAGCTATCTGTTTTATTATGTCGACCTCTAGTGGCAGGTTGCTGCAGCACAGGAACAGTCAGAACTAACGTAAAACTGTTTCTACTTGCATTCAGATCCTCCCGCATATTCACTACAATGTTGGGCCCAATCAGGTTGAGTCTCATTGCTTTGTTTTATGTTGGGTATTTGTCTTGGTGCATGGCCAGCGATAGTAGGGTACAGTTTTAAATGGAAGTACTGGCAGGGACTTTTTTATGGTTGTTAATAGGGTGTCCCCCACATAGTGAAGCTTTGCTGTGGACTCAGCTGCCAGGAGATTCCGCTGGACTGCTGTTGTGCTTGGATGGCTGTTTGTTTGTTTCTGTCCTGTGTGTGTGTGTGTGTGTGTGTAATGGGGATTACTGACTTTTGTTCTTCTATTAAACTGCTTTCCCAAGCAGGTTAATATGTCATATTATTGAAGAGCTGTGTATGATGAGTAATTTCATTCATTTCCAGTGAAGAGATTAATAAATTATCATTCATGTCACATTAGTGGAAATGAATGTTCAGAGAATTCAGGAGTGATTGGGTAAACTATCCCCTGTAGACTCATAAAGGAGAGGACCGCGAAACCTGTTTACCGAGAGGCGATTGTTAAGTACTTTGCGTTCTGTTTTAAAATAGGCACAGGTGCAGCCATTGGGGCTCTGTTTCCTCAGAGGCATTTTGGCTCTGCTGCACTAATTGTTTTTAATCAACAGGGTTTTTTTTTTCTCCTCCCTGCCTAGAAATGACATGGTGATTTTCAACGTTTTACTGTATTGTGCTTTTCTTTTACCTGAACAGTAACTTATTGTCATGTTATGGAGTTTTGTTTTCTGCCTGTGTGTTGTAATAAATGTTTTGGTGAATAAAGTGGCCTACAAATTGTCTTAGCTGCTAGTGTCTCATTCTGATACGATCTGAAGCATAACCTTGGATTGGACATGGGGGTTCTGTTTGTCCAGGAGCACCATCTTGTAGGCAAACCCATTAAAAAAAAAAATCACCCAGTGTTTTGTTACATCATATATATTTCTCCCCAATGACAGCAGTGTCTGAAACCTTGGTGATTTTCATGTTGTAATAAGTATAAACTACTGTTGAGAGTGTGTAACTGTCCTTTTGATTTTTATACAGTGTCTTTCAATCTGCACTTAATTAGTTTGGGTGTACATTCCTGCATTTCTATTGTTTTACATTTTTGTGTGTAGAAGTATTAATCTCTAAGCAGTGAGTCAAGTACACACAAATTGTTTCTCATTGAAGGTTCCAGTATGGCCTAGTCATAAATGGTTGGGTGATCCAGAATGTTATAGGTTCAAATCCCACTCTAATGTACACTGCTCAAAAAAAATAAAGGGAACACTGAAATAACACATCCTAGATCTGAATGAATGAAATGTTATTAAATACGTTGTTCTTTACATAGGTGAATGTGCTGAAAACAAAATCACACAAAAATTATCAATGTAAATCAAATTTATTAACCCATGGAGTCTGGACTTGGAAATTAAAGTGGAAAAACACACTACAGGCTGATCCAACTTTGATGTAATGTCCTTAAAACAAGTCAAAATGAGGCTCAGTAGTATGTGTGGCCTCCATGTGCCTGTATGACCTCCCTACAACGCATGGGCATGCTCCTGATGAGGTGGCGGATGGTCTCCTGAGGGATCTCCTCCCAGACCTGGACCAAAGCATCCACCAACTCCTGGACAGTCTGTGGTGCAACGTGGCGTTGGTGGATGGAACGAGACATGATGTCCCAGATGTGCTCAATTGGACTCAGGTCTGGGGAACGGGTGGGCCAGTCCATAGCATCAATGCTTTCGTCTTGCAGGAACTGCTGACACACTGCAGCCACATAAGGTCTAGCATTTTCTTGCATTAGGAGGAACCCAGGGCCAACCGCACCAGCATATGGTCTCACAAGGGGTCTGAGGATCTCATCTCGGTACCTAATGGCAGTCAGGCTACCTCTGGCGAGAACATGGAGGGCAGTGCGGCCCCCCAAAGAAATGCCACCCCACACCATTACTGACCCACTGCCAAACCGGTCATGCTGGAGGATGTTGCAGGCAGCAGAACGTTCTCCATGGCGTCTCCAGACTCGGTCACGTCGGTCACATGTGCTCAGTGTGAACTTGCTTTCATCTGTGAAGAGCACAGGGCGCCAATGGTGAATTGCCAATCTTAGTGTTTTCTGGCAAATGCCAAAGGTCCTGCACGGTGTTGGGCTGTAAGCACAACCCCCACCTGTGGACATCAGGCCCTCATACCACCCTCATGGAGTCTGTTTCTGACCGTTTGAGCAGACATTCACATTTGTGGCCTGCTGGAGGTCATTTTGCAGGGCTCTGGCAGTGCTCCTCCTGTTCCTCCTCGCACAAAAGCGGAGGTAGCGGTCCTGCTGCTGGGTTGTTGCCCTCCTACGGCCTCCTCCACGTCTCCTGATGTACTGGCTTGTCTCCTGGTAGCACCTCCATGCTCTGGACACTACGCTGACAGACACAGCAAACCTTCTTGCCACAGCTTGCATTGATGTGCCATCCTGGATGAGCTGCACTACCTGAGCCACTTGTGTGGGTTGTACACTTTGCCTCATGCTACCACTAGAGTGAAAGCACTGCCAACATTCAAAAGTGACCAAAACATCAGCCAGAAAGCATAGGAACTGAGAAGTGGCCTGTGGTCACCACCTCCAGAACCACTCCTTTATTGGGGGTGTCTTGCTAATTGCCTAAATTTCCAACTGTTGTCTATTCCATTTGCACAACAGCATGTGAAATTGATTGTCAATCAGTGTTGCTTCCTAAGTGGACAGTTTGATTTTACAGAAGTGTGATTGACTTGGAGTTACATTGTGTTGTTTAAGTGTTCTCTTTATTTTTTTTGAGCAGTGTACTACTGCACATACACCACTTATACCATCAGTGATGTAGTGTTTTATTTGCCATATTTGTAGCTAGTGGGATGTTGAGAGGTTTTGAATACGTAATATTCTGTCAATGTGGATAATACAATGCGAGCGCACGATTGACCAAATATGTGTTTTTTTTTTTCGTCATCAACGTTAGGATTACTGGTCACAGCTATTTTTCAAGTGGATGTACATGCGAATTACTGCATGACTTGATTGCTTCTTCGGCTCCGGCCCCTCCCAGCCGCAGCCAGCCCCTCTATGTATGCTTCAGTGTGTGGGAATGGGAGAGCTGTAAACACAAAGAACCTGCTCAAAGGTGGATGGAAAACACAATCACCCCGTTTAGGAATCCCAGCAATGGAACTATAGTAGGTCATTAGAGCAGTTAGCTGATTTATTATTTTGCAAACGCCAGAGTGCGCATTCAAGGTAGATATCATACGAGAAAGCAGTTTACATCTTTATAAAAAGCAACTTTAACTTTGATTCAGCGCTGCTGCAAGTAAAAGTTGCCGAGACAGTGAAGCCGCAATCAACGCTTTAAACGGTAAGAGACGTTTCACATTTAAATCAATGTGTACATTTGAAATTTCAGTAAGTGTCGTCACCTCATGCAACTTTACGAGGCCAGGTTAAGTGAAATCGTTTTACACTTAGCTACAGCGTTAATATTTTTGCGGGTAGTTTGCAGACTTTCAATCTGTCCAACATTAGACTGATACGATGCTTTGTCTTTGGTCAGTCTTTTGTTTTCACGTGCAAATACAGTAGCTAGCTAACGTGCATGCTACATTACTGTAATTATAATTTAGATATAGACAGTAACCTTTCTCGTAATCTACCCAAGAGTTAAATAAGTGGCTAGCTTGGTGTTAACTAGTTTTAACTGTTCAAAACTTGAGCTGATAACGCTGACCTAGTTGGTTGGCTTGTTAGTGTTTGCTATTAGCTATGTCAATTGATATGGCACTTGCTCACTATTTTTTGTACAACTGATTCAACGTTGCTGAGTAGTCCTATGTTCTACGTCAGACTATGATGTTGAACTTGCTAGGCAAGTAATATTTAGGTACTATGTTGTAAATTGCAAAAAAAAAAACAGCTTTCAGTGCTTTCGTTTCTAACAATGATACGTGGTTAACTTGGCAATCCGATAGCTACAGTTGCACTTGGAGTTAGCTATCTGGCTGGGTTGCAATTACATACAGTAGTTATACCTTTGGTATCTAGGTAACCATACATGCTGCTTGCTAGCCTGCTAGACATCTTTACAAATGCGAGATTAATGTCATAATTTTTCCCAGGTTTATGTTGCAGTGGGCTTCCAATTATTCCAACTGCGGAATGTGTCAATATGGGAAAAGACGTTTGTTTTTATTTTTCTTTGAACGACTTTCTTGATTTTCAATGGTTGTACCCAGCTGTCCTTGCTGGCAAAGTTAGGCATGAGTTGAGCTCACTGACATTAACATTGTTATGCTCTGTTAGTTTGCTGTCAGTAGTTACTACCCCACAAAATAATACTGGAATATTTGCTTCTGTAACCTTTTCTGAGCATAGCCATTTTACAGAGTGCGATTTGATGTCCTGTAGTTCCAGGGCCAGAACTTGACCCAAATAGTAATTATGTTGACATCGTCGCAAACTACAGCAAAAAGGGGTGACATGAATGGGATTGGTTTGGTAACCACATTTATGTTGTATACTATTTTAGCCAATAGTATATGAATATTAGATTTTGAGTGGTAGATCCAAACTCTCATTCAAATGGGTCTTACACTGCCAACAGGAAGGACAGGAGCAAAAAGTATACATACAGTTCAGAAGGACACGTTCCAGTTTCTGCCAGCTCATTTTAACTATGAAAGTCTCCACATTATATTACTGGCCCTTGGTGATTTAATTTGAAAAGCACCATTTGACAAGAGGCCATGGGTATTAATTTGTGTTTTATGGGCAATACAGGAATGTGTACAATTTGTCACTCCTGGGTTTGGAGTGGTTTTATGGAGCTGAGGAGGGCATTTCTGTCTTGTTTATTTCTCCCCTAAGATGAAGGGTCGAGGCATTAAATTCTCAGAATATTCAGGGAACGATCGATAACCTGTTCCATTTTCCTTTCAGCCTGTGGCCTGGCATGGGTCAACCTAAAATGAGAAAAAGGACATTGATAAAAAGAAAACATTCTGATCTCAGGTGGCTCCAATGTCACTAGTGTGGAGTGCATGTCTCTGTGCAGTGGTAATTGAAGCCCTTTCACTATCCGTTGCTACTCTTGACTCCACTTTATATTGTAAAATATATTTGTAAATATAATTGTAAAATTGCTTGTCCCATTGGTTTGCAAACAGAGCATATAAAGTAAAGTTAAAGTGGGGTATTTATATTTTTGAAATAGTGACCATTTATGCTGTTATACATTTTTTTAAAAATAATGATCATTTGTGCTGTAATGCATATGGCTGAATGAGGACTGGAGCAGATTGGGGTGGCCGTAATTGGCTGGAATGAAGCCCAGCACACACACACAGCTCTGTGTCATGCGGAGTTTGACTCCACTGTTTCAGCACACCTCGCCCGCACTGTGTCAGTGTTTGTGCGGGCTGAAGATGGAAATGGTATGTTCAGCTTGCCCTTCATTTGACCCTTTTTTTTTCCCTCAAAGTTTGTCAGATGTTTGTGCCATGCCAATTTCCTGAAAGTCCTGCTCATATCAGATCAAACAAGGACCTTCACATGACAGCTCCAGCCAGGCTTAACACTGAGGGAATTTTTTTGACCAGGGTCGCTTTCATATTCATTGTTGACCATCAGTAGTTCAAAGGTTGAAAGAGGAATTCATGCGTTTCTCAGGGGTGCCTTATTCAAGTCTGTTTTATTCTTGAATGAGGCACACATGAAAACCCTTTGCATTCAAAAGTGCACATACTGTGGACATTCTTTCTATCAGATTATGGGCAATATGCTTCAAAGCACGCAAGAACACAATGTGCTTTACCTTTGCTGTGCTTGAAACGAACTTGATGACGTAACCACTAGCGGCAGAACACCACTGACCTTATTTTTCATGATATGTATCAGAAAAAGTATGAGGAGTGGCATAATTAAGATACTACGACTTGAAACTGTCAAACTATGTGAGAACACACCCAGGGATCACATTCACCCACACACACAATGTAAAAACACACAAGCATGCACACACAACCTGACTGATTTGATTTTTATTTTTATTCTATTTCTCATTTATATTATGCTAGTTTTTATTGCTGAGTTGACCAGATTCTCATCCAACATGTTTCATAGTACCGTTAACCTTGCGTAAACCTACATATGACAAAGAAACATAAACTGGAATCTTGAACTTGATTACTTCCCTTCCTGTTAAGATTAAAATGGCTGCCGCTGCTCCCTCTCTCTCTCTGCAGAGTGGATTGGCAGAATGCTGTATAAGAGCCTTTGGGTTATTGGGATGCGGTTCGTGCTCCTGACTGTGACTCTGTGCTGCTCTCTGGGGCCCTCTCCTGGACTAGCAGACATCTACGTTGTGAGTTTCATTTCATTTGCCTACACCGTGCATGCATGCATGCGCAAGTGTGTGTTTGTCTGCATACATCTGAACATAGTTTATTTAACCTCTCTTCCCCTCTTTCTCACCCAGCACTATAGTAACAGGACCTCAATGCTGTTCGAAGATTTGCCTGCTCTGTTTGGGAGCCCACTGCCTAAAGATGGACTGATGGTGAGTGAGAGAATGTGAGAGAAAGACAGAGGGAAAGAAAGGGAAAAGACAGTGAGAGGTGATGTGGATGGGGAGGGTGGAAACAGTTTTCAATGCAATGCATTGTGGGTATGATAACTTCACTGAAACCTTTTGGCAGGGGATCTTCGTTAATAGCTGTTATTCAATGATGAGGGCTCAAGCCATTGCACTGATGTGGGGAAATGATCCTTGGGTTAGATTTAATCAAATACACTCAGTGTCTGTGAGGGCACACAATTCATTAAAACCGACTTTACATTGTAACATTGTTTTCTTTGAGTATGTTATCTTCTGTTGAAGATCAGCAGACATGTCCTTTGGGATGTTTTCATTGTAAAATGAAATAACTCATTCCCTTAAAGAGAGTAAAATCCACTTTGGTTGAATGGATTGGAGTTGAGTTTGTGTATGTGTGTTAGTAGTTTGGTTGTGTCTTTTATCTCTGTTTTAACTGATGAGTTCTACACATGAACAGGAAGCTCGGCTCATGAGTTGTGTGCTACCAGCACTTCATGAGATTGAGAGAAATTTGTCTAATGTAATGTCATAATAAAATGTAATTTCCTGAGAAGTTATTTTTTTTATTATGCCGATGCATTGGGATTTTTGTTCTCAAACATTAGTCTGCTGATCTGAGAGCACAAGCGGATTATCTAAGTTATCATAACTCACATCTAATTACTGCTGATTCATGATTGAGTAATGACTGACTACAGCCTACTTCTCTTTCTCTCTCTGTTTCTCTGTCTCTCTCATAGGGTGTGCTGGTAGAGTCCCGCCCCCTTAATGCCTGCTCTCCGATAGCTCCACCCCCTCTTCGCAATTCCAGCCTCACTCACTTCATCGTCCTCATCCGTCGCTTTGACTGCAACTTTGACATCAAGGTGTGTGCATGTGTTTGTGAGCAGGTGTGTGTGCACGTGCACCTTAATGTGTGAGTCGATGAGTGTGTGTGTGTGTATGCACGTGAGTGTGCATGAGTGTGTGGGTGAGGGGTTTCTGTACATTTCTGTTGAGACTGGAAGGGTTTTTTTTACTACTCAGCGTGTCAAGTCATTACCATAATCAAACAAAGATGGAAAAGAACACTAACTGACAATTTAACTGCATAACCAGTCCCTCACCCCCCTCTCTCTGTCCCTCCCTCCCTTCATCGCTCCCTCCTTCTCTCCCTCCATCAGGTTCTGCATGCTCAGAGAGCAGGGTACAGTGCAGCCATAGTGCACAACGTGAACTCAGACACACTGCTGCGTATGGGCTTCAGTGATGGTGAGATCCCTCCACATCTCTCCATATCTCTCTCCCTCCCCACCTTCCCCCTCATCCCTCCATCTGTCCCTCTCTCCCATCATCCTTTTGTTTGTGTGAATGTGTGCCAGAGATGGTGATTACATGTGTGTTTGTTAATGAGTGTGTGTGTGAGTTAATGAATTGTGTGTGTGGTTGTTTAATAGCTTGTATGCTGCTCTTGTACAGAGAGAATAGCTTTGGAGATTCAGATCCCATCAGTCTTCACCAGCTTCTCTGCTGCTCAGATCCTGAAAAGCTACATTGTTCCTGAGAGGGGGTAAGACATACTCACTCACAAGCACACGCGCGCACACACAAAGCACAATAACTCTCGCTCACACACACTTAGCAGAAGAATGGTAACACTGTGCTGGCTGATGTTTGGCGTGTTGCTCCTCAGGGTGTACGTGATCCTCCAGCCAGTGTTCTTCCTGCCCATCTGGTACTACCTGATCCCGGTCAGCTGGATCGTGGGCATCATCCTGGCCCTCCTGCTCGCAGTGCTGGTGAGTGTGCCACCTTCACAATAAGCAGTGCTGTTCTTGCCCATAACTACAGTCCTGTGAATTGGTCTGACGGTGGTTTCTCTCCCATCCAGGTGGTGCGCTGCATGCAGCTGCGGAGGAGGATGAGGAGGAGCAGAATGACCCGGGAACAGCTGAGGAAGATCCCCACCCATACTTTCCACAAAGGTGCTGCCCGCCCACCTCTCACTCCCATTTATATTGAACACTGCATTTCCTCTCTATCCCTCCCTCCCCCCCTCCCCCATCTCTCTCTTTGTTGTGTCATTGTAAAGTTTTTACCTAGTCTCCATCACTCTCTCCCTCCCATCTCTGATATTACTTCATCCTCTCCCCTCTTCCCCTGTGTTCCCAGGCTGCTCCAGCAGGGGGCGATGTGTGTGTTTGTTTGAGAAAGGCAGAGCTGGCATCAGTTGCATTTCGGCTCAATGCAAGAAATTAGCAGATGTTCTGTTAATTCACTAAAGAATATTTTGGACATTATGGGTGATTTTAGTGTTTCTGTTACATAGTGTGAGTAAGATGTGTGTGTGTGTGTGTGTGTGTGTATGAGGGGATGTGTCTGTGGGTGTGTGAATGTGCCTGTGTGTGTGTGTGTGTGTGTGTGTGTCTGTGTGTGTGCATGTGTGTGAGGGCGTGTGTCTGGGGGTGTGTGCATGTACCTGTGTGTTTGTGTATGAGGGGGTGTGTCTGTGGGTGTGTGAATGTGCCTGTTTGTGTGTGTTTGTTTTTTTTGTGCATGAGGGGGTGCGTGTCTGTGTGTTCATGTGTATGAGGGGGTGTGTCTGTGGGTGTGTGCATGTGCCTGTGTGTGTGAGAGAGAGAGATGGGTGTGACTGTCTCCCTCAGTGCTTCTCCACTCATTACTGGCCTCCATCAGTGAAAACACTCAAACCTTGCTGTATCCTCTGGTGTCTGCAGGTTTCCTGCTATGCCCAGTGTTTGCAGGAAGTTTGTAGACAGACTAAAATGAAGCTGCTGTTAATTCTTCACACCTGGCACACACTAGACCTGACACCAATCTTTCAGCCAGTTGTTAAATTGTTCATTTACATTGCTATTATAATGTATGGTCATGCCAATAAAGCTCTTTGAATTGAACTGAGAGAGAGATACAATACAAATGTTACTGTGGGTAACCAAATTTGCCGCTGTCTGCCTTTTTCAGTTGCTAAGGTGTGATCACTGAGCCTGTACTTGTTCAGGATCTGTCTCTCAGTATCTCAGAGAAGAGACACTCAGCTAAAGTATAGTCTCTTTTAGGGCCTGATAGCGATCAAGTTTGCTTTGTGTTTTAGTTGCATCGTCCCAATATTCCAGACAGGAAGCTTGGCAGACGGTTTGTTTAATAATTTGGTTTATTCTGATTGCTTGCTGGTAAGCCATGCTGGTGTAAAGGTGGTGTGTGTTTTGTGTTAGTGAAGGTAATGGGTTAGTCAGCTTCAGTGCCAGTTGACTGAGGGGGGTCTTTTCGTAACTGACCTCTTGGACTTTCATCACCTTAAATTGTAATGTGTCTCGTGGGCTTGATTTGAGGTGCATTCAGAATTTGAGTGCTCTTTTTAGGATATTTATCATCAGTGGATAATGGCATAATTCTGCCCTGCATGCATTATTTGGTGTTTTTATTTGTACATGTAGAATGTTTCTACAAAATTCTACATGCAACATCTCTATTGGATGCTTATCCCATTAAGAGTAGTTCTGCTGAGCGAGTGGACCTCATATGTCACATCCAAACAGCACATACATACCCTCTGTCTCTCTCTCTCTCTCTCTCTCTCTCTCTCTCAGGTGATGAGTATGATATCTGTGTAATCTGCCTGGATGAGTATGAGGAGGGAGACAGACTGAGAGTCCTGCCCTGTTCACATGGTGAGTTCTGTTACCTTTACACTCTGTAAGCTACGCACACTATGCACTATAAATGCAAAGCACACAACAAACTGTACTGTAAATGCACCATACACACTGTACACCATACAGGGTATTTATTCACATTCTACTCGCTGTGCACTGTTAATGCTCTTTACACAATATACATTACAAATACATATATACACCTTTCACTATACTCTACACACTGTATGCACTCACATGCACACATTTACATCAGCACATATACACATACACACACCTATAGACAAGTTCGCACATGCAGCTGTTCACCTACGTACGCACACACACACTCAGGCAGTCATACATGTTGACACACCCTTGTTTGAATCAGAGTCAGAGTGGATGACTCTGCTGCCAGTGTAATGTACTATGCCTTCCTTGCACCACACTGCTCCCTGCTTTGTGATGTTGGCTCTGTTTATATCAGTTCATTTCATATCTGGACTGAGTTAATTTTACAGTGATTATTTCACAGGTCTGAACGTATAATGGAAAGTCGTAATGAGGCGGTATGCTCTCTGTCCTCTTCAGCCTATCACAGTCACTGTGCGTGATGTCATAATGAGGCAGTATGCTCCCTGTCCTCTTCAGCCTATCACAGTCACTGTGCATGATGTCATAATGAGGCAGTATGCTCTCTGTCCTTTCCAGCCTATCACAGTCACTGTGCGTGATGTCATAATGAGGCAGTATGCTCTCTGTCCTTTCCAGCCTATCACAGTCAGTGTGTGGACCCCTGGCTGACCCGCAGTAAGAGGACCTGTCCTGTATGTAAGCAGCGTGTGACTCATTTCACCCCAGACCCCTCTGACTCAGAGTCCGATTCAGAGAACACCCCCCTGCTCCATCCCCCTGCCCCCAGCAGCCCTGAGCCCCACCCTTCTGCAGTAACCACGACGACAGAGCAGCGCTTCGGAGCCACATCCCAGCATGACACGCCCCTCTTGGCCCCGAGCTGTCCCAATGGGGGCACGGGCTCCAGCTCGGGTTCAGGTTCAAGTGAAGCGGACAGTGAAGGAGATGGCAACGCCCCACTCTCCAGCCTGGACACTGTCCCCCTCATACACTGGGGCGGGGCTGGGATGTGAGGACATCCAGGTTAAACAGACTGCTATTACAGAGACAGAGGGAGGGAAATGGTGTTTCTGATTGTACTGCACCCTCCAGGTCTGGACCCATATCCTCTCTTTCCATCTCCATCTCCTCCCTCCCTCTCTTCCTCTCTCTTTCTGTATAATAACTCACCCTCCTGTGTAATCCCTCCTCTCCCATCCTCACCACTTTGTCAACCCTCTCTCGCTTCTGTAGTACCGTTTGTACAGTCCTCATTGACACATACACACGCCATACACTGTTAAGTGGTAAAAACACTGTAAAGTTATGTATTCATCCTCACTAGATCTGATGGATAGGAGGCATAAAAAATGCAAATGTTCCTGTTATTTAAATAACAGTCAGTTAAAAGGATATCTGTGTCATTTTTGTGCAGGTTGTTTTCCTCACACTGGAGAAACTAAATGTCTGTTCTTTATTCCTTTGGATGACTTGCTTGACTTGGATTGATTGATTGATTGATTAATTAATTAATGATTAATTAATTAGCTAGTTGTTGTTTTAAAGGCCTGTCTGTAGCTCTGGCACAAGGATGGTTCACATCTCACGAGTCTTAGTGCACAGCTAGCTGCAGTTTTGCCAGTAGCCAAACGCAAATGCTTTAGTTAAATCTTTAAATTAAAGAAGCAACCTTCCCACTGCCCTTTGGGGGTGGAGGAGGACAGCTTAATGGAGTAGAGTGTATATTTCCAAGATGAGTGGAGGGGGGTAGCTGAAAGGTGGATCTGTGTTCTCCCAATTCTCTGACTACTTCCTGCCTGTGTCTGCACTGTAATGTTCCCTGTCAATACACCCCCCAGCTCCCCTTCCCCTTCCTGAAACGGGATGTCCCGTGGGGTCAGACCATTTCACTTGGTCAGATCCTTGGGGAAATGGACTTGTTTGCACAATGACTTTGTTTTCTCAACTGTATTGTGTAAAATGGAGTCTGTGGGTCTGTTTTTCATGGGCGGCTGTTGAAGGTGTGAGAGACTGGTGAACTGAAATATTACTGTGACTATTTTTACAAAGCACAAGCTTTGCACCTGTTGTGTGCTACTGTATTCTTCCAGTAGTTGCATGCCTTAATTTTGTGAAAGGGGTGCCTGTCCAATTTATATCCCAGGAAACCTTGGGCCTGGTGCTCATCTGCAGGTTTGTGTTCTGTGATTAGTAGCTTTTGGGGACACTGTGGCCCTCCAGGACTGGAGTTAAACCTGCAGACACTGCGGCCCTCCAGGACTGGAGTTAAACCTGCAGACACTGCGGCCCTCCAGGACTGGAGTTAAACCTGCAGACACTGCGGCCCTCCAGGACTGGAGTTAAACCTGCAGACACTGCGGCCCTCCAGGACTGGAGTTAAACCTGCAGACACTGTGGCCCTCCAGGACTGGAGTTAAACCTGCAGACACTGCAGCCCTCCAGGACTGGAGTTAAACCTGCAGACACTGCGGCCCTCCAGGACTGGAGTTAAACCTGCAGACACTGCGGCCCTCCAGGACTGGAGTTAAACCTGCAGACACTGCGGCCCTCCAGGACTGGAGTTAAACCTGCAGACACTGCGGCCCTCCAGGACTGGAGTTAAACCTGCAGACACTGCGGCCCTCCAGGACTGGAGTTAAACCTGCAGACACTGCGGCCCTCCAGGACTGGAGTTAAACCTGCAGACACTGCGGCCCTCCAGGACTGGAGTTAAACCTGCAGACACTGCGGCCCTCCAGGACTGGAGTTAAACCTGCAGACACTGCGGCCCTCCAGGACTGGAGTTAAACCTGCAGACACTGCAGCCCTCCAGGACTGGAGTTAAACCTGCAGACACTGCAGCCTTCCAGGACTGGAGTTAAACCTGCAGACACTGCGGCCCTCCAGGACTGGAGTCATGTTCTTGCTCGAGTTTGAATGAATTCAGGATGAATTTAGGAGCAGATTTTTACCAAAGCACTGCTGTTCTCAAGCAGTCTCCACATTCACACTCACATTTTTTTCACTCATTCTTCAGTGCTATTGGTTATCTATACTGGAACCCTCTGCCAAATATGTTTTGTTCTTGTAGGGGTTTTAAAAGGATTTGATTTAATGTGAGGGGATCTGATTGACTTATCTGTTATTGCTTTCTTTCCCCCTTCATGGTTATTTTCTATTAAAACTGGAGAATTTTGTAAAAATTACAGCTGTACAGATGTCTTGTCATGTGTTTTTCTTCTACTTGCTTTTATTTTTCTTGTTGAAGTTGGATTGTTAAATGACTGTGCAATACTTTTTGTCATGCAAAATCCAAAAATGAGTTTAATTTTTAAAAAAATGTTCAAAAAATTAAATGTTTAAATAAAGTCTCAGGAAATATACAGTGTGGTGTCAACTGTAAAATAGCATACATAGTATGCATGTGTGTGTGCATGTGCACACTTGAGTATGCTGTTTTCCTGTGTGTGTGTTCTTTTGTGGGTGTGATCATTTTGCAAAGTGTTCTGCCTCACAAAAACACACACACATTGCATACAAACACATGCTCATGCACACTGTCACACACCGCAATATGTTGGTCTCACCATGCCGTCACATGGACGCACTCATGTACTGCTTTACAGAAGTTCAGATTGATTTCAAGCTCATTTTGGTACGAAGATCTACAATATTCATGCATATACAATTTAAATTATAAATAAGTAGATTTCAAGGCTTTTTTTACAATTATATTTTTGGGTTGTTATGATACCAAATTCTAACTAATGCATCAGAGTTTCCTTTTACATAGCAGTTTTTAATACTGCCTCTTGTCCCATTGAGAGTGTGCAAATTCATGTTTGACATGATGCCAACGGCAGCGAAGACTCGTTTGACCTGTTAAGATGACATCACTTCATTTAAATAACGGTGCTTTCTGGTTGTTATCGGCACCAATTACTCGAAGGACTCGGTGCAAGCACAGGCAGGGTTATTTCTGGAATATGTTAGCTGGTAATAAAGCACAGAATTATATGAATTATACAGCAGTACAACAGCAGAATAATGTGAAATTCGTAGTAATTTAACCTTATCTGCACTGAATGCTGACATCAGTAATTTACATCTTGGGAAAAAAAAATTCCAAACTTTTTTGATTTCTTTGTATGTCTTTGACTATAGCAATTTGTCATTAATCCAGCAAATATTACATAGTTGGTGGTGTGTATTATTGTAGGTGAGATATTTTTTCTGTAAACTAACAGCCTTTCTGTACTGTATTCCATGTCTCTCCCTCCACACATGCTGGGAGCTCATATTGTGAAAGTCTGTTTGCATTTGTGGTTTGTTTATTTATTTGGAAACATATTAGGTAAATGGAAGCAGCCTCTCTGGATTTATAAAAAGTATAATGGATAGTGTAGTGTAGTTACAGTGTAGTGTAAAACACATTCTCAGATACATATACATATGCAAATGTACAGATATTTATATACACTTACACACATATACGTACATGCTTGTATTGTGGCGGGGCAAGAGGAGTTGCCCCCGCACAGCGCCGCTCCGCCCGCAACAACTGTCCCAAACCGCCACTGAAGGAGCGCGATCAGCACGCAGGGCAGCATTGAACATTGCAGCCAGAGCAGCAGGACCCTGGAGAGCGGCACTGGGCTACACAAAGCCATCAACAAGACACACCGGAGGCACGTCACTAATCAGCCCAGCTGCCGCTACTCCGGGTTGATTAAAGACCTTCGAAAGCCACAGCGGACGCAGACTCGGGGAGATTCGCCTTCTCTGTTCTCAGGGCTAACTAACGTTCTGTGTTATTGTTTTCGGAGATTCCATTTAAAGAGGATGAGGACGTGCCGAGCAAAGGACGCTTCCTGCCACCCGAGTTGCCACTCCAGTGTTTAAGTTGTTCAGTTGGGATATCATGTCACCAGTGCATGCTTATTGAATCTGTGGCTTGTTGAAAATTTTTTTTTTTTTTTTTTTTTGACAAGAGTGTCAATTTCAGTTCATGCAATGGAGCAACAGTGGAATTGATTTAAACGAAAAAAGCCTATAACAGTCTGATTTTAATCATGTTAAATTCCATGTGAGTATTTAGCTTAAGTGATAAGTGTCAGTGAGATGAAAAAAGGAATATTTGTTTTTCCCAATAAAGCAACCAAGTAAATAAAGATTACTCAGGCCAGCTCCCAGACTGGGCCTTCAATCGTCTCAGTCTTTCCTTCTGAAAATGTAACACAGTTACATACATCTTACTCAGTGTATTGTAAATATGGACTTTTCAGAAAATCTAATGAACATTACATAAGAGTTTTTCTTGCAAAGCTTAGGGAGCACGGAGGAAAGGAGGAGACAACTTTGAGTATTGGAACGCAGCCATTGTTGTGGCCATAACAGGACATGACCCCACAACAGAGCAAGTCAGGTTTCCTGTTCTTACAAACGGAAGCATAGGCCTTTATCATCACGGGATAACTGACGAGTCACACTTTGCCAAATATGGTCATATAAAGGATCAATCTCTCATTATGTTGTCATATATGGGCAGATTTTGATGATTACTTTAAAATAAAAGTAGTTAATCTTTTTATTACATTGTTTTGGATGACAATACTTGTTTAAACTCTTTAATAGGCACACCAAGCAATGGTGAGGAAAAATATTTTTTGAACCAGCTTGCCAAATTTGTTGATTTGAAGTATGCACTGCTAAATATCAACTAAAGCAGGATATGGGTACACTAGAGTGGGTTTATTTGTAAAGATTCATTCAATACATGCACAGCACTGCTTCTACAGTTTTTATGCTTTATGAAAAAAACTCAAATTACCATTACCCTCTCTTGCAGCAATATTCATTCCAGGTGCTGGAGAGCCACAGAGCATGCTGGTGTTTGTAGTTACTCAGCACAGAGTGATGTGAGTGTTTTAGTGACCAGGTAACATTTTCCATTACACGGTTCACTCACCTCACCTGGATGTGATACCACAAAGTGGGTTCACTAGATATCCAGCTCGCTTTTGGTAAATAATGAAGACAATTTTGCAGTGGGGGGAGGGGGTGTCCCACATTGTGTAAGACAATCAATGCCCCCCCTCATTTTGAGATTTGTGTTGGAGCACATTCAGAGAAGAAGCACAAGCAGACTGATGCACAGATTTGAGCTGCAATATGAAGAATGCTAATGACAGCCCTGGGGCTGTTTGTTGGAGGACACCGCCCTCACACTCAGAGCTGCTGCTACTTGCAAACAACTCAGGAAAGGTCAAAGTTACCGAAAAATCAAAGTTCCCTTTTTTCCATTTTGCCCCTCTGTATTCCACACTTGCTCTGATGTTTACACCCGCTGCTGCATCCTTCTCCCTAAGACTCTACCCATGTTCACACTACAAACTTCATAGCATACCCCATGTCACTGAGGTCTCCATGTCTATCTCACTTTGTGGGCGTATTCTATTTTTTTTTGCTGTGGCTGTCATCAACGGGCTTGTGCACCAATTCTCAGAGTGCAGTGTGAAGACCAGACCTTGCAGTGCTGGCTGTAAACATGAACACTGACCATTTCATTCACCTTTTTTTTCCTTTTCTGAAGTAGTAAATACACAAAATGTGGCACACGGAGAGGTTTAAATGACCATGAGTTCATCGTGTATTACATTTAGATGACAGTATTGAGTACAAGATTATCCAATGGTCTAGCCAAGCATAAACAAGCTAAGAAAACCTGTTTGTTAGGTTCTCTGTAATCGCACTTTAAGGTGGCCTCTGGGACTTTTGGAAAGGGATTTTGTGAAATTGATTTACTGCCATCTGGTTTGTTCTAGAAAGGTGGAGCCAGCAATATGTCACAGGTCCATGGTTCTACTACCAAAGCAGATTCACGGTCTCTCCTGTACTTGAGTATGAACACAACTCTGCTGGAATCCTTCATTCATCCACTGAAGAGTCATTGCATAAACTCACAAACCCTTGCATGATGTTCTGACATCATACAGTCCAATAAGATGAAAAGGCTGTAATGGGCACCTGCAGAAGAGGGGGACATGTTGTCACATCTTGCCCCGTGCAATTGGATGGCTAGCGTTACTGTGTGTCCCTTCAAAAAGGTGGATGCAGGTGGTCTTCGCCCATTCAATGCCATGTCCTGCCAAAGCCACGAGTAGCTTGAAAATCTTCTTCCTTTCCAGGGAACTGTGAATGCTTTAGACCAGTTTTCCTCACCCCTGGCCTTGGAGGGCCACAGTCTATGCTGATTTTTGTTGTTGCTCAGCAATGAATGATTTCTTGGGTCTGGTCATGTTGTGGAACTTCAGGTGAAAAGGAAAACACGCATACACTGTAATTCTCCAGGACATAGAATGAGGACCACTGCTTTGGACATACTGGCTGCTTTTCAGTCATAGCTGTAGCTATATACAAATGGAGTCCGCCCATATTGTAATGCGTGTCCTAAATGACTTATTTTAGGAAGGGGAGGGGGGAAGGACACTCCCGCCATGGTGTCTGCCATGCTCTTAAAACGATGCTTCTCCATTTTTAAAATACTGGACTATGATAAGGGAAAGCTCAGCTTTGCAATTTGGATGTGAATGCTCCACACTTAACCAATGAAAGAAATGTATTTGGGCCCAAAATGTATTTGAAATTAAGATGCACAGGTAAGGGTCAGCAAAAAGCATGTGCTCCAGTTACTTTACATTACCTCACCAGGCCACTTTGAAGGGAAAACAGGGACAGCAGACAGAGGGTCAGCTGTAACTCTCAGAAAAAAAGCTTGCCATTGAGTTCTCACACACTCAGTGATTAACTCTTTATGATACATTTTTTAAACAACAAATAAATAAATTTTTAACTTGGTAGTTTTTACAGCTTGAAGAAAATGTATCAAGTGTCACTACTGTCCCCAGTCTCCTTTAATTGACTTTTGTCATGAAATGTTACTACTTGTCTAGTTCTCGTGAAGATGACATTAAAACAATATAAACTCATTCCTGTTGACAGTGTAAATCAACAAAGTCAGTCATTCACACTGGGGCTAAAATGCAATTCTTTCAAGTCCGAATATATTTTACGAAATTTAACGAAAAGGACGATTCTACGTACACCTACTACTAGGAGGATAATAATGATTTAATATCATCTCACACTACGTTCTTAAAAGCATTTTCAGCTTCATTTGTCTTGCCCCTCCTCCTGCTTCTTCGCCTTCCATCCTCTTCCCCTGTGTTTTGAGGAGGTATCCCGTCCCGTGGGTTAGGTGCGCTACGCTGGAATATAAATCCGTATCGACTTCCTCAACTCTGCTTTGCAATTCAGCTGAACTCGCAAGGGTTGTGTGGCAGCAGGTAACTACAACTCTTTCAATATGAGTTTCTCGTACATGTTTTTTTTTTTTTTTTATTATTATTTTCGACAGATGGCTGTAGGATTAATGTTTGATATGCTCCTTTAACTCTAAGGTTAGGCAAGAAAACGTATTATTTTTTCAATCGGGCAGATTGCTGTTGGACTTGTTACAAGGCACAGTTTAGCTAGCCGTGGTTACTTTTCCATTTCCACGTCCTGAGGTCTTCATAACACCTTTTCTTTACAGCTTGCTGGTTCCCTTCGCTGAAAATTTAACAAATAACTCCGTTTGAAATGTCTTGGGACGCGCATGTCGACGATATAATGCAACCAGATAATGTGATCGATTGCGCAATTGTGGGATGCCTTCCGGGCCAAGAATTGATGTGGGGCAGCTTCAAGGATGGGACGTTTCGCAATATCACGGTAAAGTAACCGTTTCTGCCAGCTCGAATTGACCATAACTACATTACCACATACTCTCATGCTTGAAGTTAGGAGTTTAAACTAATTTGTATGTGCTAAAGCACTGGAAAGGCTATACAGAGCAAACAAATGATTTAGTTTGCCAGTCGACCTCTTTCCAGATCTGTTTAGGTAGATTGTTTACCCTCACGTCATTTTAACCTGAAAATTCCATCACAAGTTCAGACCCAAGAGACCAGGTGACACGAGTTGAACTGAGGAATCAACTGTTTTAACAAGCATGCGCTGTGGCTCTTCAAACCCAGGATTGAGGACCTCAGACCTGCATTGTACAAGCATGCCCTGTGTCTTTTTATGACTAGAATTAAGGCCCATGGGTTTAGGGGCTAGGAGAGCTGCAACAAAGTTTGCACACAGCTCTGTCCTCTCCCCTGACAGTCGACTCTTGCAGCAGTGTTCTTACACAGATGGTATTTGTGATTTATGTAATGCACAAGTGGTCATGCTAACACTCTGTTCCTTCTGTTTTGTCAGTTGTACGTAAAGTTTCCACCCCTCTCAGTTTTTCTGGAATTATGTTTGAATTTTATCCTTTGTCCTGGAAAGTATTTGACCATCAAACACAACTGGAATGTTTCATACTAGTCCTGCACCCTTTTTTTGTGTCGTTAATATGAAAACCTATACATTTGTGAGCATGACAAACTTTGGCAGCCTAACATTGGTCAATGAGATGAAAATGACTTGTATTTCTGTAATTTATGTCTGGTACAGTTTAGTTAGCAGCTGTTATGATGCCAGCCCCCCCAAACAAGAACCATTTTGACCAGACAAAGGTGGCCAACCCTATTTGGAGGATGGTGCGGTGTTAAACTAGCAGGCTTACTATTGTCTCCCCCCTCCCCCCTCCATCTCTGTGATAACTTTGCACTTTGCACTGAGTTCTGTGCTGTCTATGGATGGCTGTGTATGAAGGCTGTAACCCGTGCTGTTTTACAGATTCTGCTGAGAGCTCAGCCTACTCTGTGTGGGTTCTCTGTTCATCCTCCTCCCTACTAAGCACTCATCACTAATAACCCACTAAACAAGGTTACTTGTGGCACTCTGCTTGGCTGAGCCGTCAAACTAGTTTTTCCAAGTTGGCCGTTTTATCCTGCTCTTTTTCAACCGGCATGTTTTGCTGAATACCTGAGGCGCTGTTTGAGGTTCCTCTCACATCCTTCTCCCTGGGAACCTCTGATGGCCAGTAGAGTGAACTAAGATTTGTACAATTCGGTAGCTTGGCTTTTGGTCAAAAATTGCAGAAGCCAAAACTGGAATTTTGCAAGTTGAGACTTCTCCCTGCCCTAAAAGTGTTTATTTCATATTATTCAAACTAGGCAGAATTTGACAATCAAAGATCCTATCTGAACTAGCCATCTGTACACCATTAATCCCATGGTTCCTGCTGAAACTCTGAAGAATACTGGCTTTGGACTGTGGACAGTGTTACCTATAAATATGAAGCATAGGGTGCGAGGGATTTAAAAAAAACAAAAAAACAATGGTCACCATTGGCAACAATGAGTCACTTTTAGGCTGCATGTGTGAGATGATGATGTAATTATATAACAAGTTAATGTTTAGATCTAACTGGATGATCTTGGGCACAAAGGATATCACTGACATTTGGAAAAATAACTTTTTTTAAAACACTAGCATTGATGTTGAGCTTACAAGTCAAGGGGGTGGAATTTCATTCACCCTTCAGTTTCATAAACCAGGAGGAGCTGATGTATTCAAATGTGGTGTTTTTTTTTTTGCAAATGAAAGTCACACACACACACACACACACACACACACACATATCTTGATATAACCAACAAGCTTAAGGTGGGCATGGGTAATTGGTCCATCCTCAAAAGTGATCTGTATGTAAGATTGTTTTTTTAAAAAACCATGAGAAGGTTCTCATGTTCACTGTACTGTCATATCAAGTTGGTGCATGCTGAAAGATGGTGTCTGTGGGATCAAACTAGCAGCACTGTAAAACAGCATAGGACTGGGGGCTCTTTTGAGGAAAACGAATGGGACTCAATTAGACACTTGCCTTGAAAAGCAACATGGATGTCATTCATAATGGATTTTGCATATAAATTTTACAGCTTTTCCTAGACGTCAGATTTATCAGTGTCTACATTGTAGTGTGTGATAGTCCGAACACCTTCTGTCTCTGAGAAAACCTAGCATAAAGGGCCTTGTTAGAGCTGTAGTGGGACTCTGTGCTCTGTCTTTATCTTGGCTCTAATGCCCAGCAAAGCTAGTGAGCATGACAGGTCAGCCTCTAGAGCAGGTGCTGCTGCCGTAATCACCACACTGTTCACAGGCGTGTGAGTCACCCAACTCCTCCCCTCATTGTGACGGGATTGTGACTCACCTGGGTGTTCTCTCTCTGTCTCTCTGTGCTGGCTCCAGTCGGCCGAGGTGAAGGCTCTCATGACTTCAGAACGCTCCTCCCTCCTCAGCAACGGTGTGACACTCGGCAATATCAAATGCACAGTGCTGAGGGACATGCTGTTCGATCCCGATTCCGACACCGACACCGGCACCGGCACCATGGATCTGAGGACTAAGGCCACAGGAAACGAACCAACCTACTGCATCTGCGTGGTGAAGACAAAGACGGGTCAGCCTCCTTCCAGACCACCTTCTGGTTATGGTTAAACTGTAGGCATTTAGCTGAAGGCCTTCAGCCTTAGCGACTGTCACAGCTTTCATTTATACATACTGTAAAACAAAACAAAACTCTACACCACTGTCTCTTGCTGTGCCTGCAATTTTATTGAATGAAAATGTTTCGGGCGTCTTAATTGAAAGACACATTTCGGGCATGACTGCCCTCCATCAGAGTCTGAGAATGAATGGTAAAGGATCCTCCTATAAAGGCTTCCCACAGCCGGTCCCATGACTGGTGATCAGTCAATGATATCAATACCACATTTTATATAAAAATCACCATTAAGTCTCTACAAAAGTGCAAAATTACTAAATAGATAACATACAATATAAAGAACATCACAAAATAGAACTTTATTTATACATACCATCTATTTACACAGCTGACTGTTTCTCTGAAGGGTCGTTCCATGCCAACTGACCCAGATTTCAGAATTTTTCACAGTTCATGTCCTGGACTTTCTTGAAAAAATCATGTGAAAATGTTTGTTAAATTCATGGGACCTTGCAAAATCCTGTAGCTCTACTCCAGATACTTTTTTAGTTATGAATTTTTTAAGTTTGGCCCTCGGAGCTGAATTTCATCATTTTTTGTGTGTGTATTGTATGATGTCTAGGCTTTTTCCAATGGAGCACGGCTCCATCATCTCACTATCACACCAGACTGCTTAATGAGGAAATTAATTATGATTGCACTCTTTTATGTACTTCTGGGTATGTTGCAATCCATTTTGCAATAATCTGCCCAAATCTGCTTCAGGTAACCTGCAAATTTCCCGAACCCAATGAAAAACAGGCTCAACAGGTATCACAAAGAGATGGAAAACCTTGAATTCAACATAGTTCAAATATCTACATATGAAATAAAACCACTGAATGTAATATTACAGCCAATGAAAAGTTTGCTATTTTAAAAATATATATATATATTAAATGATGGAGTTATATAATGTCTTGAAATGTGTCATATCTGCAATGAATTTTAACACTTTCCCATTAAAAAAAAGTTTCAAGGAAATTAAAATAATCCTTCTTGGGGAAAATGTACAAACAAAACATCTTAAAAAGTTGGTTTTTCAGCTCTGAAGCTATATTTAACAAGATCTGTGACACAATTTTTTTATGCAGGACCAAATAACTTCTAGATGTGATAAAACTATATCAATTAATATATATATAATATAATATATATTACTACACAGAATCAAAATTTGGTTGAAAGTGAAAATTAGTTGATGTTCATTTTTGAAAATTAAAGATTAGGATTTTATTAATTTCATTACTGTAAAAATTCAGCAACAACTATTTACATTGCAAATTATCCAAAGCACAATTCAACCCAATCCAGTGAAAAATAAGCAATTTTTGAGGCTTAGAATACACACACACAAAAATGATGAAATTTAGCTGGAAGGGCCAAACTTAAAAAAAAAAAAAAAAAAAAATCATAACTATAAAAGTATTTGGAGTAGAGCTACAGGATTTTGCAAGGTCCTATGAATGTAATGGAAGTTTCCACATGATCCCCCAAGAAAATCCATGACATGAACTGGGAGGTCCTGGGTCAGTTGGTATGGGATGACCCTTAAGCAGTTCAGGTGAAGTCCTGTGCTATGGGGTACAACAGCAGTGCCCTACCTGGGAACTGAACCTGCAATCTCTGAATCACAAGCTGAGTCCCTAAACGATTGCACCACACAGAGTGGAAATGTAATGTAAATATGTGACAGGAAGCATCTCTATGTCAACAGAGGACTCTCCAGGGGTTGTATTTATCATCACATTGCAAATGGTCTCTATACATTTTGCTTCACATGTATGCATGTAGTTAAAAGTTGGTGTGAACATAGATGTAGTAAAATAAGCTTGCCCCCCAGTTTGTGGTTCCCAAAACTTGAGACAATGATCCACTTAATGCCCCCCCAAACCCCATTATTAAGATGTAGTTTTTCGTATGTACACATTTTGCATACATTTTGACAGTAAATCATGTAGAAATTGGCATATCAGCTGCAGACATTAATTGCAACTCAAGTGCAATGGACGTGAGTTTTCAGTTGTCTTTCATGAGGAATCTTGCCTGATCACACAGATGTTGGAAAAATGTCAGGTTGCATGGCTTGGCTAGTAAAATAATGGAGTAGGAGCTGGTGTTAACTCCATTAATAGATATACTTGGATTCTGTGCAGGTGTGTGGCTGTGTGTTTGTATTTGCTAACATGCTCTTCTCTCTCCCTTTCCTCCCCCAGCACTGGTATTTGTAAAAGGAAAACCGGATTCACACGGTGGCAATCTGAATGTAGTAGCTGATAAAAAAGTCAGCTACTTGAAGTCCTGCGGCTACTGATTCGCTGTCCTCTTGCCCATGCCCCACCCACCTGCCCACTGTTTGCATTATGCAAGAGATTGGATTGCATTGCCCTGCACAAACCCCGCTGTCTCTACCATCCTTCATGCCCCCAACCCCCTTCAACCACTACGCCTTATGGTAGAAATAGGTTTTTTCTTTGGTATCAACATCTGTGCAAAATCTGTGACTTGGGCCAAATAAAAACATACGTTTATTAAGAAAAACAAAAAAAATCTTACCTCATTCTTGTGAGGTATTTCTGTTTTGCATTACCTGGATTGCAAATGTCAAAATCTGCGATGCGTAACTCAGAACCTGCTGGGATGTTCTCATGGTTGTTAAATTAGCCTAATCATTTATGTGCTCTGACATTTCTGACAAATGTCTTTAGCTCATGAATGAATGCTTAGAACTGCTGAAGGCGGAGTCATGCATCACTGAACCAAAAATGGGCGGCGCTACCACATAGTATCAGTGACTCAAAGACCACATTGGCTGGGGAGGAAAAAGTTTACAAATTATTCAAACAGTTCAGTGATTGACAGCAGAGTGTAGGTCATCCCCTAGCAGGGATTCCTTTCCATTTTGTAAGTAATATGGTGTTAATGGGACTGATGGGATTAAGTGGTCATGGAGAAGAGTACACGTTTTTCAGGCATTTGGGATGCACGCCCTCCCTCTCTGTCATATGTCCTCAACTTTCACCCCCTAGAGGTTTGGAGTGCACCCGAGACAGGTGAGGACCCGTTTGGTTAGGACATGCAGATACGACTTCTCAGTCCTGAGGTACACTATGCATTTTGTGCACCCTGGAGCTCTGCAGTATGGTCCATCAGCTTCCCTGTTCCAAGAAGGGCCCACTCCAGCCAAACCTGCTGAATTTCCTCAAATATTCCTTATAAAGTGGAAGCAGAGAGTGGTCACCTACAGTGGTGTAATTAAGGATGTATGCCATTATTCAGAGTATACCCACCTACAGCGAAACCCACAGTACACCTACCTATTAGCCTTGCTACCATTCACACGTGGAGTTTTGGAGTGGCAGCATGCTCACCTCCTCGGACTGTATGCTCTCTTACTGAAGTACAACTATGCCGCTGGTCCCATAGCAGTTGAAGGAGCTAGTTGGAAAAGTATCACCCCCTACTTTTCTTTAGTGACTGTATGAACACAATAGCTATGCTACATGAGTAGTTCATGCAAGAACACACATCACAGCACATGGGAATTTGTTTTTAGAGAGTGTCTTAAAATGTTTGATTTCTCTTGTGATCCAAAAACACAAATTTCCCATTGGCTCTATCTTCATCTGTGTCAGTTTTGACTGTTGGATGCAGTTGATAAACACTCAGTCCCAAAACATTTGCCCTTGGTCCTCTAGAAGAGGAAATAAAGGGTGTACAGCCAAACATAACCCTCTTTGGGCTATTGTACAACGATAGACAGTGCTTTACAGATCAAACTTATTCAAACTTTTCCCTTAACCAATCCACAGGCAGGGGAGAACGTTTCACATATATTTTTATATATGTTTATTCTTTATGATCAGTTTAGTCTCCAACCAGAAACTGTGTGTAGACTAAACGAGTGCAAAAATTACTTCAAAATAATTATATTCCCCCTCTTCCTATAGTCCCTCCAATGCAAGCAAGAGACTGGAGACGATTGTCATTCTATGGAATTTCCGTTATCAACTAGCGCCATCTAACGTCACTCCTGTACCCGCACATCGGCCCAAGAGCTAGCGGGCAAGTTATGTCATGAGAAATCGTGTATGAAAAACGCCGCGCCATTTTTGGGGGCTGCGGCATAGAACTGTTGCCTTTGAATTCAGTAAACCAGGCACATCGCGTGTGATCTGTAGAGATATGTAGCTGACCATCCCCTAACATTAACCAATTATTAATCACACACTTTTTATAGTGAATGATGCGTTACAAATGAGGTTCAAAATGCTGCGACTGCCGTGTGGAAATATGTACAGTATTAACATCACAGGAATTGTAATCGATCAGAGCAGTTCCCATGCAGCCTATACTTTTATTCTTTACTCTAGTATTTTATTCTATATTTTATTCAATACATTTTATGTGACCTGGCAAATGATGCTTATAGTTTTTGTTGATTAAAGTATGGACTGACACGAAAAATTAACTGTGGACACTTGGTCTTTGAAACTAGACCATTTGTGGAAAAGGTTCAGCTGCTGTGTTACTAAAAAGTAGAGTAAAATACAGCATAACTCAAAGCACCACAGAACAGTCCAGTATAGTCAATGCAACACCCCCTGTGAGTATTACACATAGCTGGGCTAATGGGTTTGCCTGCTAACTCACTGTAAAACTTAATAATGAAAAAACTCAGGATTATATGTAATTGAAAATATTTATGAAAGTTAGCTGGCTAACTAGCCCCGTGTCCACAGTGATTTTGAGGTATTTGCTTTGATTAAGAGCAGCTGGGTTTTTGAATCATTGGCTTCCCCTGGACGGAGCGCCTCCTCCTGGACAAGTGGAAGGTGCTGGCTCCCCTGATTTTTGCGCCCCGACGACCCAGCGCAAGAAGGCCTGGGGACTCTTCCAAAACCTGGTAACTTATAAAGCAGTGACACCAGCACAATCGGGTAAGTAATACAGTAAAAATGTACTGAGACAAAAAAAACACACAGAAAATTGTTTTAGTAGTACCAATATTTTTACCAGTACCAGTATACTACTCAAAAGGGAGAAGAGGGTTACAACTTTGGAGTTCATGACACGTACTTTTACATATTATGCTTTTATACTGGGTTTGAAAACTGATACTGTTGTAGTTACTCCTGTTACGCTGATTCTGCAAAGCAACCTATGGGTACGGGACCCAAAAAGGGTCACAGACATTGTGATCACAGGTCACCAGAGGGCAATGACAGTCAATAAACTGTGCCCATGTCCCTCTGGGTTTACACTGAAATCGCTCTCTTATTAGCTGTAATCAATCAACTTACAAGCAAATGTTTACCCTCAATGTTTTCCCACCGGTTTGTAGTTGCTATGTGTGATTTCCATTGCATTAGAGCTCAGAATGAAAACAGCTGTCATATCAATTACAAATAAATGTTCTTGAAGGAAAGCACTTTTCATATCTGAATACCAATAGCAGGTCTGAATTAAATTGGTCACAACTGGCCCAATCAGCAACAGTTCAGAAGGAAATAGTGGATAATTGTCCAGAACTGGATAATGACCCTGAAGTGTTCAGAATATGAAGGTTAGTATCAGATGGTTACAGTGAAACGGATACAAACACATGTGTTTGACTGGATTAGCAGAGTTTTAATTTCGGTGTTAATGAAATAAATTAATTTGTCTTTCATATTTATACTTAACATTAATTTTTTCTGATTCATTTTCATAGGTTATATTCACAGCTCATGTAAAATGACAGTCAGCTAAAACAAAATGCATTAAAATATTTGGTGGTATTGTATTACACTTTATTTCATTATGGCTGTCACCCTAATGGCAGTCTCTTTTGGCTGACTCATGTTATGGAAGGAGGAATGTAATGGGAGAAAGCAGCTTAGTTTGTCTGTTGTGGTGATAGACTCATGTAATCGGGGCACTCTCGCACGCCAAGGTGTGCTCCTGATTTGGTGCTGTTCCCTTGCCAGGTGGCTGAACTGTGCCTGGACAGGGAGAGGCACAGGACATATTTCTGCATGTGCACCAAGCACAAAAAATACTCAAATTGAGAGTGATGATATGGCGATTCAGAGCTAGCTGGAAAAGTAACACCCACTGATTTCCTCGGTAAGTTTAGGAGAACGATCATATATCAGAGGTTTTGCTACATTTACCATCTGTAATATAAAAAGAGGACATGTTTCTTCTGAGTGGTTGTTCTATATAGTTCCATCCTAATCCTAAGGGAGTCGCTATTGGCGTTCCAACTTCAGTAATTAGTGGCCCAAGGAACATGACCAATCATTGGTTAGCAGGTAGGCAGGAATATTTAACCCTATTGGACAAGACTGGAGCTGCATAGTCCCTCTGTAATGTAGAATCACCAGTTCTATGGCCAAGATGGCATGAACCAGCTGGAAACCTTTTCTAACTCTCTGAAACAAAGAATTGCAAAGGAACCCCTGAACTGTAAAATGAACAAACACTGCATGAATGACAGTGTAATATAATGGTTAGCAGACTGATTCATTTATTGTAGATATGTGTTGACATTCTTACATTAATCATCATTCTATCATTGTTAATTGTCTGTTCATTTTTTAAAAATAATTGTTATGACACTTGAAAAAAAAAAACTTGATATACAAAAATTTGAAATAGTCTACATATCCAATACAATCAGGTATATTTACCTGACGTAGTCACATGAAGCACTTGCTCATTAGTGCTTCTGGATTTTTACCTCTGGAACAGAATGTGCATGTGAATGGACCTCATTGGCGTGGAGGACCTTGTGGTTGTGTCCGTGAGACCACTGCGAGTAAGTTACTGTACTCCTACCATCATACACAGTACATGGAATATGAGATTAAACACGGTCTAATATAAACTATATCAGCTCTTGTTCTGAGTACTTACAGTTATAATGTCCAGTTTGCAGTCCTGAAATCCATGTTATATGTTGTAGGCCTGTGTAATAAATTACCTGTGTTTTCCTTTCTTTCATGGTTTATTTACACAATGAAGAGCAGCCATCCTGTGATCCTGTTTAATCCACTATGTGAGCACTTCACATATGTGCACATTTCAGTGAAAATAAATGATCTGAATTAGGCTCTGAGTTGCAGACGCTGCAGTACCGCCATGCCCTCTGCTTGTAAGACACACATAGTGAGCGCACAGCTGTGAGTGGAACCTTCCAGCACAGACGCACACTGTTCTTTAGATGAACTTGTCACTTCTAAACATGCACGTAGTTAACATTATCACTTTCACGCAGGCATGTGACACTCAAAGCCAACAATAAATGTGTCAAGAGTAAACGGGCATCTCTTGTTTGATGATGAAACAAATCCACTGGGCACAAACTGTTTCTTTGCCTTCCATGCCCATAAATACTGAGTCAACTAAGATCATGTATAAACGTATGATGATAAAGGAATGATCTGCTTCTGGGTTTTCAATACATCTTTCAACAGGCTTCAGATATTACCATGCCAGTACTAGAGCACCCAGAGCATGCAATTAATATTGAAACAGTGCCATCGGGTGGCAAAACATCAAACAGTGTCAAATAAAAGACAAGTGCCATCCACAATTATTGTGCCAAACTGTTGGTATAATGTACTGAGGGCATTCGGGTATGTCCACGATCCCGCAGGGCCCACGGTCACAAAGAAAGGGGGAGACACCATCACTTCTGATGCTATTTATTGGAACATCCTACTACAATATGAAACACAGCAACGTGTACACCCATGCCAGCCAGCCCCCTGTAACATTTGACTTTGTGTGGATCAGAGTGTCCACACAGTTCAATTCTGGCTCCTCAGACTCCCTGAACTCTCGCGCTGCCTGTGAGGGGGGGTGCTGCGGCGCACTCTGACTTGCTGTATCATTGTACATGGGGTGTGTCAGAGGAATTCATGGATCCTGACAAATTCAAGATTGCGACAGCGCCCGATCACCATAAAAAACACATCATCAAAATGTCAGGCACTAGTGCTTTGCTGGCATAATACAAGATGAAAACATGCAAGACTTCAAAATGTAATCCCCTCCAAACAATGACTTTGCAGAAGTCGATTCTCACACTCACTTTAATTTCTTTAATTTAAATGGATCGAACTGAGTTCAGGAACTATGTTCAAAAAGTTAATATTTCAAAGCTGTTAAACTTGAGATATGGCTAAAAATTTGAAGGTTTTTGGACATTTGAACATTTGGCATGTTCCCATCTTTAGTGAAAATATGTTATTCACATGCACCAACACCATCACGTTTAGACCCATTTTTTTACGGATGACACATTCAAATCTTTTGAATCCTCATGTGTTAATAATAAAAACATTCACTTTTAAACATTGTTGCATTTAAGATAGGACTAATGATGTAAACTTTTGGCATGCTGCCATGTTCAGTGAGAAAGTGTTGCTTGCATGTGTTGGTGCCATGTGTTTGTGCAGAGTGTGAAGTGTTTCCTGGTTGGGAAAGAACCAACACTATCATACATTACTTTCCCAGGAAGCTCTGCAGAAGCAAACTGTACTAAAATGGTGGCATTAGATGTACCCCAGGGGTGGTTTATTGAGTGATTAACCGCACCCGTAAAACACACAGATGCACAATCTTACACATTCATCTCATGTACATACACCCAAATGCACCCAGGGGTAAACTGTAACTTACTGATTGTTTCATTCAGTCATAGTTAAAGGCTGATCAGAGGCCTGTGAAAGATAGTAATAGACATTCAGTTTTATTTGCAAAACCTGTTGTGCAATAGAGATGTGAATTTAAACAGTCAGAAGTACAGACAGTTCTTGGGGTCCTGGGTTACTCACAGTAGGTAGTGACAGGGAACCCGTGCTAAATATGGCCCCCCTGTGAAGGGTAGAGACTTGGCCAGAGTCCAACGGGCGTAAGGCTGCCCTTTCGCTTCGAACCCAAAAGCCCATCTCATGTTACTCTCACCCTTCTCAACCCCCATGGTGAACTCCTACCTTTTTGGTATGGTGAAAACTAGGGAGCGTCTGACACAACCTATAATGTTTTAGATTCACATAGCTCCTAGAAATGTTTAATTAGGGCACACTGATGGCACTATACAGTCACCCAAGTGTTCTTCCTTCCAATTGGCTCAGAAGGGTCACATTATTTTGCAGGCTCCTCCCGCAGGTGTGCCAAACATACTGCAGATGCAGAAGTGGAGAGGAGCTGGTAAACAGTCCCTTAGGCCCTGCCCATATGTGGACAGAGCCCTGAGGGATCGTCTTTAAATAAAAGGCGCAGGGCACAGTGGGCCAGTCGTACGGTCGGTCAGACACCGAAGCCAGCCACACTCAGGTAGGTGACCCTCTCTGGTACCATGGTAACACTAACTGTGCCTTAAGGGGACCAGGGAAAACAGACTGAGAATTATTTCCACTTTGTTACAGTTACATTTGTTGTTAAAGGCTGTAAAATTTGCATTTGGCAGAGGAATTTGGATCATTTTGAATGTCATTTCCGTTAATCTGTACTGGCTGCTACTGAGCATTGCCTTGTGATTGACATGGGGGACATGGAGTTTCCAAGTGTGCAGGCCCTGAGCCGTCCACGCACAGCGGAGCTCTGGGAAATCTGGCACCGTTATGGACGGCACAGTACAACATGCTTTTGACACTTTACAATACTTTGCCGGGCATTTCAACACTGATGGGAATTCAGTATGATGGAGGCCAAACGGTAGATTTATAGGCACTCTTCAGCTTTTGCATTTGGCACTATCTCATTACATAACTCTTGCTTGGCAGACACCATCGTCCCAAGTTCATCTGATAGTCAGTGTAATATGAATGGCCAGTTTTTTCTTTTATTGGAGGTGTATGTTACATCATTCTGGTGTTGTTATTATAACTCAGTCCAGTGCCAGAGAGGTGGACTGCGGCATCAGGAACTGAACTTATCACTGGCCAATGGCCAAACGCTAGTAGATTCTCTCTCTTACTGGTAAATTTGAGTTGAAAACATCACTTGACTGGTGATGTGAGCATCAATTGACATCAATTGTCACTGGCTGGTTGACAAAGTTAATTTTAGGTCCCTGGCAGAACCTCTTTCTCACACTCATACAATCCTTACAGACCACTAACAATCTCAAATGAAGTACCTATTTTTCATTAATTCCCAGAACAAAATTCCTCCTCCATGTCATTTTAGATTTAGGGAGAGTAACATGTTTTGTGCATCACTGTTTATCTCAGGGACCAGCAAAGCACCAGTATTATGAGTTTAAGCTGTTTCAAATGAGCATTTGCTCCAGGTCTCCCGACTGAATGTAAATGTTCTGTCAAAATATATCTTCTATCACCATTGGGTTTCATGGTGATCCCCAGATTTTGTCTCTTTGAGAGCATATGTTATTTTATTTAAAAATGAAAATAACACATTCTGAAGAACTGCTTTGCTTGTCTAAAATATAACATACTCAAAGAAATTGAAGTCGCAGTGTAAAATCTGCTATGACTGAATTGCATATGCCCTTTAAGAAACTAAGTGCCTTTAATTTAATAAAGCACATTATAGTTTAATACCAATTAGATAATGATGGTGGTAATGCCTCACATGTCTTGTTGTGATATGAGTTATTCAGAAGCGCAAATATATTTTTGGACAGTTTGGTGAATGTTCTTGTCATAATGTTTCCTCAAAGCATAACCAGAATGTTCTCTAGCATTCCTGAAGCATTTGGTGCTGGGTGTCACCTCCTTCCCACCCCTAATGTCTAGGGCACTGAAATACCAGTTATGCAATACTGATGTGAAAGCCATTTGTAGTGACCGATCCTTAGTGTTGTAGCTTGATACTGTTGTTGAATTTGTAGGGTGGGGAGGTTGGCTGAATTCTTTGCAGGTCAAGGATCTTTGTAGGTCTAAGTTGCAGAAACCCACCCTCCCTGTCAACTTGTCCTTCATCCTCCTTAAAAAAAGGCCTGTTAAAATCTGTGCAAGCGGTGAAATATCAGAACCAGTCGAGCAGCTTCTGGAATATCAGATTAAAAATATTAGCCTCAGGATCAGACAGTCTTGGAAGTCTGGATTCCAGGAGTCCTGTTTTACCTCAGCAAGATGCTAAAACTGGGACTAGGGTTCACTCAGGTTATAATATGGGCCATAATTTACATGCACATGTAAACTTCTATAAATGCATGTACATTATTTCACCACCTAGTTGCACTGCCTAGAGTGACTGTGCTAGTACAAACTAGCCACATACGCCCTGCTCTTTGGCTTGTGATAGAGAGCACTGTGGGAAACCACTCACGTGTACTGGGTGGAAACAAGCAGCATCTGATGACAGCATCTGGTAAATCTCTGAAAGTATATGTAAAATGTATAGGTTTCCTATGCCGGCGACGGAGGGCTAAATGCGTCCGCCAAGCTAAATGTCAAGCGCTTCAGGCTTCAGGCACAGCTGCTGCTCACCTCGCAGCTGTGCGATAACGCTGTCAGGGTTATGCGAACACAGACGGGGGACTGGAAATCTCTGTGGTGACATGAAGGGGCTTACAAAAGAAATCTGACAGTACATAGCAAGCAGAGGTGTGAGGCAGCAAACCAACACAATTATAAAAATCATCATCACAACTAATAATTAGATCTACATTAACACCATTATTAATATTTTTGTCATAACAGACATAACTCTATGGTATTATCACCTTCATTCTTGCAATCTTACATGGCAACTATAGTTTTTCTAACAGTATAACTATCATAATAAAACATCCCTGTGTATTTGACAATTACCACAAATGCAACGGTCTCTATATGCAGAAAGAGTGAACAACAGGTTGTGAGCGGTGCTAACGTAACTGAAGAGCATGAAGGTGCAATCGCTATCCGGACAAGCAGAGACGGACAGGAACACGTGGCCCTGCCTTTTTTTTTAATCATAAGAAGGCAAATTCCATCGATACACGTAACAGTCGCATTACAAAAATGAAACTATACGTTACTTAAATAAACAACAGTTCGCGATTTCGCTAAGCAAACAAAAGTTACTTTTAGCACTTTTGCTGCAAATATAAGTCCTTCCAAGTTTGTTCGTCGAAATACAACAACTGCATGTAATTGGCATAGCTGCCACTCCTTCACCTTCACGTCCATGAAGTCACAAGTCAAAGTTAGGACGAGTGGCCAGAACAAAGCGATCTCAAATGGCTCGGCAAGGGCTTTCAAGTGCAGGTCACTAACGTTGGTGGAAGCACGGTGTATGTGCGTGAAGGGTTAAATGTTCACCAACAGAGAAATAAGCAAACATTAAATCTAATTCAAGACTTTTGATTTTACCTTATGACTTTGTAAAACGCAAAAATGTCAGACAGGACTTTGTTTAGATAAAAATAAGTGGAGCTGACGTCATGATTTAACCAATTGTTTTTTTTTTTGTCCTCAGATTGTAATTTCGTCTCACTGTCTTTTTTTCCTTCTCTGTCTCTCCTGACCTCACTGAATCCCACTCAGTCAGGATGTCCATCACTAAGATCCACGCCCGTGAGATCCTCGATTCCAGAGGAAACCCCACTGTGGAGGTTGACCTCTTCACAGCTAGAGGTGAGCACACACACACACACACACACAAAAGTGAGAACAAATTCGTGCTCCTGCAGAGTGCACAAATATACACATTTGATCATATACAGTCTTACACATTCTCTTTCTCTCTCAGGGTGTTTCAGGGCTGCAGTCCCCAGCGGTGCCTCTACAGGTGTCCATGAGGCCCTGGAGCTCAGAGATGGTGATAAGTCCCGCTACCTGGGCAAAGGTGAGTTGGCAATTACAGCCCTGACAGTGGCTGGTGTATCAGACCCATTTCCAGTGCAATTTTCCTAACAGCCCGGCCTGTGTCTCCACAGGTGTGCTGCAAGCTGTTGACCATGTAAACAAAATCCTTGGTCCAGTCCTGGTGGAGCAGGTCAGTTTTCTGCACTGGGCTGGGCAGTCTCGGTCCTGGAGGGCCATTTTGCTAGGCATGTTTTTGTTCTTGCTGATTCCCCTTAGTCATGTAGCTTATTAGATGTATATAGCAGTGGTGATTAATTCGTAGAACCAGCCACAGTAAAACACCTGTGATTATAAAATATTCTGCATTTCATGAGATTAAGAAATTTTGCTACAAAATACAATCACATAAATGACTGGGATAAATATAATATTAACAGCAATGTCCAGATCTGGCCCTCCTTGCCCACCCTTGCTTTATACCCTCATGCCCAGAAAACAGATGCATACCACTCTCTGTCTCTTTCTGTGACTGTTAAATTATCTGTACCCATCTATTCTATGTCTTTCCCTTCTCTATCTTATCTTACCTTAAATTCCCTCATCAGTCTTACACCCCCTTTCCTCCTCCTCTCAAACTAAAGATTTGCCTCACTGAATCCCTCCCTCTGTCTTCTCTCATTTTCTTCGGAGACTTGAGATTCCTTCTATTCTTCTGACTCCTTTGTCTCTCTCTGTCTCTTTTGGAGCAGAAGCTGAGTGTGGTCGATCAGGAGAAGATTGATAAACTCATGCTGGAACTTGATGGCACTGAGAACAAGTGTGAGTGTCCTTGTCCTGCCTGCAGTTTTCTGTTTCTCACTATCCTCTCTACAACTTCCTATGTGTACATGTCTTTCAACCATCCCCAATTTCCTGTGTTTCTTACCATCCCAAACTTCCTTTGTGTTGAACCCCTTGTAGTGTCGCTGACTTCATGTTCCCATCCAGAGTCCTTCATTTCCTGTGTGTAAATTTATTGTAGTGTCTGTCTTTCAGAAAGCATCATTCTTCCAGGAACTCGTTCACAGAATAAAGGTGTGTTCACATAGGGCTTCAGTCAAGCGCTGAATGAGCCGGAACCCGCTGTTTTGCAAAGGAGTCCCAGTGGTGGCTTTGCTTTGCTTGCTTCAACGCTTCAGCTAGCTTCAAAAACAGAATTGTTTAATGCTCAAGTTGTAAATGGAGTCTTGGACCCCCCAGATAACCCATTCAATGAGATAGTAACGGTGATATCAGCAAAACATGAGGACTAAATCGGAGTGAAATCCTGCCAACTGCAGCTCATAACATCCAGATATTAATTTCTGAGGTAGCAAGCTAAATCTTTAGAAAACTATGTAATAAATCAGCTAGTAGCCAGGGTAATCAGATAGCAAATCAGGCTAGCTAGCTAGATAGTTTATTCAATGGTGACTAGCTAACCATTTCAACTTGATGCAAATAGCTGTCCAGTTTCATATCAGATAACTAAATGTTAGATAGTTTCTTTATTCAGTTGCAAGCGGCAGGCCAATAAACACCCCCTCCACCTTAAAAAACCACTGTACAAGGAGTCCCCAACTGAAAAAAATAACTGTCCATCTTTTCTCTTACAGACACTTTATATTTTATCATTCACCAAGATGAACCCCTCCCCTCAAACGTCTATCAGTCTCCGTAGCTCCTATTTTCATGCGTGTATGGTTAATATAAACAAGCATAAATTCAAATACTGTGATATATTTATGTGTACTGTACAGTACTGTATAGGAAAACCATGCTGTCAATAAATTCACGAGTCTAACATTTTTTTTTCTAATTTGGGAGGTTAGTTTAAATTTTACAAGCATAAATTTGACTATTTAGGGAAAGCGGGAGTGCACAGTTGTCATCTGTTGCGCACAACGTACTTTTACCCCTGAAAATTATTTCCTTAAGTCAAGTCTACTTTCCGTAAGTAGGGGTTTAAGTGTATTTGACTGACAAGTGTTAAACACAAATGGGTTCATCATAAAGCACTATGTGAACGTAATATAATATTATTCAATTTCAAGTCCCAGCTAATGACTAATTTTTACAAATGCCTTTGCTTTGGCTCAGCTATTCACTTATTTTTAACTTTGTAAATTTGCTTTGGATATATGAAAAAGCTTCACAAACAAAATATTATTATTATTATTATTATTACAATTATCATTTAAATGAGCCTTGTTTGGTCTGTGGTTACCTCAGTAGTCACTCTCATATCTTTCTTTTTGTAACAGCTAAGTTCGGAGCCAACGCCATCCTGGGTGTGTCTCTGGCTGTGTGCAAAGCTGGTGCCGCAGAGAAGCATGTGCCCCTCTACCGTCACATCGCCGACCTGGCCGGAAACAAGGATGTGATTCTGCCCGTGCCTGTGAGTGTGCCACTTTATCTCTGTCAAGTGCAAAGGTGCAATTTTAATGAATGGAAAGTGAGATGACCTTTAAAAAACAGCCTGTTAGATACTGAAGGTGCTACTGTTGGTTACGCCCCTTTCTTAGGCCTTTAACGTGATCAACGGTGGCTCACATGCTGGGAACAAGCTGGCCATGCAGGAGTTCATGATCCTGCCCGTAGGTGCCAAAAGCTTCCATGAGGCCATGCGCATCGGCGCTGAGGTCTACCACAACCTGAAGAGTGTCATCAAGTCCAAGTATGGCAAGGATGCCACCAATGTGGGAGATGAGGGCGGCTTTGCCCCCAACATTCTGGAGAACAACGAGGGTGAGGGCACTATTTAATACCTGGCTGGGTGGGCTGGATAAAGAATGAGATGTACATGAATTCATTCATATTTTGGCAAGACACTTGAAATGAATACTGAAATTCCAATGAAGCAGGAATTCATTGGCTTTAGTACACAAGCTTATTTGTAAAAACATAAAGCATGGAGTGTGCATTTGTTTGAGTGTTGGGAGGTACATTTGAGTTTAACATAACTACCTCTGCTTTTTTCTCTCCCTCTGTCTGTCTTGCCACAGCTCTGGAGCTGTTGAAGTGTGCCATTGAGAAGGCCGGCTACCCCGACAAGATCATCATCGGCATGGACGTGGCTGCATCCGAGTTCTACAGAAATGGCAAATATGACCTGGACTTCAAGTCACCTGATGACCCAAGCCGCTACATTTCTGGCGATAAGCTGGGAGACCTTTACAAGAGCTTCATTAACCACTACCCAGGTATAATACTACAAATCTTTCTGGGATAATAACACTGACTATGCTGCTTCCATCTAAAGTATAAGATGACTAGAGATTTAGAAGTATACACCATCTGACAGCAAACACTTTAGTGCAAATAAATAAAGTGAGGTGAGTTAACTTCCCAATCAAATGCTTTAACTGGTCATTTGAGTGCAGCAAAAAGCGGTGCACCCTGTGAGTCTTCAGGATCAGGGGTGGGGGCCAATGCTATTGAGTGAAATATGGCTTGTATTTTGCCATTGGCTTTTCTGAAGTTGCTCAATAATGTGAAGAGCTACACATGACCACTTACTCTCCACCTCCTGCCCCAACCCCCAGTGCTGTCAATTGAGGATCCCTTTGACCAGGATGACTGGGAGCAATGGGCCAAGTTCACTAGCTCTGTGAACATCCAGATAGTGGGAGACGACTTGACCGTGACCAACCCCAAACGCATCCAGAAGGGTGTGGAGAAGAAGGCCTGCAACTGCCTGCTCCTCAAAGTCAACCAGATCGGCACTGTCACAGAGTCCATCAAGGCGTGAGTAATCCACACCAGAAGGTTTTGTAGTGATGGGTTTATGTGAATTTTGTGTCTTGAGTAACGGCTGGTGTTTGCTTTAGTGGGTGTAGGAGTTATGTGTTGGGAGTAACAGCCAGATTTTGTTGGCAGGTGCAAGCTGGCCCAGTCCAATGGCTGGGGAGTGATGGTCAGCCATCGGTCTGGAGAGACAGAGGATACCTTCATCGCTGACCTGGTTGTGGGCCTGTGCACAGGACAGGTATGCCCCCCTCCTCCCTTAACAGTTACCTCAGTATATCTTTTGGATGTAACTATGTTATATCTTGCCAATACCAAAGATCAAGACCATTGGAGGTTACACTTGTATTCAAGCCAAAAATCTGTGTTTAAGCCCCTTTCTCTCTTTTCCTCTCAATCACACAGATTAAGACTGGTGCCCCCTGCAGGTCGGAACGTTTGGCCAAATACAACCAGCTGATGAGGTGGGTTTGCTAACACTGCTGTAAACTGCTACAAGTGCTCTTCATGGCTATACAAAGAACCTCCATTTTTAAAAGTACTACTCTACATCAACCACTGTACAATACCACAGAACCACTGGACATTGCTACAGTAGGTCCATAATAAGACAGCTACTCTGGTGCTGCTACAGCTAATCTACATTGTCACAATCATTGTATGGTGCTATTAATCCACACATGCTGCATGCAAACATCTCATGCTTTTATACAAGTTATTGACATTACATTTTACTCATTACTGTTATTTTACCTCCCTTGCTACAGGATTGAGGAGGAACTGGGACACAAGGCCTTGTTTGCTGGCAAGGACTTCCGTCACCCCAAGATCCACCATGACTACCTTGATCCATTCTATTATTAAGCCTCAAGCTGACAAAAATCACTAACCTTACTTTGTTGTGGATTTATAGAGGGCAGACTTAGGAAGTTAAATGGTGGTTAAGATGGTGTTAATGAGTTGTTTGAGAGCTGTGAAAGTGTAGGAATGAATATTCCATTGGGAGAAATTCAAGATTCAGTCAGAGATATTTTGTCAGACAGTCACTTTCTGAGTTAGGAAATAAAACAAACATATATCTATGCTTGAAATATATTGGTCAAATTGGATAATACTCCTGTATATCTCTGAGAATTTTCAAGAAAACACAATGAACAAAAATTAAGATATTTTTCTGAATACTGGAGAAAATGTCAGATGTAAATTGAGGGGAATATTTGAATATCCCTATGAGACTGTTTAGTAAGTCTTTGGAGAAGTGGGTTAGTACATACACAGAATACATTACAGCGAGAGGTATCAGCTAGTTCACAGTTACACTTGCTTCCTTTGTCTAAAATACTGTCTCAGTTGTTGGCATAAGGCTGACCAATTCTGGGAAGTTCTTGTAATAACCAAGTAGTTGGTTATTATTCCTTCAATCACATTCTACCAAAGAAATGCCAAAACATCAATGCATCTATCAGAGATTACGCATCTGGAATTGAGACCACTGGAACATGAACTTGTTTATTCTGTCTCTACATTTATGCCCCAGCTTGATACTGGACACGCCTCCAGGCCTGTCCAACTACAGGATGCAATAATGTACAACACAGTGAGCTATGAAGGCAACATGATAAGTGCATCTTCATTCTGACCTACATTACACCTTTCAATGCTGAGGGCAACTCATTATAAAAGCCATAAAAAAGGCCCTTCATTAGATTTATAAGCACTCTTCACTTGGCATTTGACCCTATCTCATTGCATAGCTGTTTTGGCTCTACTACATGGCACAACTTGGCAGGCACCATCATCCACTTCCTCTGACAGCACCTGTAACTTGAACATCCAGTTTTATATAGGTTATTTTAATTTACTGGCAGTCTGGTTACCGCACTGAACCATGCTAATGATATCATAATAGCTTAGCCCCAACTTTCCAGCAATGTTTCAGGATCTCTGCTGTGCTACTTCTTTTGGTGGACAAAGCCAGCCTCCACTCCAGTCACCAACATCACCGATGCGTTCTGTCTGTCACCCACAGTCCAATTTGCACTCGTGTTCTGTCAACTAGAATCCAATTTGTCATAAGTTGTGATATTCTCTAACCATGGTCTTGCTTTATGGGAAGGAGCTGGGGTAGAGCAGACACTGGTTGTTATGTGAGCGATGGGGGTGCAGGGTTTCTCCTTCCAATTCCTGCAAGTGTGTCTGGTGTTGCCAAATTAGGGACCTTGACCATTAATGGCTAATTTGCTTTATTCTCCTCTATACGAAGGCACTTTGAGCTCTTCCAGAAAAAAAACCCAGTAAGACACTGTGTTAACCTTCTGGCTTGTCAGATCACCTTGCAGCATTTTTGCAAAAAGAAACAACTGAAATTAAGCAACTTTTTAAAATTAACCTGTCAATTTTCTTTTTCATTGACTGGCTGGGTCTTGGCTGGCTGCTGAACCTCATGTGTGAGACTTCTATACCCTCAGTGTTCTCCAACCTCACTCAATATCATCAGTTAAGACATCTGGTGGCTTTTGGTGACAAACTGACCGGTAACTCGCAACATCCCATAAGCTGGCAACATGGGTCGAGGCCATCTAAATACCAGTTAGATAAAGCTGCCAAGACTGACATTTGTAACGAATGATGAATTGGTGTTGTAGCATGATACCGTTCTGGAAGTGTTGGGTTGAAGGTAAAGGCGTGAGCTCCTTAAAGGTCAAGGATAGTGTAAGTTGCAGCAGCTATAGGTCACCTCCTCCTCCAGCCCCCACCCCCCATATGTTCTTCTCCTTCCTCAATAAAAACCAGCTCTTAAAAATCACTGTAAGCTCTGCATCATGAATCTGACTTTCACATGATTTTCAGTACCTATTTGCCTAACAGGCACCCATAGATGCAGGCAATTAGTTGTAGCAAAACCAGAATCTGCAGCAAGGGTTGTGCTGCAAACATACTGGCTAAAATTTAGATGCTGCACATACTGGAATCAGGTATTGGGACCTCCATGTCCCACAATGCTTTGCACTAGACTTTTGTTGGTCTGATGCGATGAATTGCATTGGCACAGTTGCTGTGACACTGCCACTCCCAATTGCTCACATACAGTGGGGTCCAAAAGTCTGAGACCACTCGTGGAAGAGCTTCTATTTTGCATTCTTTTACAATGTAATACACTTTTAAAATTACAAATTATATAAATAATTTAAGTGTAAGGTTGAATCTTGAACATGAATTTACAGAATGTCTTAGTTTTGAATATGCCCCCCTTTCACTTTAAGGTCAGGGTGCACTGGAGTTGGTATGGACGAGTTAGTTGGTATGGACAAGTTTGTGCAAAACCTGATGCTCCATGTTATCACATGGTCTTTAAGTGCACAAAACTCTCTTGGCCTTTAAGTGCCCCAACAAATGTTCGACGGGTCTTACCTCCAAAGGGATTGACAGGGTCAGTGTCAAACATTTGCTTAAATTTGACCTAGAAATCGTGCAGAAAAGTCAATATTTCTTCTTCATTTTAAATGTCATAACTTTCCTTTGTTTCAAACTTTCTGATTATTTCTAAGTTTACATGAAAAGGTGAAATTGAACATTTCTTTTCATGTAAACTTTGAAACTTAGACTTTTGGACCCCACTGTATATAACATACACACATGTTAAAGACAGAGATGAGATGCCTGGTGGGTGTGATGGTGGGGGATATGTTATGTGACTTCAGCTTGTGGTCAAATAGTGGGAGTGTCACAAATGTTATGCAACAGGTTCACACCACTGAGTATATTGAGCAGTCTACATCTTTGAGCTTAGAGGCTTGCTTACTTTCTATGGTTCTAACCTTCAGCAGGGTGCTGTGCTGATGAGCACGTACACACACAGGAAGATGCATGCTTTTGGGGGTCAGGGGGTGATAAGAGATTCCCCCTCGTCCATCCCCATCCCCCAATACCCCTCTATCTTTTCCCTTGTCCCCTTGAGTTATTTATATGCTTCCTTAGAGAGTGATGGGAGGCTAAATCTGTCCAAGTTAAATGTCAGATGCTTCAGACTACAGCCACAGCTGGTGTCTGACAAGAGCTGTTTGATAGCACTGTGAGGGTTATGGGAATAGAACAATAAGGGAACAATGAAGGGAATTTTGAAGTAGGAATGAGGGGGAAGGGTAAAATCTGAGAATCCACATTAAAAATACTGGCACACCAGTGGGTCTGCATGCATATTCTTTTTTCTCCTACTTACATTACATTATATACTAAGCACAGTGGACACACACCTGCTGAGTCACTGGGGCTTGAACTCTAATGTATGGGGAATCACACAGCAATTACATCACCAGCCACATACACTCAGAATGATGTCTGCATTCCATGGGATGTTTGTGATCGCTGCGTTTCAGTTCTAAATTAAACCCTGCTGTATGTAGAAGAGGTGAAGGACAGGGCAGACAAAAAGAGGACAAAGGGTGTGTACCAGTGCTATATATATTTTCCCCTCCCTTCCAACTCTCCCGCTCAAATTCTTTATTTCTCACAGTCAGGATGTCCATCACTAAGATCCATGCCCGTGAAATCCTCGATTCCAGAGGAAACCCCACTGTGGAGGTTGACCTCTTCACAGTTAAAGGTGAGCACACACACACACACACACACACACACACACTCTCACACACACACAAGCACACACACACACTCACACACACACACACACACACAAGAGCATACACATATCATCATGCATTGATGGTGATGATGGCAACACTGCATGAATATTAGTTATTATATGTTATCTGTGGTGCTGCAGTCTCTGCATTTCAGGGGAGATGTTTTTCAATATGTATGGGGCCAGACAGGAGCACATAATCCATGCAAGGATTCTGCGAGTGACTGAGAGAGGTGACACTCTTGTTTCCACAATAAGCTTTGCTGCATTGTTTTTGAAAACTGATAATGCCATGCACACAGTTACAAAACAATCACCTATAAAATGTCCCAAACACACTCCTTCTCTTTCTCTTTCTTAGGTCGTTTCAGAGCTGCGGTCCCCAGCGGTGCCTCTACAGGTGTCCATGAGGCCCTGGAGCTCAGGGATGGCGATAAGTTCCGCTACCTGGGCAAAGGTAAGTTCACATTCCCAGCACTGCGCCCATTAATCATAATAACCTGCCTGATGCCTAATTAATACTAATTTGATGCTTAAGGCTTGTGTTGACATAACACTCATAAGTAAAATATTTTGGCCGGTTTATAAAACTGCAGAAAAAATCAAGGGTATGTACAAGCATTCACTGTTTTATTCATGCCTCCGCAGGTGTGAAGCAAGCTGTTGAACATGTCAACAAGGACATTGCTCCAATCCTGATTGAATCGGTCAGTTTCATTCTTTAGACCCTTATGCTGACTGCAGACACCTCCATCTCTCATGCTTATCTGTTTCTCTGACTCTGTGAAATCTCCTCTCATCCCTCCTCATCCTTGTTGGTTCTTTCTGTCTCTGATTCTTACTTCTTATAGTCTCTCACCTGTTACCTCCACTTCTCCTCTCAAAGTCTTCAATATTCTGCTAACTCCTTTCTATGTCTCTTCACCTCCTTCTTTGACTCAAGATTCGCCCTTTCCCTGACTCCTTCCATTTCCCTGACTCCTTTGTCTCTCTCTGTCTCTTTTGGAGCAGAAGCTGAGTGTGGTCGAGCAGGAGAAGATCGATAATCTCATGCTGGAACTTGATGGCACTGAGAACAAGTGTGAGTGTCCTTGTCATGCCTGCAGTTTTTGGTGTATGATAGTACTGTCCCTAATTTCCAACATGTTCTTTTACCATCCCAAACTTTTTGTGTGCATAAACACTTCTTATGAAACCTGTCCAGGTCCTGCAAATGACAATAGCCTCTACAGTCAGTAAACATTGTTCTTTAAGGAATTCACCACAGAAAAAGATTCTCCCATTCCAGGTGCCAGTCAATGACTTGCCTTTTCTTGTACAGTTGCTTTGAGTTAGCTTTTGAACTTTTTTTGTAACCCTCTTTGTTATTCATTGCATGCACTTCAGTGTCTTGTTTCTTTCAACAGCTATGTTCGGTGCCAACGCCATCCTGGGTGTGTCTCTGGCTGTGTGCAAAGCTGGTGCAGTTGAGAAGGGTGTGCCTCTGTACCGTCACATCGCCGACCTGGCCGGAAACAAGCATGTGATCCTGCCCGTGCCTGTGAGTGCAATAATCTGCTTGGTGGGCTCATTGCAATGGCTACAGAAGAATCACCACTTCTCATGAAACTGTAAGTTGCTCATTCGAAAATGAAGACTCTGTCATTAGTTGCATTTGTTTTTTTTAGGCCTTTAACGTGATCAACGGTGGCTCCCATGCTGGCAACAAGCTGGCCATGCAGGAGTTCATGATCCTGCCCGTCGGTGCGTCCACCTTCCGTGAGGCCATGCGCATCGGCGCTGAGGTCTACCACAACCTGAAGAGTGTCATCAAGTCCAAGTATGGCAAGGATGCCACCAATGTGGGAGATGAGGGCGGCTTTGCCCCCAACATTCTGGAGAACAACGAGGGTGAGGACCCTTTGCACTGATGAGAAGGATTGTTAAGAAATGAAGTGGGATATATCAATTTCTTTTACATTCTTCCAACATATCTGTTAACCACACCGAAGAATTTTGTGTATGAACGACACTCATCTTTGTGTGATATAATTTAACTTCCTTTTTCCATTAGTGCTCTAAAGTAGTTACACACATTTATTTGCAGAATTACCAAGTGCTCTTTGCGTGTTTGCAGTTGAGTGCATTAATATAAATCTTGCCATTCCATATTCCTCTTTCGTATCCCAGCTCTGGAGCTGTTGAAGTCTGCCATTGAGAAGGCCGGCTACCCCGACAAGATCATCATCGGCATGGACGTGGCTGCGTCCGAGTTCTACAGAGATGGCAAATATGACCTGGACTTCAAGTCACCTGATGACCCAAGCCGCTACATCTCTGGCGAAAAGCTGGGAGACCTTTACAAGAGCTTCATCGAGCACTACCCAGGTATAATAGAAACAGACAGTACTGCTCTCATCCCAGATATAATGTGATAGGCAGGGTTTCTTTCACCATAATATTGTGTTGGTAGGACTACCGCTTCTGGGTACACCACCTGATTGTCTCAATTTGTTACTTTATGAGTGGCTAATGAGAAAAGATTATTTTTTTCCTGACAGTGCAAAAACAAGAAGATTCAATTGTCATCTAGAAATTGAATGCAACCAACGGTGACTGTAGTCTTTGGTTGTTGGTATTGAGTCCTTACAAATTCAATGCTGTTCTATGGCTCTGTGTTATATGTCCTAACTAGCTCACTTAATCTCCCTCATTACACCTCTGTCCCTGACTCCTGCACCCCCAGTGCTGTCCATTGAGGATCCCTTTGACCAGGATGACTGGGAGCAATGGGCCAAGTTCACTAGCTCAGTGAACATCCAGGTGGTGGGAGACGACCTGACCGTGACCAACCCCAAACGCATCCAGCAGGCTGTGGACAAGAAGGCCTGCAACTGCCTGCTCCTCAAAGTCAACCAGATCGGCACCGTCACAGAGTCCATTAAGGCGTAAGTGATCCACATTAGTCAGTCCATCAGGGATGAGTAACACACCAGAAAGTATGTTCATCTAGGAATGAATATAAGCCACCAGAGAGTCCGTTCAAGCATGAACAACAGATAACATCCAGCCCATTCAGATGTGTGTACCACAGGCTAACAGACAACACAAGCTAATAGCATACAGCATATTCAAAGATGAATACAGTAATTCACCACGAAGGAGAAACTGATAGCCTACGGGAATGTTGGCATGTGTACAAGCAGTTGGTCATAAAAGCCAGTTTGTGTTGGCAGCTGTAGGAGTTATGTGTTGGGAGTAACAGCCAGATTTTGTTGGCAGGTGCAAGCTGGCCCAGTCCAATGGCTGGGGAGTGATGGTCAGCCATCGGTCTGGAGAGACAGAGGATACCTTCATCGCTGACCTGGTTGTGGGCCTGTGCACAGGACAGGTATGCCCCCCCTCCTCCCTTACCAGTTACCTCAGTATATCTTTTGGATGTAACTACGTTATATCTAGGCAATACCAAAGATCAAGACCATTGGAGGTTACACTTGTATTCAAGCCAAAAATCTGTGTTTAAGCCCCTTTCTCTCTTTACCTCTCAATCACACAGATTAAGACTGGTGCCCCCTGCAGATCAGAGCGCCTGGCTAAATACAACCAAATGATGAGGTGAGTTCAGTGACACCATGATCACCAGGGTATTTTGGAAGCCAGCTCAATTGCCACTGGAGACTTTAAAATAAGCTACAGTGTATGACTGCCCCCTGCTGGAGACATGGCAGTGGAACATAAACTTCCAGTCTGGCTGGCATTGAAGTAGCCAGGCAAGAATAAACAGGAGGCTCATCCAAAAATATTTTAATATTTATAGGACATATTATTTATATTTTTATATTTTTAAAACATTACTAAGCAGCTATCTTCATTAGGGCTAAGAAATGTTTTATATTATTTTCTAACACCAAATCTCATTTACTTTAGTGCAAAATGATGTGGTATAAAACAGTTTTTGGTTTGGTTCTGTTTTTCTCATACCAAAATTAAATCTCACCAAGACAGAAGATGCAACAACTTAAAAGGAAAAATCAAAATATGTACACTGGAAGCCATGTTCTTAAAGTTCATTGAAATATAAAGTCATGCGAAGAGCTTTTTTCCCATAATAAATGAAATCATCATTTAAAAACTGTATTTTCTATTTACTCAGGTTATCTTTGTCTGATATTAAAATATGTTTGATGATCGGAAATATTTAAGTGTGACAATAAAGCAAAAACAGAAGAAATCTGTAAGGGGGCAAATACTTTTTCTCAACACTGTATACCCGTTTGCTTTGAAATTTTACATAGCTAGTAGTCTATTAAATTTGATTTTTAACACAAAACAACTATACAATAATATTGCTTCATGTCAAGAGTGTGACTCAACCCTTTTCGAAAACATGTCAAGTCTTTAAAATGGTTATTGAGAAATATGAGTATGAATATGTTTTACTCATTCACACATAGCTAGCAAATAACATGTAGCTACACTATCCGGAATTCTGCTTCAGTTAATTTAGGAATCATTGCTATGCAACAGAAAAGAAACGTTCTCACTAGCTACAGTGGAATGTACCAGTAAGACAGGTGTTACTGGTAGTGTGGATTTATGAATGATAATTAAATACAGTACATCAAATGTTACCCAATTTTGTCATCTACATATATTTCCAAGTTATACTTTACAGTTATGTTCCTCAGGGTACATTAAAATATCATATGCATTCTTTTTCAAAGGCTGGAATGTTGTCATGATAATTTTCAGTATGCACCCATAACCCCCCTCCCTCTCCCCATATCAGGATTGAGGAGCAGCTTGGAGACCAGGCCAGGTTTGCTGGCAGGGACTTCCGTCACCCCATTATCCTTTAAGGGGCCAACTCCAACAACCAACAAATACACTCTCCGACCTCCCCCATGAGACCCACCTACCTGCAGAGATGGAGGGTGAAGGGATGCAGAGTGCCGAACATGGGAAGAAAATTAGGAGCTCCATCGTCTGTTTCAAAGAAAGTCCTTTTTTTCCTGGGTCCCTTTCACTCTCCAGCGCCCTCTGTTGTAGGTGCTCTTGTGAAATGAAATTAAAAAATCAGAAAAACCTCTGGGTCATTCGAGCTCTTCCTTTCCCGGTGATTTCTGTTAATGTAACCTGCAAAATGACCAGAACATGCACTCACACGGTAAGAATGGGTACCAAAAAAGGTTTTGACAAAATGAAAATGTCATATATTAAACTCAAAACAATAATAACAATATACTTTTACAGAACAACACAAAGATGTCATATGGGAAGATCCAAAAAGTTTTTAATATGCAATCTTTATAAACCATCTGGCAAGTAGAGACCTATCAAAGCAGCTGTTATGTCAATGATAAATATAATTTACATTCATGCCAGAGATTACACTGGCAGCTCCTGGCTTTTGTTCCTAGTTCCTTTATGTAGGTGAACAAGGTTAGTGAAGTCTACTACTTAATCTGATGAATGACTGGCTTCTGGCTAGAGGAAACAGTCACATTTTCATTTGAGCTGAATGTGTTGTATTAATTTCCTCTTAAAACCCTTTCTTCAAAAAGAGCTCATTAAGCTAATTAACTAATCAATGTAAGGGGCCGGGGGTTTTAATCTCTTGGTATATGTACCACCCAATGTTCTTCTGGCCCATTCTTTCTCTTCTGCCTTGTTCCTTTTGCTATGTCTATTTATACATTTAAATTTTATTAGTGACCCCCACAACTCCCCACCCCTAACAACTAACATTCTGAATTGACATTCTGTATTTCCTCTTCCTTTCAATTTCCTCATTTTTCCCCCCATTTTCCCACAGAGTGTTAACATAACAGCACATTTGGTAACTTGCTAGTTGCAGAGTTGCCTACCTGCCAACCACATGGTATTAAACTGACCATTAGAGGGACAATGTTGGAGTTGGAGTTTAACAAAATAAACAGACACTAGAATGAGGGTACAAGCCTTTCAAACCTGTAAAATTAATAAAATAAACATTGATAAACAAATGGACATTATTAGATATGAATGGTTCTGGTTCAAGCTCTTTTCATCTTCCTCTCACCCCAAACCTGAAATAAAATGCCTGAGATAAAAAGGGTGTGGTGTGGAAAGATGTTATGCCAGAGGACTCACTTTGTTTCCTTTATCATTGATTGTATTAGATGACCATCCATGAACAATGAAGCATAGATTTTTACTTGCAGGATGTTATAAGCATGCTAGACTGCATGCTATGCCATGAACAAGCTGTAGAAAGTGCAAAGTTGAAGGGAAGTGTGTATTGTGTTTTGGTGTTCATAACCAGATTTAAAGCCCTGCCATATTAAAGACTTGTGCCAGGTCAACACCTGACAATAAAACACACTGGAATGGCTTTTTTATTCTATTAATAATGACCAAACCACAGTTAAATGAAGTTAGTTTACAGCAAGATATTTATGGGTATAACCACATCTTAATGAAAAGGGTTTCTTCTCAATATGCTGACTGTGTCTCTCAAATGATTGGTAAAGAACTGTAACAATAAAATAAAATAGTGAGGAAAAGATGAATGAAAGTATGAATGAAGCATTGAAAAGGTATGTTAATTAGAATATGAATGAGACTGTAGGGGCAGGTTTTTGTTAATGTGTGCATATGTCATACATCACACAGCAGAACCCTTTAAAAGCTCCAATTCCAACACTTGCCAGCTTGCCCTGAGCACCAGCCTGAAACCCATGCAATACAGGCATCAAACCAGAATACTAAAAAATCAAAACCTTTACCTGTGCATTTAAAAAACCATCTCCACTACAGTTCATTTGGAATCTTTTTTGGGGGTAGAAGTTGTAGGTCACTTGATCTTAAATTTTTGATTTCAGTTATTTCAAAGAAGGATGGTTTCTTCATCTTCATGTTCATCCCCCTTCCCTCGTTTCCTCTTCCTCGTTCTCCTGTTTGGGTGGGTTAACCTGGTCAAACCCAGGACCACAGCATCAAAACCAGACTTCCAGTACCAGGTAAGACCCTTGTTTGTTATATGAAGGAAATGGGGATTCAAACATTGTGTTCTACTTTTACACTGCATAGCTAGTAGTTTAAAAATAGAACAAGAATAACCCAACATGGGCTGTAGGATTCTCATGTCACTGTGAACAATGGAGTAGACACCAGCAATCTAAAAGAAACATTTCATAAATGACAAATGCAGCAATCTGTGAAGTGGAAATCCTTACCTTTTTTTAGATAGTTATCTCATTGTAAACACAAAGTTCTCATTTTTATTGGAATTATTTTATCAATGTTTATTTTACAAAGTTTTTCATGTGAACCAATGATTATGGCATCAAATTATTTATCAGGGACTATGCAAGTAGACATTGTTATAGGTTAAAATCGCAAAGCAGATGCGCTGCATACAGGGTTTCTGACCAAACTTCTACTACTTCAACTACACTGTAACTCCTGCTCCTGTGTAGGCTTTTGAATTAAAAAGATTACAGATCAAACAAAACAAACAGGGCAGAGTTACTTATAATACAATCATAATGAATATCCAGTAATGTGACTGCGTGTGTGGATGAAAGTGGATTAAAGTATCTTTGTGATCAGTGATGCGTGCTGGTTGGAGGGTTTTTGTGACGAGTATTCACAAGTGTGATTCTTCTTAAGATGTTTTTTTTTTTTAAACACTTATCGTAAGGCTAGGATTCGCTTGTTTTTATTTCAGCAAGTAGAGCATTCCATAAATGGTTACATTCGCTTTAAAGGATGAGCGACCTCAGTGGACCCAAATATGACCTTGAGGCCCCACTATGTTTGCTGTTTTTTTTTAGTTCCAACCATTTTACCAACTTGAATTTATAAGGAGTTGTTCACTTTTCTTGAAGACAAAATCATTGTAGAACTTAAGTACATTTTCAATAACCTTACTTGACCAAGCAACTGGCAAATACCAGCATGTACTGTTGGTCCCCGGGATCAAACAGGGTATACCACTGCCCAACATGAACAGTCCTACCAAGTAAAGGCAGTGCATAGGTAGGGGAAAGCTGATCCTGAATCAGCACTACACCAAAGTGATACATGAATATGTACCCTAATGTCTTTCTCTCTCTTTCTGTCCCCCCACAAAGATCCTTAATGACCGTTTCACCTCTCGCTTTGCCTCTCTCCTCCTGACCCTGCCCATGGTCAGCGAGGGATCAGCAGAGAGTCCCACCCCCGTGTCCCGAGGGGGCCGCAGCCTAGCGCAGGGCCCAGGGCCTGAGGACAACACAGAGCCCCGCCCAGACCCACGCCTAGACAACCCTATCCAAACCCACATCCCGCCTTACCTCCTCAACTTCATGGGGCAGCAGTCCAAGTTTAAGGGGCGGACCAGGAAAACAACAGGGGACGATTGTGCAGGGATATTTCTCACCAGAAGGGTCACAACCACCAAAAACGTGGATGAACTGGGCTGTTGAACACCATGGAAACCAATCTATTTAGATTTTTGACATCACAGCACTGTCAGTGGCATCACAATCATGACATCATAGGAAGATAACCCTGCTCTATTATGACATCAAGCATGGTCAGTGGTATCACAATTATGACAACACAGATTAAAAGCCTTCTTTTTCCCTTGCTTCATAATGACATCACAGCACAGTCAACGGAAACCCATGCTATCAGTACAGCATCACAGAAAACTATCCAGTCAAGACTTTGGTAAAATACAGACGGTCCAGGAGTTATGATGGTCTGATTTATAATTTATTTTATGATGGTACAATAGCGTCACTTTCAGTACAGTATTCAAGAAATTACATGAGATATTCAACACTTTATTATAAAATGGACTTTTTGTTAATTATTTTGCCCAACTGTAGGCTAATGTAAGTGTTCTAAGCAGTTTGGTAGGATAGGCCATGATGTTTGAAAGGATACATTTCAATATTTGCGATAATTTCCACTTACGACTGGGTAAAATGGGTATGTAACCCCATCGTAAGTCGGGGACCGTCTGTACATATTTGTAATAAAAAATTAAAGAATTTGAATATTTGAAAGCGCTCAAGCAAACCCTGAGAATTTTCAACAGAACATATCGACAGGCCAAATTGCTGTCACACAAAAGCAGATTGGTTTTTTTTTGGTTTTGAGAATAGTCAGTAACCTGCAGAAAGTGGAATTTACCAATCTGCTAGCATCTAAAGAAATAAAGCACAACAGGATATATGTATCTCGGACCCCTTCGGACCAGGGCTGGATTAATGCCAATAATCTGTGCCTGGAAACACGTCTACTTGCTCTCTCTTATACACATTCTTTCTCTCTCTCACACACTCACACACACACACACACACACACATACACACTCACACACACAGTTTAAGTTACAGAAAACCTTTACAGTAGGGTTACATTTCACAAGCCTGGCCTGATGCGAGTGTAGAGCTGCAGGCCTGGGCACACCATGCATATACTGACTAATTCTGAATCTGTAACGGTAGGCAGGTATACTCCATTCCAGCTACATGTGGAACGCATTTCTGCGTTTTCCTATTGAACCAAGAACACGTAGGAGAGGCTGAAAGGACATGTGTGGTTCAGATGGGTGAGGGTCTCCCTGAGAAGGGAGCAGACTCAACATGGCTGCCAGTCTGAGCCTTCACTGGTTTCACAGAGGTTTCACTTATTACTCTAGTCATTTAGCAGACAGACTTTTCAGCCATAAACGGTGAGAGGGTGAGGCTGAGCAGAAGCAGCAGTTACGAGAGGTGGCCACCTGAACAGTGGACAGCACATTTGTAGCAAAAGTTCAGTTACTTTTGTAGTTGTTTTGTCTTGCAACCAAACCGATGTGGGAAAGTCTTTTTTTTTTTTTTACCGAATGAAGGCTACTGTCTAGTACAAAATCTAAAACCACTTAAAATTTTTAATTATACATAGGAATAAATGCATCTACCCATTTTGCTGGAGAGGGCAGTTAACTGACATGAAATATATTATTTTATGTATGGATAATTTACATGTGCACACTGATATTTACAAGCTGTGGGGATGTTGGTATTCATAACCTTGCTTTTGCAACAGTGTGTCATGCAAATAAAGAACCTTGACATGAACTGTATTGAGTGAGAACATTAAAGGTGGGGGTGGTGGTGTATTCTAACGCTTCAGCAGCACAAAGCTCCCTGGTTATAAAAGAAAAATAACACTATATTTGGGAAAATGGTGACAAGAAGAGGACAAATATGTCAAAAAAAACTAAATGCTAGACAGCTGAACAGTTCACTCATTTAAAAGGATTTCTCGTGTTCTCTCAGCTTTGGTCTTAAACACAGATAACCAGGGAAATGAAGCTCCCGGAGCAGAGGAAAAAGAACAGTACAGAAAAAAACAAAACAAAACAGCAGTCATTTCAACCATGTGGTCCAGATGTTTATTTAAATTGGAAGGAAAAAAAAAAACTGCAACAAAGAATCTGATACTTTCAGTACTAGCCAGTTCGTAATACTGTTGGTTAATCTTCCCCCATGAGGATCCAAACACAAACTTTTCTGCTGTTGGGGATGTGACATGTGACCATGCCCCCTTTCTGAAAGACTCCAAATCCCAGAATCCCTAGGAGTGTAACGGATAAGCAGTTGGTGGGGAAAGGGCTTTAAACAGTGCACAAAGCAATAATTAATAAAGATGAAAAATAAAAATGAATTAAAATGCAAAGAATAAAACTGGGCGGCTTTTAATATTTTCTTTAAAAGAAGTCGACATCGTCAGGTGCATCCAGGTCTCGGTATTCAATGATGTTGCGAGGATCTCCACGGATCATTCTGGAGGGAAGATTGTGAGAAAGTGGGAAGTGAAGGAGGGGTGTTTTTTTTAACCTAATGCAGCACCTACCCACTCAATGTGCAAGTAGATAAGACTGCAATATCACCCCTAACCAGGGGAAGGCAGTGCAGGGAAGTTACCAAGGGAACAAGATGCCTACCTGTTACGGGGCTTCCCAGGGTAACCGCCCTGGCCACGGAAGTTGTCATAGTTACCCCTGCCTCCTCCATATTGGTTGGGGGGATAAGGAGGGCCACCTGAGAAGGAAAGGGATGGAGTGATTGATCTACAAATGGTTATATTAAAAATGTTAACCTTCCAACAACGGGGTCAAATACACAATAAAACACCCAGAATGTAACTTATTACAGTGGGAAACCCCAAACAGAATAGTAACTGGTGTCATTACTGTTATTTAGGCCTGTATTCTGTTGTCTAATATTTGTTCCTAGTAATGTATCTGTTCTGTACACCTTAAACTTTTATTCCAAAGGACAGCATATGGTTGCTTTTTCAATCACATACAGTGCCCACACTTCCAAAACTGTAACAGGCCCTTAACAGCATGAAGAGTGCCATAGCGGTATTGTTTGCTTTGAGTGTGCTACAGAGTATCTGAACACTGGTTGAACAAACTAAGCTCTGCACTCTTCTGCTTTGCATTGTAGTTAATGAGGGATATACTACCCAGTCAAGATAAGAGTGACACATAGTTATTATAAATTAGCATAAATCAATCAACAGCACTAATGGTAATTAGGGAAAGCATGTGTATACATTTCAAAAATCTTTAAGCACTCCTGTAACAGAATACGCTACGCAGCATGGTGGAGGAGTTTGAGTTCGACATCCTGGCGTTGCCTACCTCCATACCCCAGGACCGGTGGGCGGGGTTGCCCGAAACCCAACAACCCCTGGGGGGCTTGGTGAGGGAAAGGTAACCCTGGGGCCAGCACTCCTGGGGAGGGAGAGAGAGATAGCTCTATTTCTTTCACTCTGAGATCATGGGATGAAAATTTACTATCATTGTTTTGCAATGGGTGTAAAGAGCCTCACCCTGCCCAGGGCCCGGTGGGGGTGGGGGCTTGATTTCGGGCAGCGCGGGCCTCTTAGCGTCCATCAGGAAGTTGTTGAAGAAGACGACCTCCTTTTTGACCTCCTCGATCTTGTCCCCATGCTTGTTGAGGATGTGCTTGCGCACAAACTCAGGACCCTGAGTGGAGTGCAGGAGAGGTGAACACATCAAACACACACAGGACTTCAGCATGACAAAAATAGCAGGGGGTGTCAAATGGGCCTTACAGACAGACAGACAGACAGACAGACAGACAGACACACACACACACACACACACAGACACACACACACACACACACACACACACACACACACACCTTGAACTTCTTTCCACTGAGTGGGCAGAGCCACTTGTCCTTGCCAAGCTCCTGAGTGTTGGCTGACACAAACTTCTCCACTTCCTGTTCCGGATCCTTCCGGCCCATTTTTGCTGCCTCCTCCTCCGACAGCGACTCTTTCACACTGAAGAGCGGGCTAAGCTTCTCCTCAAACGTCTTCTGCCACTCTGCCACTAGGGGGCACAGGAACAGCTGTAATCACCTCTACGGACAGACTCTTTATGTATGGAGTGTTTGTAGCTTACATGAAGCATTACCCTCTCCGTGTGTGATGCGGTTGGGTGGGATTGGACCCCTCACGTGGATGATCCCGCAGCGGTTGGGCATCTCGTCCTCGCTGGGGTACTCACAGGTGTTGTAGTAGTCAATTGAGTGAACGACACGCAGGTACAGCAGCAAGCGATCCAAGACCTGCACACAGAGCACTGAGTTAGGAAACTAACTCACCCACCAATTTGGAAAGTTCCAATGAACTTAAAAAAAATGTTGGAGCCCCCCAAAAGGTGTCGTTAGGGGTTCAGGGGTGTTGGCGGTTATCATGCGAGGTACAGGGGTGTTGGCAGTTATGTGAGATTCAGGTGCGTGTTGGTGGTTATTATGCCAGGTTCAGGTGTGTGTTGGTGGTTATTTTGCAAGGTTCAGGGGTGTGTTGGTGGTTATTTTGCAAGGTTCAGGGGTGTGTTGGTGGTTATTTTGCAAGGTTCAGGGGTGTGTTGGTGGTTATTTTGCAAGGTTCAGGGGTGTGTTGGTGGTTATTATGCGAGGTTCAGGGGTGTGTTGGTGGTTATTTTGCAAGGTTCAGGGGTGTGTTGGTGGTTATTTTGAGAGGTTCAGGGGTGTGTTGGTGGTTATTTTGAGAGGTTCAGGGGTGTGTTGGTGGTTATTTTGAGAGGTTCAGGGGTGTGTTGGTGGTTATTTTGAGAGGTTCAGGGGTGTGTTGGTGGTTATTTTGAGAGGTTCAGGGGTGTGTTGGTGGTTATTATGCCAGGTTCAGGGGTGTGTTGGTGGTTATTATGCAAGGTTCAGGGGTGTGTTGGTGGTTATTTTGCAAGGTTCAGGAGTGTGTTGGTGGTTATTATGCGAGGTTCAGGGGTATGTTGGTGGTTATTCTTAGAGGTTCAGGGGTGTGTTGGTGGTTATTCTTAGAGGTTCAGGGGTGTGTTGGTGGTTATTCTGAGAGGTTCAGGGGTGTGTTGGTGGTTATTCTGAGAGGTTCAGGGGTGTGTTGGTGGTTATTCTGAGAGGTTCAGGGGTGTGTTGGTGGTTATTCTGAGAGGTTCAGGGGTGTGTTGGTGGTTATTTTGATAGGAACAGGGATGAGAGCAACCTTAACCAGCTTGTCGTCGCGTTCCACTGTGATCTCAGCAGGGTTTCCCTCTTTGTTGGTGTCCTCAGGCTCTGCTCCCCCAGCACCACCCATAAGCTCCTCCTCCTCAGCGCTCACCTCCTCGATTAGGTAATCAGTGATGTTCTTTAGGATGGGGTTCTGAGCTGGGAGCTGAGAGAGAGGGAAGGAGGGGAAGGAAGAGAGGGAGAGAGATTTGGATTGTGAGGGTGAAGGGGAAGAAAGAATAGAGGAGGGAATGGGGAGGGAGAGGGAGAGGTAAAGAAGTGAGCAGGAGATTGAGGTCATCATATTGTTCAGCAAAGCACTCGCAGTTGTACCTCTCGCGCCCACAGAACAGAATCTGAGCTTTGGAAACAGGACAGTAACATAATGGTGGCTCCATGGTACCTGGACGGTAACACCATGGTAACAAGGTAGAAACGCAGCGGTTCATACCTCCATCCCCGGCATCTCCCCACGCTGTTTCTGGTTCCACAGCCTCTCACGTTCATCCAGTGCGTGGATCAACTTGGCCGCCAGCTTAATGTCGTTGCGCAGGACCTGCTTGTGCTGTGTGATGCCGTTAACGTTCCGAACCCGCCGGGCCAGGTCTCTGTTCACCCCTGGAGCCAGCTCACAGTCCCGCAGCTGGGGGTCAGAGAGGAGAGGAGCTAAAGACAATAACTGTAGCCAGGAGACCAAACCATGACAACTGACATGTCCTGTCAGTTACCCAGAGAATAAGGCTTCAAGGTCTGGGAAGCATGCAGAGATATTCCTCTGACAGACTTGCATACAGTGTCGTCTCTACACGCACACACGCACACGCGCACACACACACCAACACACACTCACTCGGATGTTCTGCAGGTTCCAGCAGATCTCTTTGATGTTCACACTGCGATCAAACGTGACCCAGCAGCGTCGGAAGAACCTTTGGGGAGACAGAAACACATTCAATGGCCCCATTGCGGAATGGGATAGGCAAACATGACTGTGTCCTTATTTCAACATGAGCAGTATGCTGGGAGATGGAGTTTGAAACTGACCTGCGCTCAGGCTGGGGGTCGGACAGAGCCACCCGCAGGAAGCCTGGGTACCTTCGGCACAGCTGGGGGCAGAGTGCAGAGGTCGGAGGTCATTCAGTGCATCACACAAACCTACTGTGTGTGTGTGTGTGTGTGTGTGTGTGTGTGTGTGTGTGTGTGTGTGTGTGTGTGTGTGTGTGTGTGTGTGTGTGTGTGTGTGTGTGTGTGTGTGAGAGAAAGACTCACAGCAATGATCTCTGCTTTAGAGATACTGGGGGCAATGCTTCTCATGAACAGGGAGCAGGTCCTGTGAAGTGGACGGGGACGAGGTGGAAGCTCCTCCTTTGGCTTCTTCTCCTCCCTCTCTTTCTCTCTCTCCTTCGGCTTGTCTTCCTTTCGCTCTTTCGCATCCGCTGAATGACATCACATTAGCTTACATTATAGCCATTTAGCAGACGCTCTTATCCAGGGTGACGTACAACACAAAGCATGTGAAAGCAAAGTAAATGCTGTTGCAACACTGCTATATTATTTTCTTTAAAAGACTGATATTGCTGTTCACTCAAAATGCTTTTACAATATACATTAAAACTTTCCCAACCAACAGGAAACAAGGATGGAACAAAACTCAACTTTAACCATTCAAAATACATTTCTGTTTCCAGCTAGGCCGCTCTTCTAGAATGAGGTCCAAACGATATAAGCGTAGTCTCACCTTCTCCTTCCTCTTCCTCCTCCTCCTCTTTGTCCTCCCCCTCCTCCCTGTCCCTCTCCCTCTCCCTCTCGGGAGGCTTGTCAGAGGTGTGGGAGTTGGAGTCGGAGTCCGAATCTGATTCGCTCTCTGAGGCACTGGCCTCGTCTTCACTGTCTGCACTGTGTTTCCTTTTCCTCTTCTTACTCAGCTGTGTGTGTGAGAGAGGAGGAGAATTAAAGACAATAAAGGAGATGGGTTGGAGAGATTGAAAGGAGATAGAGAGAAAAAGAAAGAGAAAGCATGTGGACAATCGTTTTTACTTTTAAAACTTCATCAAACACAAACGAGCTTGCAACTGACAGAAGGGAATCCCCTCCCCTTTTCTCTGACTCCACCCCTTTCATCCAGAGCCAGGAAAGACCCCACTCACTCACCTTCTTTGGCTCAGGAACCTCCTCTTTCTCTGGAACCTTCTCCTCCTTCTCCTCTCCATCCTCCCCTTCTGCCATCTCCCCTTCTGCTCCCTTCTCCTTTTCCTCCACACTGCTAGGTCCTCCCTCCCCCTGACACAGAGAGAGAGTGAGAGAGAGAGAGAGAGAGAGAGAGAGAGGGGGCAGGGGTAGAGGGAGAGAGATAGGGCGGTTATTGGTTTATGTTCCAAATTTCCCGATAAACCCTGATATTAGTACAAGTAAAAATACATACACTTGGCCTCTGCCCTCTCATCCAATCACACACCTTTTCTTTTTCCTCTTTGTCAGCTGGGGTTTTGCTGCGTTCCGCCTCGCCAGGACGAGGCTCTTCTCTCTTAGGGGGTTCAGGCCCCGCCCCTGCAGGCCCTACCCTGTCTCTCTCCTCCTCTTCCTCCTCCGTCGGCTGCTCCAATATCCGCAGGTCATGATCCGTCCCACCCTCCATCTTTATCACAGCTAGGGGGCCCCAGAGACAGAACTTTGAGCACGACACCGCAAAATGATGGTGCTGTGTTCACTATGACATCACACAGTGAGTGTGTGGTTTCATGTTTATGCTGTCAGATTTAAGTCAGTAGATTTGATTGCCTAGTTCATCTCACACACCTACACTATTGCTCAAACTTTTAAAATATATGCCATTATTGTGAGTGTGCCTTTTGTAATACCTGTGTAAAGGTATAAATGAATGCCACTCAAATGTAACCTTCATAAAAAGTATGGCGCTGTTTCACACCAGTCCATGACGTGGAGGCTGACATACCTGCACAGGGCTTTATTTTCGCCCATTTCCTGTCTCAAGCAGGGAGCGACAGTACGTTCCTCACCCTCACCTGCGTCAAGGATCTTGATGATGGCAGGGGCTCGCTCGATGTCCAGGGACACGGGTTCAAACCAGCCATTCTCCATGAGGAAGAGGAATACGCCCAGCCGGTTCTGCAGGGCGGCGTGGGCCTCTGCCTTCCGCCGACCCGCCTCATCAGGGTGGTACTTGGACCGAAACCTGAACCAGGCAGGAAGGGAGGGGAGGGAGGGGTGGGGAAAAGCCAGTCAGACAAAGTGCTCATAGCAGGCCAAAATGGAGCCAAAATGGCTACCATCATCAAACAAGACTCCACTGAATAAACGGGCACTAGTAAAATACTGCTTGAAAGTGAAAAAATAAATTCCTGGTTTTACTTCTATTCTAGACAGTGAGTGAATCCTCCGTCTTGTTTAAGGTTTTTTTTTTTTTTGCCAATTGCAGCGTTCTGTCAGTGATTAATTATGTGGAGGAGTAAGGGGCCTTCCTGCAAAGCTAAAAATAAAAGCCAGTGCACAGGACAAAAGCGCTAAAATACCATCAACACTCGAGGATGAGGTGCATTTTCAGGAAGCTCCTGAATACCAACATCACATGTGCACTGGCTTTCATCAGCTGGAAAATATGGAGCTACTCAAAGGCCTTTTTAAGTGTCAAAACCCAGCCAGTGAACGTTATGATCGTAGAATGTTAGCCTGTTTAGGGGCAAGTCGATTTGCTTGTTTTCTTGCATTATGTGTTGTCAGCACATTAACTGGGCCTCTGTACAATAGCCTGTACATTAATAACAAAATGGCTACTGCAGTGACAAAAGTTGGCGGGGCTAGAGATTGGAGAATGAGGTTTCATATACCCCGTTATGGGTGGAGACACCATGAACTGTCAACCTCTGGCACTGCACCAGAAAGCAATTCTACTGGTTCAAATCAAAGCCAATGCCAGCTCATAATGGCTCCACCTCCTTTGGGGCAAATGAAGCCTCACTCCTCCATCATTGTGTGGGGCAAAATTTTGAACTGAATTTATAAGTTTATCATAAAGTATAAAGCTGGGGTGTACACACTTGGACCCCTGTGTATGCTGGTTTTTGTTCCAACCATCCCTGCAATTCTGTGAGCATATTGAGCTGTTAATGGTTTTTAAACAGACACATTCACAGCCTTGTGACTTAGGATTCACTATCTTTATGGTGCATTTGGAACAGATGTTCCAAGACTGAATAATGCGCATTAATTTCACTAAAGTAAATCAGTCCGATCACTTCACAGATGACTAAAGCTTTACTGGCCTCAAGTGAATTTATGATATCAATACATATTTGAAACACCCAATCCTAAACATTACCGTTTATAAATTTGTAGAACTATGTGCACACGTTACACTGCACAGCAAGATCTACAGCGACTAAAATTTATTTGAACTGAAACTGAAAATAGTCTCAAGGTTCTTTGAGACATTAGACGAGGTTAAGAAAAAAATCCAGCATACACAGGGGGTTCACCAAGAACCAAATTTGGGAACCCATTACAAGGAATACTGTGTGAAGTTCTAAAATGGCAAAGCAGTTAATCTAGTACTCTGACACACCAGGAAGTTGGACCTGAATGAGACAAGCACAGGAAATAAAGGGTGGGGGGGGGGGAGGAGAAGAGAATCATAAACATTTGATAGATGCACAACAGTAAAGTGAAATAACTCTGCATGGTGCGGACTAAATTTACCTTTTCTTCTCCCAGAGAAGAAACAACACAAATCTACCGGGAGGGGCTCTTCTGCCACACAAGAATCGTTCCACTTCACCCCCCAAAATGAGACACTTTTTTGTGTGCGAGCGCATAATTTCTGAGAGGGGAGTTCTCGCTTTTTTTTTGGATATGGGTGTTTGATCCAAAAAAATAAAATAAAAAACGAGAGTAAAAAAAAAAAAAAAAGGTGGTGGCTCTCGGCTATACAGAAAAAGATGTTTTCCCATGAAGCGGAAGTGAGGTTTGTTTTTCCTGTGGTGTCTGACTACCTAAGAGACCTGACACTGAGTGACTAAGGCAACTGCATTGTGCGCAGTGCTTTTCCCTAGCTGTCTAAACCCGAGTCCTGCGCAGAAGAGATCCGGTTTCTCTCTCTCTCATCTTCCAAAAAACCTTGTCGTGAAGGAGGGAAGGAAAGGAGGAGGGAAGAAGGGTTGGTTTTGTTAATATGAAACAAAATAAAAGAAAACAAACAAATAAAAAAGCATTTAAAAAAAAAACAAATCAATCACAATCCAGCACTAACAACTGTGAAACAACAGTGTGTGAGAGACATTCACAGATTTGGGATGAAAGAAGAGAGCCCTCCTGTCCCACACGGGTTCAGATCAAAGGATGGGCCCAACAACTGTTACAAAGGTACCTACATTTTTACTGTTTTGAGTATTTCAACTGAGTATTCCAGCTTTTTTAATAAGGCTTGCACATTTTTGTAGTCATTGATCAGTCCATGATTTTTTTTTGTACAAATGAATGTTGTTACAAATTTGTTTTCAGCAAACACGTTTCCCCCCTCCCCCACCCCCAATTGTCAGGACTTTCACAGGTACACTTGCCAGCGGCCTGGAAGCCCATATAACAAAACCACAGAGAAAGTGCTGAGTAACCGGATAATTTCAAACAAAAAAAAATGTGCAGTTGTGTTAAAAATACAGGAATACTCCTGGAGGTCTGAGAACGTAAACCACAGCGCCCCCTGGGGCTGGTATGAGGTGAAATATGCTGAATCTCAGTGGCAGAACAACAGACCACAGGGAATGCTATCCAGACCAGCACATGCTTCCTGCCCATGCTGCAATCACTATGCCTAAGCAGTCCACTGCTTCTGCTGCCACAGGATTTCAAAAGCTAACTGCACAGAAAAGTGACTTACTACTCACAATGAACATCTTGCTGCACCTGTGCGGGTTAATACTAAACTGGTATCTTGCCCTGAATAAACATCTTCACTCATTTCAATGGTACATACCAATGATGATGCAGTTAGACTTAATGAACATGGGGCTGCCAAAAACTAATACATATAGACCAGTAAAAGGAGCATTACGTTTCATTAACAGCAGTGCATTTCATAACATGACAGATCCACCCCATTATGATCTAATATTAAGCCACTCTCTGTATCTCCACTTGTGTCACTAACAATACACACATTGTCTCTGCTCCTGCATTCATGTTGATCTCATGTGTACAATTTCTCTGATTTCACAGTCCAGGGCCATACCTCTTCTGCCCATCAAACACAGTGCAGCCCCCGTCACACCCCTCATGAGAAAAGCACCAAAACCAATGTGATCAGCACACAAACTTCCTTTTCCATTAAAACATTTGAGATCTCCCTTCCCTCAAATGGAAGTCAGCAGTCTCTCATCAGCACAAACAAACGCACACTTCAAATAGCTTCTCCCTTGCCAAAGGAGAACTAACTGCTACAGACACTTTCCACATTCATCCAAAGGTCAGGCAAACCAACCCTGACATCCTGTGGTTCCCCCTTTTGTACAGAAATGACTTCTGGCCTTAATCCCTCTAAAACCTGAGCATTCTCATAAGACTCTGTGCATACATAATTCCACCTCTTGGGCAACACACCCAAAGAGGTTTTCGTTTCAACTGAAGGTCTAAATGACCAGTGAATCCACTGACGGCAAGCGGTATTAGCACCAATGGCCATAAGGAACGGAGTATAACCATAGGTAGCATGCTCAAAACAGGAACTTACAAATGCAAACTACAAAATTACACATGTACATTACAAAGTTACCCAATTCATAGGTGACATATCTATTATGTATCAAATACTTTTACATACATTTTAAAAGGGGACTGATACTGGTATGTTGTTTTGAGCATACTACTAAAGGCCCCAGATTCTTTCACACATTATGTTAACAGTTTACTGACTCACTGACTGTACAGTCAGGAAATTCAACAAAGCACTTATTTGAAGGTGTAGAACACTACACTAAAATAATGCAGGGGAATGATACACACACTGCTTTTGCCTGAACGGTTTACACCTACACTGCTCTCTCATATAGCAAACACACACACACACACAATTTTGGGGTACCCGATGAAGCAAAGTAAGGCAGGACAGAAAGAGAGAGGGGGAGGAGGGGGTGGGTCGTACCACTCCTCATCTTTGTGGGCCAGGAAGAAGTCCTGCATTTGCTGGCGCCTGAAGTCCATCTTGTACTCATTGTAGCGTTTCACAGCTTCAGTCTCATCCACAGAGTCATCGAGGGAGAGCAGGAACTCCTTAAAATTCTTCATCACTGGAGGAGGGGGACCCAGGTCCATATCATGTATGTTACCCAGCCTGGGGATGGGGGAAAGTTGGGGAAGGGAGGGACAGGAAGGAAGGAAAAATAAAGGAAATCAAAAACAGTGGGGAGAGGGAGTTGGACAAGGAGCAAAGGACAAAACAGAGAAAAGAACCTCTCAGTAAGTAGGGTGAGTTGTTGAGAGTCAGCGTTTGTGAACCGCCATTCAAAACCAAAGCGTCCAATTAGAGTTCAGGACTGTCTATGAGGTCACTGGCCACATGGCAGAGCTGGTCCCTCCCCTTTTACCTGAACACATGCTATCCTTGTTCACCTTGAGGGCAGGTAAAATCCAACTCAGGGAGTGCAGAATTTGCTTTCCTTTCTTCCAGAAAACTGTAGCCAATTGTACTGTACAGAGCCTAGGTAAGAAAAGGTGACCAGCTTATCCAGAAGCTCTACGCTGGACAAGAGACTAAGGGTCACAAATGGATACACTGCAGAAGTAGATCCACTGCAAAATAATCAGCTGACATTACACTGAGACGTCTGCAGCATTACATTTAGCACTGGACAACATCCTGACTTACAGTGCACATACTGCGCACTACCCATTTAAACAGCTGGATATTTACGGAAGCAATTCAGGTGCAGCAAAATGACAGTTAGGAATCAAACCCGTGACCTCTTTCATCAACTGCAAGACCATGCAGGTAAATGTTCAAACAGTGCATTGTGAAAGCTAACACCTGAGGAGGTCCTTGGTGGATATCAGTTTACAGTTTTTGATCTGCAATGGAAACAGCCAGCAGCACCAGCGCAGCTCGCCTCACCTGGCCTGGATGGGGATGGCGTGGTGCTGGGGCATCAGGTGCATGTCCGGGTGGCCCCAGGGTTGCGGGGGCGCGTAGCTGGGACCGCCTCCACCACCGTAGGGCAGGTCATACCCCCCATGATATGGGTCCCCGCCATGGTCATCCCTAAGGAGGGAGCGAGAGATTAATCCATAACATGTTACAAATGTATTAATCTGTAATAACAGTAAAATGTGTTTGGGCAATACCTGCAAATGTATCATGTGCCAATGAATTATCTTTTGGTAAAGAAGGGAAGAGAGGAAAAAGGAGGAAGACAGGAGGATGATACAGGGAGACCAAAAAACAGCACAGGAGGAGCAGGTAAAAATCCCAAGGGGCTTTTGGAAATGCATGGGAAGCCTGAGCCGACTTTATACAGAACAATGCAAACAGTAACAATCGAGTCTTGGTGCAGCTTTGAGGACATTAGTCAGATACAAAGTTAAACTGGGGACCTGACTCATGCGGGAACACATTGCATGGCTCTTATTAGAAAAGACAGGACCTTCCACACGTTTCCATGGAGTGTTGTGAAGTCTTACAGTGCTTTAAAGGAGAACCTTAGGCCACCAACACTGTGCACCTAGAGAGACTAGCAGCTAAGAGCAGACATACAGACTGACATCTACCCAAAAGCAGAAGTGCTCACCAGTCCCTCCTCATGCGCTTCTGCTGAGGGCTCATGTCATGTCGGGGTGGGGAGAATCTCTCCCTCCGTCCGCGCTCATAGTCCCGGTACTCCCCACGGCTCCGCCGCTCTCGGCCGCGGTCCCACTCCCGTGCGGATGGGCGCCAGTTGCCATTAAAAAAGAGAATCACACTTATTATAGCAGTCTTTCCACAAGTACAGTTAAAGAGGGACATTGTCTCAAAGCAACACAGTACATTAAATAACTCTCTATAATTAAGGGAAGAAACAATCTTTTACGGATATACGACACAAAAATAACAGTTCACAATACGAGTTCAGGCATTATGCAATAAGTCTTAAAAACACAGATGTGACAGGCAAAGCAATAATTTTATTCCCAATGAACGTCATAAGCCACCTCACCGGTCATTCCAATCGTCGCGTCGCCGGTCCTCTCTCTCCCGGGAGCGGTCATAATCACTCCTCTCGCGACGGAACTTATCCCGGCGCCGACGGTCGTACTCATCATCACTGTCACCCATCACTCTAAACCAGTCATTAGAAAATAATTTCAGGTAGTTATTTAAACAGAAAGATTGTTTTGTAAAACAAACTACTTTGAGTAACTGAAATGATTCCAATATTTCACCCAAATTAGAAACACAAGGGTAGGATGAAAACATTTTGTAGCCAAAACCTTCGGCTATCCAAGCCACACAGCCAACCAATTACCTACAGTTTGGCTACAATACTATAACGCTACGAAAAGCAAAATGCAGAGTCACTGAGCCCTTTAAATATATACTACACACCTCTGTTCCTTATCCATCTCGTTGTCTTTTCCAAGCTTTCAGTGCGGGTGGGTAACTTCAGCTAACCTACCGGCATCAGGCAAAAAAAATTAATGCTACACTCACTACACAGAGATAACACTTGTAGCGTTAGCTCGTTTGCTAGCACACACTAGGCTAGCTTTCTTGATAAGTGCTTTTGCACCAACTCAGGAGTAGTATGAAGTCTATACCGATATGCTAGCAATCTAACAAAGAAGAAATTACATTGGGGATATAAAATAGGGTATATCAAACTATCCATTTTTAAGACAAGCTTTGCGGAAGGCAGTTTGTTAATAAAGCCACAGGAATGTTATCTTAGTCGGATTTTACAAGCAAATGTGACTTAGCTAAAGTTAATGTTATCACTAGATGATTAAAAACCACCTACACGTCCGCTGCAACTCTAGTGATACACTGTTTGTATGCGCAACGTGACACTACAGCTAGCTTCACGTTCAATTATTAGCTAGTTGACGGAGTTACACTTGAGACCTAATTTTCATCAATTAACCAGCGGCTAGCGACAATTTCGCATTCGATTGCTCAACTGGATTACATTAGAAAAGACCCTACATCAACAAGGTCCATGTTACTAGCTAGGATGTTAGATATGTTCTAGGCCTGATAGTGTTACTCCTTTCTTAGCCAGTTAGCCATTCTTGTGGACTTATGTCAGCATGTGCAGAAACACTACTAAATCTTACTTGCCAGTTACTTATCGTTTTACAGTCATAAGAAAATACTTGCATTTGCTATATCAACAAAATTCTAACTACAACGCCTGCATTATTGTAGCTGCTACGCTGAGGCCTACATGGTCAGCTAGCTTGTTGTACACCTAGCCGGCTCATTCATTCCGTAAGGTTTGCTACATCGCTCGCTAACTTAAGCTAGCCAGCTACTAATGAACATAGGAAGCCAACATTCAAGCAAGTGGTCCGAATAAATCGCAATATTAGTGATGTGACAATCTACCACTGAAACGAGACTTAAAACGAATAAAAATGCTTGTAACCACATTCGTTCACGAAAGATCTCTAGCTATATTTACCATTAAATTTCCTACTCCCGCCACCTCCTTTCCCAGTCAGTCGGCTCACTGGTTTCCCGGATGTAGAGGATACCTTTGTCTACAAGCGGGCGTCATAGGTGCGACCCCGGCAGTGGGTGAACAGCCGGCGGAAATACCGCCCATTCAACACAAATAAAGTGCAATTTGCAGCCGATCAAAAATCGCTGTACTTCGGAATGAATCTTTAAACACCAAACAGAGGTTTTTTATGAGTTTTTGTGCAGGGGCACTGCCATTGTGACCTGGTCAACTACCTTGTACTGTCAAGAAGAGCTGAAAAAATACTATGCTGAATATTAGCCTGAATGTAAAATTCTCTGTGTTTAGGGGTATTTCCCACAAATTAATAACATATTTGTCAGTATCATGTAGGTTTTCTTGGATTTTCTTGTCAACTAAGTATTTTTTAAATATCTTGACAGTCATAAAGCTCTAAATATCCTACAATCCTAAAATTACCTTATAAACAATGCATTTTCCTTTTCTGGTTGTATGGAGATCACAACCTTAAAATTACCTCACAAACAATGCATTTATCCTGTGTAGGTTATATTGAGATTTATTTTTGTGAAGGGTATTGAAATACACATACCCTTTATATTGTATAAATTCTCTGAGTCTGATTAAATAAAGGATAACCAGTTTGTTAAGTCTCTTCCTGTCAGCAGTGGAGATGCCACTGCCCCAGCAGACCACTCCATGGCTGATGCCACCACAGAGTCAAAAAAGGTCTTCAGGAGTGCCCCTGCACTCCAAAAGACCTGAGTCTGCTCAGCAGATAGAGTCTGCTCTGGCCTTTCTTATATAGCGCATTCATGTTATCAATCCAGTCCAGTTTGTTATTCAAGTGAACACCCAAATACTTGTAAGATTTCACCATCTCAATGTCCATTACCAGGATGTTCACTGGTGTTGGAGGAGAGTGTATGTGCCTCCTGCGGAAGTCTACCACCAGCTCTTTGATATTCCCTGCATTGATCTGGTGCCAGTTCCAATGGCAGTGGTCCATGAAGCTCTGGGTCAGTTCAAATACAATATCATATATAATAAAAAGAAAATTAAAAATAATAAAAGAAACTTCAATCTGAAGACTAATTAAAATGGCTGGAATTAGAATATTGTATATTTTTTTAATTTCCTGACAAGGCACTTTCTGAAATAATGTGATATCAGACAGTAAATCTAGATCTATTTGGTGTTTAATAAAAACACCTATTACAATTGAAGGATTTGAACAGTTTTCGAATCGACACCCATGAGTAAAATCTTGGTCATGGCATTTTGTACTCCAGTGAACTACATCCTGAGGTGAAACAGAGAGGCCTCTGCTATGCCACCGTGAAGTGTCCAGTAGGTGGCAGAAATACGTTTGATGTATTCAGTGTGCAGTAAAACGGAAAAAGAGAGGAACAAGAATATTGTCCACTTCGGCTTTCCTTACAAACGTCAAACAAGATGGTCGAGAAGAAAATAGCAGGTATGTTTGCTCGTTGATTTTATAATAAAACTAGAAAGCTACTGTTTTTGAAAATAATTTACGAAGTTAAACAATGTAGTCTCCTAACTGGGGTTGGCTGGCTGTTTTCTTTGTCTTACTTTTGCAGCTGGATTGCTAGTTTCCTAGCTAACGTTATCGACATTGTCGAATTGTGTTGTGTGTTAGACTTGCTGGCGTGATGCTCTAATGTTTATTATTCGCTAACTAACGGAAACACTGGCTCAAATCATTTTTTATCAGTGTAGTTAGTGCGTATATCTGATCTAAGGTGACTTATTTAGTTATTTATGATGTTCTTTTAACCCTCTGTTTCGCTGGGTCGCGACGTTAGTGCGTTCCCAGGAAGCGAACCAGCGCAGGGTCTTGGACCGTGCCACACGCCAGAGGCGCCTCACTCGGCAGCTGGAAGCCCTAGAGAAGGATAATTTCCAGGATGACCCGCACGCCAGCCTGCCACAGCTGGCCAAGAGGCTGCCTCAGTTCGACGAAAGCAACGAGTCAAGTGAGGCTGGAAAAACTCAGCCTGCTTTCCATATACAGTAGAGTGAACTGCATAGTAACGGAACTGTACTACAGCTTTGATTATTTTATTTGTATCGAATTTGTTCCTTACAGTTTTAATAACACGAGTATTCTTGCAATTGACCAGATCGCTCGGTACTCCTATCATTATATTAGTTTTGAGGTAGGGAATACAAAGATGCATGTTATAGGAACTGGACACTGACTGGTCTCAGTTGTAATTCAGCTTACTTTTTTTACACAGTTTTTATTTTTTTATATTACATGAATATAGCAATTTAGGTGAAGTGCTTTGCTCAATGTACACGGTAATCAAACCAACAACCTTTCAACCGCAAGTTCAGCTGCCTAACAATTACAGTTCTATGGACCCTTGTTATTTCATGAGCATGTTTGTTTATTTAATCTCCCATCCATATCTTATTAGGTAAGAAGAGGAAGAAAACAAGAGGGGACCACTTCAAGCAGAGATTCCGAAAGAACTTTCAGGCCCTTCTAGAGGAAGAGGTGAGGAATCTGAGCGGACTCCCCTTCTCTCTGTTTCACCAACAGATCTGCCAACGGGTCTGCTCCTCTCTGCTGACTGCCCATAGCATCTTAACTTGGAGGAGTCTAATTACTACTTTACTCACTGTCTAGAGTCTCTCTGTGTATGAGGCCCCCTACCTCTCTCCTCCTTATTGTTCAGTCACTGTGTACACTTTTCAGACCCTAATTGTCACCTTTCTCTCTCTCATGGCTTCTCTGAAGAACTTGAGTGTCAGTGAGGGCCCTAACTACCTGTCTGCATGTGCGGAGCCGTCCAAGCTTCCGCAACGCCACTTCTGCGCCGTATGCGGCTTCCCATCAAACTACACCTGCGTTTCCTGTGGAGCCCGCTACTGCTGCGTGCGCTGTCTCGGCACTCACCATGAGACCAGGTACATAACCACCTGTACACACCTACACACCTGTGCACACAGTATATACTCATCACAAGATCAGGTACATAACCAGCTGTACACACCTGTGCACACAGTATATACTCATCACAAGACCAGGTACATAACCACCTGTACACACCTACACACCTGTGCACACAGTATATACTCATCACAAGACCAGGTACATAACCACCTGTACACACCTGTGCACACAGTATATACTCATCACAAGACCAGGTACATAACCACCTGTACACACCTGTGCACACAGTATATACTCATCACAAGACCAGGTACATAACCACCTGTACACACCTATGCACACAGTATATACTCATCACAAGACCAGGTACATAACCACCTGTACACACCTGCACACACTTACACACCTGTAAACACTCATCACACTGAGTATATACTCATCACAAGACCAGGCACAAGACACCTGTTCACATACTCACCATGAAGCAAAGAAATAAAGAAAAAAATGATGGAGAAAAAATGTACTTAGTTTTGTGGTCTTGTATTACCTTATTCAGAGTGGAGATGCAGTGTTATTGTTTACACTTCCTGCTTACATTTTTTTTCTTGCTCTCTCTTCTAGGTGTCTGAAATGGACTGTGTGATAGAGGAGTTTCCTTCTCCAATTATTGTGTGTGTGCGCGCGCGCATGCGTGTGCGTGTGCATGTGAGAGAAAGAGAGTGACTCATTAGAAGACTAGTATCCTTCTGTTCCCCCCACACCCCACAAAAGGCCCATGCATAATCCAACACATGCCCACAGAGAGCTGAACTAGAAGTGTCAGGAAGTGAAAAATACACAGCAGGCCAAAGTCAGCAGTCCAGACAAGCCTGACCCCAGGCCTGCAGACTGCAGTGGGGGTGGGGGGAAGGGGTTGAGGTATTGGAGGGGTCACTTTTGTGTTTAATGAGCTGTAAAATGGGATTGGGCTACATTTTTGCACAGTGACCTATCAAGCTCATCCTTTTTGATTGGGTGGGGGAGGTGAGGTGATATTTCTATACTTCTCCACTCCTGTGTATTGTGGTGAGGTGTCCAAACTCTAATTTACAATGTGTTACAAAGAGAGTGTAAATGTATGTTTTTTGTTGCTTTGTAATATTGATGAGAAATAAATACTGTGTATTTCCCTGTCACTGTCTGGTGTTTGTTTCACAGACTTATGGTAAGATATTCATTTTCATGTTACTTTCAACAGTGTTTTAATATGTATTTATAGGTTGTTTTCTCACCACACTTGCCATCATGTAACAGGTCGCGTTAAAAAAAAGGTTATTTTCTCCAAAAGGAAAATATGCAATGAGAAAACAGAAGTTGCCACTTTAACAAAACCCATTCAGTTAATTCCATCTTCAGGAACAAGCAGAGAGTGAAATTGGTTCTGTTGTTTTTAATTAACACTTTCTTTTACAACAAAATTACGTTCATAGGCTGGTTAACATATCCCTGGAAACAGGATGTTTCAAGCAGCATTCTTTGGCTTCTGGGTTTTGCTGCTGTCCCTGAAGGCATAGCTAAACACACTGAAGTGTGATGGATTCAAAAAGAACTGAAAATCTTAGGCTTGTGTAGCTGCCAGAATTGCATAGCTTTTCACAATAAAGAAAAAAGACAATGGAATTACAGAAGACATTTTGAAAATATATCAACACAGTTGACATGGCACATGAATCCACTCATTCTTCTTATAGAGGTTCTTCAAATACCCTTTACACAGCAGTTATGATTGGCTGAGAGAGGCATCACCTATAGTAATGACTCCTCCCCCAGCCACAATCCAGACTACTCAACACCAGGAGACAGACATCTTTAGTCATGAACCTCTTCACCAAATCTGTAACTATGGCTTTGGAAATATCTTAATTCTGTCATTTAAGATCTGGCTTAAAATTTGTTCAGTTCCATTTTTGAGCATGATTCTATTCTTAGAAGCCCTCATATTTGAAAATGACTTCCATTTAAAAAAAAAGACATGATACAGTCAAAATGATCACCTGTCAGGTAAATTATTCATGGCTTCTAAATGTTTGATAATCCTGAGTACACATCCAAAACAAAGTATGCACTGATTTAGTTTCTCACCCTCAGAAAATGATTTGGCTCAGAATGACCAGTTATCATCTGTAAACAGAAAACACCAGGGGTCTCTACTCTAGGTACTGTAAGCAAATTATGAAAAATAAAGTCATGTACATTGAACTGATGGAATGTACGATCAGGAATGGGAGTTTTAAAATTGTTCAGTCTGCAGAAAGTGGCATTTTCAAGAGCTTGCACCACAAGTCTGCAGAATTCTAATGTTCAATTTTCATGGTCATATATTTTTATGAAATTATTTTGAACACTGAACTCAAAAAGTACATATTTGACAAGTCTGACTATGATAGCAGCATTATGGCTATAACCGACACGTCTCATAACGTTTAGTGCATTAGAAAACAACACTTCCTCGGTGTTCCATCATTTTTGGCAAGACTTTTTTTGAGTAAGCGTTCATTTTTATAAATGGAACCGACTGAGACTGAGATGTTCTCTGCTCTTCTGAACTATCATTGGCTGTTCAGAGCAAACAGCAGACACAAGGCATTTTCATTGGCTGTTACATGCAAACAGAAGGCACCTGAGTGTTTTTATTGGTGGCTGCTCTCACTTTCTTGATTGATAGATACCAACAGTTGGCACAGAGTACAGTTTCTGCCTGCTGTCTTTTAAACTCTGTTTCAACAGCACCTGAAGGTAAGCCAGGAAAGTGGCAGCATGGGAAACATTTAAATCAGGGCTACACAAGCCTGACCCTGGAGGACCATGGTAGCTACAGGGCTTCTGAACCCCAGTCCTAGAGGGCCACAGTGTGTGCAGGCATTCCCTCCAGCCATACACTAAAGCGCATCATTAGCTCACTTCTGGCCCATATTAACTAGCAAAAGCATTTGGCATAGTGTGTGGCTGGAGCATGTGCCTGCAGATACTGCTGCCTTCACGACCTGGAGCTACTGCTCCAAATGGTCTGAAGGAGGTGTCGGTGTGGGGTGTTTCCGGGGCGTTAGATGGATGCGTTGTTGCCAGGGAGTTAGATGATCTGCAGCTGATGCGTCTCGCTCAGCCCACAGCGGGTCTTGTGAGCGTGGAACAGCTGGGTCAGGGCCTCCATGTACAGGCTGTGGTAGTGATCCACCATCTCCTCTGGAGGAGAGGAGAACTGGGGCACAGATATGGGCCTGCCCACTGTGGGGGAGAGAGGCCTGAGAGAGGGGCACTAACACACTGTGTGTGTATACATTTACTAAACGTACACTGGACACATACAGTACACACAGCACAAACACACAGACTATAGACACACAGTACACACACAATACGTATCTATGTGCCATGTATATACCCACACACTCAAACAAATACTCTCACATACACACAAAAAACTACTCCAGACTCCAACATACAGAACCACATGCTCACACACACTGGAGACAGTGATAAGTGGAATCAAAGTGTGTCATTGTGATGTCATCACTCACCGACTGTGGTGATTGGAGTCTTGTAGGGCACCAGGCCCCAGCTCTGGCCAATGAACAGGCAGGGGGCAAACCCCATGACCCTCTTGAAGGCTGTCTGCAGGGTGCGCATAATGCTCCCCTCCTGAAACACCACTTGCCGGAACAGCTCGTTCTCCCCAAAGTTATACACCGGCACCAAGTCTGCACTGAGAGGGGGAGACCAGAGGAGAGACAGGAGTGGGAGGCAATGGAGATGGATCTTAGTTACAAGCAAAAGCCTCCCCTGTCACTGTTGATGTATTTCATGATAGTCGTCATAGTAGCAGTAAAGACTAAATAATTTGTGCACCACATTTTTCTGAGCCTGCCCTCTCACCTGTACTCCATAGCCTAGCACCATGTGATGCATAGCCCCACCCCCTTGCACTCATACTGCATAATCCTTCCCATACTCCATAGCCTTGCCTATGCCATTCAAAGCCGCACTTCCTTCTCTCATAACCCCACCCTTCTCCTGCTTTCCATAGCCCCACCCCCTCTCTCTCAGAGTCCATAACCCTGCTCCCTTGCACCTATATTCCATAACCACTCCCCCTCTTACTCACAGTCCATACCCCCACCCCCTCTCCAAAACCCTGTCTCCTCCTGCCCATTGGCCATAACTGCACCCCCTCCTACCCATAGTCCATAACTCCACCCCCTCCTACCCATAGTCTGTAACTCCGCCCCCTCTTACCCATAGTCCATAACTCCGCCCCCTCTTACCCGTACTCCAGGGCCAGTCGAACGAATCCTTTCCTCTGCCTCATTACCACAGTGTTTACCCCTGGGGAGGAGGCCAGAGACTCAGCAGCGCCCCCTATCACAATCACCACCACATTCCCTGTACCATTGCGGGAGAGGAGGAACTCCAGGCTGGGCTTACTGACTGGGCACATACCTGTGAACAGCAACACCTGCCTCAGAATCACAAGCGAAAGTGCACACCAATTAACAACCTTTCAAAGATCTGTTCAATATCACCAGTAGACCCCCCCAACCAAATCTGCCCTCATGACATAGTACCAGTGGTCCCCAAACCAACAACCATTACACAGCATTAGTACACCCTCTGAACATGGACCTATATGCTAGCACCAGTAGACCCCAAAATGGCTAACATTCAGCTAGTGCCACTTGACCACGTAACCCCTATCATGAGTTAGCACCAGCGGAGCAAAAACCTGCGCTCATGAGGTAGTCACGGTACAGCGGCATGCGGAAAAGCCCGGCCAGGATGGCAAGGCAGGAGCGCATCCCGGGGAAGGCCTGGGCGAAGCCGGAGCTCTCCGTGCTGAAGCAGGAGAACGCTCCCGCACACATGATCCCATGTGGGTGGGACCCCAGGATGTAGTTCTTGCTGGGGTCCAGCTCTGCAGTCTTCACCAGCTGGGGCAGGGAGAGAGAGGGGGGTGTAGTTTGGGAAATACGATACACAGACAGTGATTAGGTGGTGCAACACATTGTATAGAAATTAAACAGAACCATCGATTTTCCATTGAAAAGAACAGCCTTTTTTGCACAATTACACAGGTCTGAAATTACAACATGCAGTTTTAATATTCTGCAAAATTTTGCATTAAAATCCTTATTCCACGGGTATATCAAGAATCCATGGGGGAGGTCATTTTTCTCGATAAATGCTGCACTAGTGAAGTCTTGGAAAACCATAGGCTCTAATCAAACATTATTTCAGAACAATTACTATAAATTATCTTATTTAAGCAAAGTGTGGTTGAGTTCACTCATCAGGCCTAGGTCTAACACAAACAGATCTTTCCCTCACCTTCACAGGGAAATAGTCCCTGAAGTGCTTCCACACAGTCCACTTCCTCACCCATTCAACCCGCCTGCCCCCTGGTGGCCATATAGAGAACTGCAGTCAAACCATGGTTTAGACAAGCCACGTATGAATGCACATATATGAGAAGGTATGGATGGTGCATGCATGTGTGTGTGTGTGTACATGCGTGGTGAATGTGGGCACGTGTGCATATATGTACATGTGTATGTATATGATTGAATATGTGTGTATATGCGTGGTGAATGTGGGCACGTGTGCATATATGTACATGTGTATGTATATGATTGAATATGTGTGTGTATATGCAAGTGTTTCTATGGCAGCAGTTTTGCCACCTTGCTCAGGTGTGTCCCAATCTGTCAGCATCCAGATGGTGTAGAGAGTGGGGAGGAGCCACAGACAGGTGAACATCAGGTACACCATTAACAGAACACAGGAAACACCTAAACACAGAAATAGGGGCAGAGAGCAGGTAAGAGGAACAGAGCATGTGTATAAGGGGGCTGCAGTGCATGCATGTGTGTATGTGTGTTTGCTTGTACATGTGCATATCAGTGAGCTGTGATCTGTACAGGTGTGTGTATGCAATTGGCTGAAGCTGCCATCATGACAGTTCTTATCTATTGTCACAGTGACCTCATGGGAATGTTTCCCATGCTGCAAAAAAAGGTTTGACCTTGTATTTTCCTAGGATAGTAAATGAGGGGGCAGGGATTCATCTCAGTATGTATTAAGTCAAAATGCAGTGCTCTACTCTCACACACACACACACACTCACACACACACACACACACACACACACACACACACACACACACACACACACACACACACACACACACAGGTGTGCATATTTTCCCTCCTTCTCTCTCTCACTCTCATCACCTTCATTAGTTCAGTCCTCCATTAATTCTCGGCCTAAAAAAGCGGCAGCTTTAATCTTTTCTTTGCCTCTATCTCTTTCATTTCCCCTCCATCATTAATATTCTCTCAAAACCAAGTGCCTTTAATCTCTACCATTCAGCTATCCTCATTTTCTCCTTCTCTCTCTCTCCTTTCTTTTTTCCTTGTCTTGTCTTCCCATCTCTGTGCTAGTCTTTGTCTTACATTCTCTCTGATTGTTCACTCTTTTTCACCCTAAGGGTTAACCTATATTTGGTCATTAGGTAACCTCCCAGCCCAGGAAGTTTTCTCACATGTGATCTTATGAACCTGTGAGCTCTCTCTCTCTTTCTTTAACTCTCACTCTCATTCACTCATTCACACACACACACACACACACACACACACACACACACACACACACACACACACACACACACACACACACACACACACACACACACAGGGTAAGAGTACATGGTACGTGTGCTATACATTTACAAATGAAGGTTTAAGGTTACAATTTTTGTAATGTCAATATGAAGAAGGACAAAATCGAGTCTGGTTCTCCTCTCTCTCACCCATCAGTAGGAACGTTAGGACCCACTGCAGCACGCTAATCTTCTGCACAAACTCCTTCCACTGTGTCTGTCCTTCTTCCATCTCAGCGGCCTTCGGACGGAGGAGGCAAACATTAGACAAACGGGAACGACGCATTCATCAAAGTAGCACCCTACATGGCGAGTCATGTCTATCATAATAGGCACAGAAAAGAACTTTCAATTCAGCTTCTACGGTGCAATTGGCAAACGGGAATTAGAACCACTACAACAGGAAACGCATGCTTAACATCATTACACAACCTTCCGTTTGACTGGTGGTTTCAGCGAGCATTTGGTCGTTGCAGTTCATTAGCAACACACAGCCGGATCTAGGTGGATGTACCTATGTACGTTTACTGAAATCTGGGTTCCAATAAGTACCTTCGGGGAAAACAATGTCATATACGAGAAAGGACAGTTGCTTTTGACAGTTTATATTTTCCTTTTAATTAGTTCTAATGTATTAAATGTGCATTGTTAAATTATACATTTAGAATGTTAAAATTCAACATTAATTTAACTTTAAGACTGCACAAATATTGATGCCCTTGGACATCGCGTGTAAATACAGCACATCATATTTGCTCCGATTTCAAATGCCAATGCAAAGTATGGAGAAAGCTTATGTCAAAATTCGTCCCGTTAATCATTACAAATCATACAATATACAAGACCAACTCGATCCATTCGCAAGATCATCTCTACTTTTAAACTTCCTAAAGGGTCTAGTGTTTCTGACACAGGACCCTAGACTGCTGAACTACCCGTTTCCGACCGTGTCAGACCTGTTTTGAGCGTCCCCTGTCCCTCGATCCCGTGCAGTGTCCGACGCCGTATTCCTGAATCAGATGTGTGTGGTGCCTCGCGCGCAGCCTACCTGCACTTTGGTCAGTTCAATTGTGGCCACAGATAACGATCGCTTGCACCGACACGTTGACACGCGAACCACTACCTGTCAATGACTTTTAGAGTTCGGCATAGATCTTTTCCAAAATTACGCGCAGTTGTCCCTCTAAGGCCATATTCAAAATATACCCATAAGTGCGAGTGCGTGTATAAAACCATGAACAAGTCAGAAAGTCAACAACGACCTTAGCACCGTAGAACCCCCTCCTCCTTATTCCAGTGCTGGTGCAATCATTTGTTTGTTTTGATAACTTAAACTGTTCATAAACGATGAAAGTTCAAAGGCTGGCAATGGAAATGAAAAGACGAACAGCAGAAAACGATGGCAGGTCAACAACTGTGATAACCAAGCATTCTGCAAGCTCAGCAGAACAGAGCAGGGGGTTGGTAGACATTGGGCAGAAACCACTATGCAGCCTAATGAACGCGTAATACACCTAATTTAAAATTTAGGCGACGTGCCAGAAAGTCTAATTTAAATTCTGCTTGCGAAGTGAGATGGGCATGTGTTATTCCGAAATCAAAGCTAATTCTGGCAAGTGAATCGAGGCCATTCTTTGCCTATAAACTACAGGCCAATTGCTGCCTCTGGCAAAACATTTTATGTCGATGGGACTAAAATCTGTACCTGTAAAATTCTGCAGGGGTCCATTTTACATGCAGACATACGCAAACTTTATTGATGCCCTCAATTTTCTGAGAGGGGCTGACCCGGTAAGCTGGCAGGCAGCCTCCTGAGGCTCCATCAAAGGCTAAGCATGTGGAGTCGAGTCCGCTTTCATCCTCAGCCACAATGAACAGGTTTGCTTTTCTTAAACTGAACTAAATGAAATGTGAAACTTTAATTTGAAACATTTTATCCATTCAAGAGTGTCTGAGCTATTGGGAGGTGGGGTGTTTAAACTAGGGAGGGAACAGTAAAGTCATACCCTTAGTTTTGCAATGGAACCGTACGGTCTTGCCTTTATCGGCAGACAAAACATCAATTCGAGTTGCTGGAAAGTAGGAACATCTGGCAAAATTGCGCTCAGGTGCAGTTTCTTGGACTACAGCGCCCACTTGTGGACGTGTTGCATTGTCTCCACACTTCACTGGCAGGACGCAAAAGCCAAGCTGTATTTAGGGCAAGGATCTCAAAGGTTGTCTTTATGGGTGTCATGGAGCTAAACCTTGTGCCCAGATTAACGTATATTTATAATGTGTGTATCGGCTAACGTAATGGGAAAAGTCCTGAGAAATTAATCAGCATTGAGAGCCGTCAGCATAAAGTACAGAATCTAGATATTAGTTCACGCAGTATGACGCTCATGTGTCATCGATTCAGTAATATGGGGCAATTATTTTAATAACGATCGCCTTGTTTCAACCAGTGGGGATTTAACACTTGAAAGTAGAAGTGCTTTAATTTGCCTTTTACAAAAATCATTAGTTCGTAAATCCAGCTGCAACAAGCATGCATACGTTTCGGTCCCGCCTGCTCATAACCAAAAGCGACGATGTTAAAAAAAAAAAAAAAAAAAAAAAAAAAAAAACAGATCTGCTTTAACAGCTGACAGAAACGTGTTTCTGTGGGGGCAGTGACACACGAGGTCGTGCCAAGAAATTCAGTGCAGCTGGTCCCTCTAAACACTTACCCGGCTCGAGGAAACAGTGCACCCTCTATACCACCGACACTGTCCGCACACGCCTTGGCAGGCTGAAATACAGAGGAACAAACTCAATCTTCATCTTTGATTCAGTACATATCACAGACTTCGATTCCCTTTCCTACGCAGAGTGCAGCCTAGCTACCAGATCCGGATAAATATCCCGGTGTTGTGACCTAGAAAGACAACAACATTCGACTTTTTAAAAAAGTTTTCCCAAGCTACAGTGGACTGGTCAGACGGGTCGGTTGAACCTTGGAATGTGACAGCACCGGCGGGTACTATGTCAGTGGAGAAGGTGTTACGCGCCTGTATGTGCAAATCAACGTCTTGAAATGTGAAGCTTTGATTTGCACACAGCCAATCAAAAAGCCAAATGGCGATTTCCTGTTTGACGCTAGCAGTTTTGAAATCCAACACTACTCGCCTCCCCTTGTGTTAACCTTTCAAGTGTACTTTTAAGTACTACCTTTCATGTGCGGTCAGTTTTAATTATGATTTATATTAAACACACACAAACTTACAGCTGCAATTTGGACCATATGATCCTTCCATATTATTGGTTTGACAATCGGAAAAATGCGTAGATCTTGAAGCATGTTACAGACGCAGAATTTTCATATTTATTTTATACAGAGAGAATTAGTTGGTATATGAATGTGTACACATTCACCAGTAAATGGAGGCAAAATTGTGCATTCAAACTATATTTTGTAATGGTTGCCTGCATACTTTCGCAAGTTGTTGTAAAAGATTGGTTTTGTCTCAATATGTCTAATGCTAATTCTATCAGATTAAAGCAGGGGTCTCACACTCTGTGCCATAGAGAACCCTCTGTGTGTGTGGGTTTTCATTCCAGCCATCTAAGGCTGCCTCGCCTGCCTTAATTACTCATACAGAAATTTGCACTGAGAGATTAAAAGCAACCATGTTGTTATTTACCTTACACAAATGACTCATTCCACTTTTTATGCATCATGTCCAAACCAACAGAATTCAGCAAATAATGAAACTAAACAGCTCATCTTGATATCCAGTTAAGATCCCCCATGACACTGAATTTGAGAACGCTGGTGCCACAGAGTAACATAGCCTGATCACAAACTGGCTGGTGCCATAAGTGTGAGCTGTTTAACAGAATTGCTGCCTGGTGTCTCAGGCAGCTGGAGGGGTGACAGACTGTGCGCCCTCATAAAATTATTTTAGGACAGCAGTTCTCAGACTGCATCGTTGGATGGAGGAAGGGGTTGAAGTATTGCAATGTTGTTTGTCCTCACATTTTGGTGAACAGACTAGTCACTACTTTTGGTTGCTTTCCTCTTAGTTTCTCTTTCCAAAAACCCGGAGATAAGGTTAATTTTTGAGGATGAGGGAGTGTAGGAAGGGCTAAGGAGAACTGTGACCTCCGGTGCAACTGCCAGCACCTGGCAGAGTCTACAGTAACGTGAGCTTCACAAGTTAGCAGGTTAACCTTTATTAACATGCTGAAGTACACATATCTTTTTTAGTGTACAAACAGATAGCCATCAACTCTTATTGGGTATTTTGGACAAACTGAATTGATTTAGAGGTACTGTCATTATCAGAACAGTTACATTTTCTTCATAATGTTTACCAAAGCCAGACAAGCACTTTGCCTGCTTAATGATACACTATCCAGGTCTTTTGCTGGGAATTGCTTGTTGCAGTGAACACTCGGTACATAGTCCTTTGTTTGTTTGTTCATTTGATTTGAGATGAGTCATCATGAGATAAATATGAAAGAAAAACAAATAATATATATTAATTCACCTGTCTTTCATCTGTCATTAGTATCAGTCATATTAAATAGTGTACCTGTTACATGCACTGCACACAAGGGTCTGTTGTACAGAATGCAAACGAATTAAATGTGAGGAAAGGGGAAATCAACATGAATTGAATAGCTGCTTTAAAGGGTTTTTTGTAAAAGGTGTAAGTATTGGGTCTAAATGAGCATTTATCTCCGGGACATGTGACCCGATGCACAGTACTGGTGACTGTTCTCTCGCTGTTCTTCTCTCTTCATCCTTCTCTCTCTTCTTTCGTCCCTTCTTTTATCCCTCACTTCCTCCCTCATTCTCTGACACCTGCAGGGTTTTAATCCTCTCGCATTTGGTCTTTAATGTTTCGCTGACAAAATTTCACACAGCAGTTACTTTTTCATTACTTACGTAACATTTCTCAAGAGCTTAGCGGTCCAAGAGATTATGAAAAAATAATAAATTAAACAAATGGGGGGGAAACCTCACTTAAAGCTGTTTAAGTTAACAGAAATGCAGCTGAACTGAATATCCTCCTACAGCTCCTACGGTGTAATGGCTTATGAGAAATTAAATTTCCTGTCTGTCTTTCCCTCTCACTCTGAATCTTTAGCATTAAGAGAAGGTCTTAGTTAAGTTCCATAAATATAACTCAACGTCTCTTAAATATGAATAACAATGTCACACCGGTAGTGTGACAGATTATACTTTCAGCCCTAAAATGATGGAATTTTCCTGTATTTATCCAGGTAGATCAACTGACAATTTTTTGGACTAAAAACCCAATCAGATTTTAAGGATAATTATGAGGGCAGATGTAGACATGTAGTTTTTGTGGGAATAACATTCCTACTCTTTCAAAAAGTGTCATGGGGTCTTTTATAAGCACAATTTTACATTCCTCTCAAAGGTCAGCACCCACAGCACAGTGTCCCCATCACTGTGCATGAATATTGGTTTCCTATTTTATCCAGAACAAAGAATACTCCATAGAGGCCCTACAGGTCCACTAACACTAACACAGCTGAGCCTGAACTTGCAGAGAGCACAACTGGGGCTGAACCTTCATGCCTACACACAGCTCAGGCTGAACCAAAGACTCACACAACTTATACTAAACCAAGGAGTCCTTCAGGACCATGGACAGCAGTAACCTCGTCCACAGACATGCACACCTAAGGCTTAACATACTGGCACACACAGCTGAGGCTGACTGTGTTTCTTTGCCTTTGTGTCAAACCAGCTATAAAGACACAGCCTGCTGCAGTCCTAAGCAGGAGGATGCAGAAGCAGAAAACACCACAGCAGAGGCATAATAATAAGAAGAAGCAGGAAAGGGTGCTTTTGCCTGTCTTCCAGAGGGAGAGTGACAATAGAGCATTGGATTGTTAAACTGCCATTGTTGCATCTCCTTATCTATTCATCCTCTATCTATCAGCCTCACCAGTCAAGTCAAACCATGTACACACACTCACACACACACTTACACGAATACACACACACACACACACACACACACACACACACACACACACACACACACACACACACACACACACACACACACACACACATACCGTGATGTTCATGCCAGGGATGGACCAATAATGTCCACAAAAGTCTAAATCTGCTCTCTCCTCCTCTTCATTGTTTCTTCTCATCATTCTTATTCTTATTGTGATTCTGTATTTCTGTATTATAAAGCTAAGTGAGACAGAACTTCTGTGTGCATAAGATTATTTTAGCAGATGCTCTTATCCAGAGTGACTCGCTACTAAATAAAAGTGCTCACTACTCATTTACATAGCAGGATATTTACTGAAGCAATTTTGTATATTTTGCCCTGCAGAAGGATTCAAGTGCAGTGTCATACATGCATACTGATCTTCAATCTTTGAATTACAAGGTCAGCTCCCTCAGTATTATACTGTCACAGTACTTGTGAGCCTATTTGGTCTGAACGGCCTGTTCCTGTCATTATACATTACATTACAGTTGTCTAATTGGTGGCTTTATCCACAGTGACTTACAGTTGATTGGACTAACCGGGGGCCAGTCCCCCAGACGAATGTGGGGCTGCAGGTTTTGCTGAAGAGCCAAAGAGCTCTTATGATCTTAATGATCTTATTGTGGCTAAATGTGGTCATGTATTCCTGTGCATTACAGCTATGTGAGTCAGGACTGTAGCACAGTCTTGGTTTATTTCTCCCATCATCCAGCTGGTCCTGCCTGCTTCCCAGAAACCTTTGCACACACCATTACTTGGCTGTACCTAGCAACCAGCAAACACATTTTTTGCTGTTTATACAGTGTATGAGACAGAGAGAGTGAGATTGAGAGAAAGAGTGAGGCAAAAAGAGAGATAAGTATATACAGATAATGATGGACAGAGAGTAGGATAGTGTGAAAGGAGGAGTGAGGAGTTACAGACAAGAAAGAAGAGAGTGTGTATGCGTGTGTGAGAGAGAGATACATGTGCATGACTGAATGAAAATTTACACACTAATTATTGACTATGAACTGCAACTCCATTCAACCCATGTGTAGATTGATGTCCTTGTCGCTGTCAGCGGGCATGGCTGAGCTGTGTCAACGAATACATTTTCAACTGCGCATTTCAGGCGCGTGCGTCGAGGACCAGCTATCGCTTGCCGTTGTTTATTCTCTCGCTTGAATGCCATGCGTCTCTGTCAGTGCGGTGTGTATGCTTGCACAGTTGATGAGTCCCGTTGGCGATTGGTACATCTCGGGTTCTCAGGTATCCTCGTAGGTCGAAACAGTGCCTCGACCGCGTCTGTGCAGTCACTACGGTTTCACCCCCGTGAATGTCCCCCCGTGTGCAGCTCCTGTCTGGGTGACGGCGGAGCGTGTGGAAGCTGATGAGAGCGGGACCGCTGACAGCGTGCTTACGTCTGTACAGCGAGCGCAGGAAAAACACTCGCGACGAGGTTATTAGGAGGGAAGAGACGGGGGAGGAGGAGGGCAGCGTGCAAAATGTAAACGGAACAACATTTCAAAAACGCGCAAATGAAGCAATGTACACGCCGAATAGGTAATGACAACCGTTTGCAAAACAGTGACACGGGGGGAAAACGCCTGCAAAACAGGAATTCGGAGAGACGAATCATGCGAGAAAACGGAATCTTCATCGCGCCTGGGATTTGAGCCGTTACCGCCTGCGGGGAACTAAAATATTAATGTCAATAGTACTACTTCAAACAACACATTTTTGTTTATGCATGTCATACTCTTTGCCTTCATTGACTCATATTGACGCGTCCATAGAATGCACGCGCTTGGAAACATTCCTGCATTGTTTTTGTGAATGGGACAGTTTTTTAGGCGAAAATGTTGTAATGTCGCAGTGACTTGCACCATGGATTTCAATATCAACTTCAGCCCAGCACTGCATATCAAATGAAAGAAAGATGAATCATTGTTAAAATAAAGGTAACAACGCCGTGTATTCTCCTGCTCATATCTTTATCGAATGAATATCTTGCTCATCTCGTTCCAGGTGCATTTCCGATTACAGCTGTTTTCCTTTTTTCACCCGCAACCTTACCCCGAATATTTCAATATCAGCAACCTCTCCAGAGTGAGGTTTTGTTGTTTGCTTTTGTAACTGGAAATCGTCTATGTTTTCATTTCAGTTTCCCTCTGCGCCGGGCTACAGCTCGCCGTTTGTGTGCCGTCAGCTATGTACAGTATTTGTCCAATTATTTGAATGAACATGAGAATTTAATGAGCAGAAGAAATGCATATCTTCGTTTCAAAGCCACACGGATGAAAATGGCTTGATGTTGTTTCGTAATGACACCGGACCACAAATGTTATTGTTTTTTCTTATATGTTAAATTATGAATAGAAGAAGAGTTATATACGAAAAACATTCAATTAAATTTGACAACAAGCTTTGGATCGTTCGCCATTAGTGGAAATTATCCAAGACTCATCTCGTGCCAGGGCGTGACATCAACCACAGAAACACAGGTAAGTCGGTTGTTTTTGTCTCTTTTCTATCTGCGTTGGTTTTACCCGTTAGCATCGGTTGTCAATACGTGTGAAGTTGGCCGGTGAGTAAATATGAAATCCATTTTAACACATGTCACAGAAAGAGAGAAAATCAATATCTGACTGCTATCTGTAGAATTCGTAAAGATTCTTCAGGTATTTATAACTTGAAATGAAGGAATGTTGATTGGAAAATGTAATTACTGAGTGACTATATCAAGTAGTTTCCAGATGGCTTGATAAGTTTAGAACTGCATGTACATTTACAAAGACAAAACGCAGCAGTGTTTATTTGAGATGCTGTATCGTTCTGACCCTTCACTGCTTTTGTGCAATAAAGCAATCCACAGACAGAGAAACGTTAAAACATAGTTTTGAATAAAACTGCCTTCTTATTTTTTTACAAGTCATTGCAGTCCGTTAACTGTTAGTAAATAGTTAATAGTAAACCCCTACCACTGTCTATTTAACTGCGTTAACCTAAGCCGTTATAGCGTCGTTGAACACTTCATTGAAACTGGCATTTTTAACAGAATGTGTAACTAACATGTTCTGTGCACGTGAATCGTTACCTATTTGTAACATGAAGCAGCGAAAGCGCTGAATGAATCAGGGGGCTCAGAGCTGGATACAGCCCGCTAAAAATGTTAATTAATTAGTGTCATTAATAGGCTGCAGGGAGGGGGTTGTCATATCTTTTAATATGGCCCAGGATTCCCTGGCAGCGCTCCTGTTGTTACCTCTTGAAACATGACTGTAGTGTTACGCACTGATTACTTACAGGAAGTTAAGGGATTGTACAGTGATAACTGAAAGCCTTCTCAGTTAAGACAGAAAGAGCTTGCAGTTGTGCTGTCAATCACTGGACTTACCAGAGGCAATGAAGACTTTGCTTTCCACCACAAAGTGAATCCACTGATACTGGAGCTCCTGGGTGGTGCATCCTGCTGATCCATTGGGCTGCAGTGCCATGATGCTATTGCTCCCACTTATTGTGTCTAGCCGGACAGGATTGGTCAACCATAATGTCACCATGCAACATTTGAATTCACATAGAAATTTGGTGTAGCACCTTGTTCAGGAGCACAACAGCAGTGCCATATTTGGGAATCAGACCTGCAACCCCTGAGTGGTAATCCCAGATCTCTAACCACACTGCATTGGCTATTATACCCTGGTTTGACTGGGCACCAGCTACAAATGATGTCTACTCCTCTGATGCAGTGAATAGGTAGCTCAGTTAGACTCATGCAGAGTGACTGCGCAGATCAGATCAGGGACTACAGAGTGACTGCGCAGCTCAGATCGGGACTACAGAGTGACTGCGCAGCTCAGATCGGGGACTACAGAGTGACTGCACAGCTCAGATCGGGAATACAGAGTGACTGCGCAGCTCAGATCAGGGACAACAGAGTGACTGCACAGCTCAGATCAGGGACAACAGAGTGACTGCGCAGCTCAGATAGGGGACAACAGAGTGACTGCACAGCTCAGATCGGGGACAACAGATTGACTGCGCAGCTCAGATCAGGGACTACAGAGTGAGTGCGCAGCTCAGCTGGGAGGTTGCATAGTAGAAAAACAACTGGATGGCTCAGACTTTGTAGAAAGGGTCATGCTTAACCTCGCTCTTCTGAACCAGCAAAGGACATTACCTTCATGGGTGGTAAAATGAGGATTCATGAACTGTATAATGGGTGGAGCTGTAGTGAAGCATCAGTCGCACACTTTACTGAAACAGTCAAAAGCTTTTTCACTTCATATGAAAACACAATGATTGGTTCTTGTCAATCAGGCATTGGTAGCACAAGGTAGCTCCACCTAATATGGGGTTCATGAAGTCACATTCTCCTACTTCTAATTGTACAAATCAGACTGGCCCGAAAACCTCAAACTTGGCAGTCACATGACTGGATTTGTGAGCTTGACTGTCCTGAAATCTGTTGTTTTGTTGTTTCTGACAGAAGAAAGCTTCACACACTCATGATCACACACACGCATACACACACACACGTTCATGTCCATATGAACATACACACACACACACACACACACACACAAGCATACACATATGCACACACATGCACACAGACACTTTTGACCCATTGGAATAAAAACACAAGTCGCTTCAGATAAGACTCTGCTAAACAGTGAAACAGTAACAAGCTGAGTGTTTGACAGACAGACTGGGAGTGTTTGACAGACAGACCGGGAGTGTTTGACAGACAGACTGGGAGTGTTTGACAGACAGACTGGGAGTGCTGGTCTGACAGGGGCTTCACGGGACTCACATGACTGAGCTGCTCGTCTCACTGTCCAGCCTCTGCTGCTCCCTCCACACTGGGACATTAAACCTGCAGGCCTGTCGCCCCTCTTTCTCTCCCTCAGCGCCTGCCAGCCCAATGCCGGCGGCCGAGACATCCGCGCTGCGGTGGGAATTAGTCGTCAGACACGTCAGCTCGGGCTGAAGATATGTTTAGGACAGGGAGTAGATTACAAAACCAGAATGGGGAGAAGTGGAGGGGGGGGAGTGGGGGGGGTTAGTACATTAGGCTGATCCGTTAGTCTATTCCTCCTTCCTGTGTAGTGCTTTAGTACTTTATTCTCCTTTTTATGGCTTAGATATCTTCATAATTCAATATAGTACATTATTGCCTCCTACCTATCTGCAGGGAATGGCAGATACTTATACTGTGCTGTGGATTGAGTGTTAGGTGCCCCAGGAATGGGAGGGTAGGAGGACTGGAGGGTGAAACCTTCTGATTTGTGTGAGATAGTCAAGTGTTTTGACTCTTGGTACTGTACTAGATAACCAAAGAGAATGCCCCTCATTTTAATAAATATTATAATTATGAGTTTCCATCATGTCCTATTATTTCCATACTTTTTTCATTCAAACTAAAGTTTCATTACATTAATATTTCACTGAAAACAGGGCTGGGTAAAGACATATGGCGGGAGCTGAAGAAAAAAAAAACATCACGCCTCCATCAGACAGTCCATGGACACTCCCCTCTTTAAGTGACACCTTCGTTTTTGTTGATACCCCTAATCTTAACATTTAAGAAATTAATTTCACCATCCATGGAAAGACAAAGGGAAGGGCCTCCAAAGCCAGAGAGAGAGTTTCTATGGTAACTGGGACGCTACCATTTCCTGTGATATGAATGACACGCAGCCCAAAAGACAAAGCAGTCCATATTGGATAAAATATTCTACTCACGCAATAACATACAAAAAATGAAATGGCCAGCCTCATTAATGATAACCACACCAACCTTTTTTAACACATCATTTATTATAGTAATTAAATGTTCTACTGTTTATTTGTTATTGTTTCATGTGTTTGCAAATGTTTTGGCAACGTAAGGGTATCCTTGGATTGCAATGAATTGAGTGAAGACAGTTGATGATGGAAGGAGAGGGACTGAGACTGCAGGACAGACTGGTAAAGAGACAGACATACAGACCGACAGAGCCTTGTGCTGACATCATACGCAGACCCAGATGACTAAACGAATCCCCACATCTGATTTCCAGAAAGCCCCTAAATTGAATTTTACTGGAAAATGCTGGTGGATTGGAGACGGGGGGTGCAGGGAGGGGTGGTGATGGGTGACACAGCCTTTGCTTTGAAGAAACAATAAGAAAACTGATGTCAGAGGTGAAAGGTCACAGTCTGAGTGAGTCACTGGCACAGATACTCCTCTGTGTTTCCCTGTGTAAGACTCTGTAAGTGAGTATCTATCAGTCTCATTTGCCTTTTATGGAGGGACCAAAGGGAATCTGGAAGGTTAGTCGGCCCAAACAGTTAGACATACATGGAGCCATGTAACCAAATCAGATTCTTGGTTGCTTGACTCGCCCCAAGAAAAAGTTTTGTCATATTGAAAACAGCTGTTAGCCCATCAGTTTTTTTTGCCAGTCAGTACTACAGTGGCCCAGCAGCAATGGGACTGTTCTACAAACATTTGTTTTCTACCTCTTACTGCAGCTCTAACTCACAGCACATGGAGACAGAGCTTCCAGTTAACCTCATATTCTTACTGCAGCTCTAACTCACAGCACATGGAGACAGAGCTTCCAGTTAACCTCATATTCTTACTGCAGCTCTAACTCACAGCACATGGAGACAGAGCTTCCAGTTAACCTCATATTCTTACTGCAGCTTCTTAACTCATATTCAGCAGCTCTATGGAGACAGAGCTTCCAGTTAACCTCATCCTCTTATTCTTACAGCACATGCAGCTCTAACTCATATTCTTACTGCAGCATGGAGACAGAGCTTCCAGTTAACCTCATATTCTTACTCTCTAACTCACAGCAGCAGAGCTCTAACTCATCACTGCACATGGAGACAGAGCTTCCAGTTAACCTCATCCTCTTACTGCAGCTCTAACTCACAGCACATGGAGACAGAGCTTCCAGTTAACCTCATCCTCTTACTGTGCACATGGAGACAGAGCTTCCAGTTAACCTCATCCTCTTACTGCAGCTCTAACTCACAGCACATGGAGACAGAGCTTCCAGTTAACCTCATATTCTTACTGCAGCTCTAACTCACAGCACATGGAGACAGAGCTTCCAGTTAACCTCATCCTCTTACTGCAGCTCTAACTCACAGCACATGGATGTTCTCAGGTCCTGTTTGATTGGCTGTGATTGGTTTCCACACATGCTGCACCTGTAAAAAGTCCCATTCACTAACTCAAACTATAGCACAGTGACTCAGAACATTTCCAGGCCTCAACACAAGCCCTACCAGAAACCACAGCATTAAGCAGGAAAGGATTCAAACCCAAGGCCCAAAACTCAAAATACACCAATAATATGTAATATATAATATGATTACTTCATGTATATGTTTTTGTTTATGTCACTTTTTTATTTTTTGGCACTATATTGTTGTTATGGCCTCTTCACTATAAACTAAAAAAAGGCCCATGCGTCGATGGCCATCATGCCTGGGTGTGGAGGTTGGTAGGGTCAGTGTCCTCGCTCGACTCTGAAATGGCCTTTGGGTTTGATGGAAGGAACGAGTAGAAGTGCCGCCATCGCCGCTCTTCCCTGGCGACGATCGTAACGGTGATTGATCTGCCCGGTGGCTCTGTGATGTAATAATGGGCCTCTCTCTCTTTGGGTTGCATCACAATGACTCTGTGTCAAACTGTAACACACACGCTTTGAGCTACACTACAGCCCCGGCTCCTTCGCCAGAGAGTTCTGCATCGCCCATTTCCTGTGCCACAGGAAGGGAGAGAAACAGAAGGAGAGAGGAAAGATAGAGAAAGGGGGATTAAGAGGGCGGTTTGTACCCTGCTCAGCAACAGCCTGGGAAAAAATAGCAGGGTTGGAGGAGAGCAGGAGAATGATAGGGGAAAACAAGACAAGCAGCATAAATGTTTCAGAGAAGCAGTTTAATGGAACATGAAATGGTATGCCCAGGGTGAGAGGGAGAGAGAAAGAGAGAGAAACTGAGAGACAGAGATGGAGAGAGAGCAGGAGAGTTTTAGAGAGATAGATAAACAGACGGTGGGAGAGAGAGAGAGACAGAGAGAGAGGAAAAGAGGGAGGAAGAGTGAAAGGTGGAGCGATGTAGAGAAACAGAGTGAGGGAGAGAGTGAATCCCAGTTAACCTCTGCGTCAGCTCTCCCAGTGCTCTGTCCCAGAAAACAGTGAGGCAAAAAAAGAAGAAAAAAGTCAGTCATGGACGGGCTGTTTGTGTTGCTCACAGTAACCTCTCATATTTTTCCAATTCTCAGAACATTCCCCAGGGCCGTAGAAAAGTCAGGGTATTCCCAATTTTGGACAGTCCAGATGAATATTTCCAGTCGGGGTGACTTTCCCCTGATGTTCCTTGAATATTATCTGTAAATCACAAGGAATAGGACGGGAAAGGACTGTTTTTTTTAAATCACTGAATAACTGGCCCTTTCCCATATCACTCTGCTGAATTTAAACAGCCTTACTGCCCTGTACCCTCCCCATATGAAGCTGAGCGGGTCTGGGCTTGGCTACCTCTCTGATCACATACCTAATGGGAAAAATCAGTTGGTGCAGTCAGTGGTGTTTACAGGCCAGTAGGGGGCACTCTTCTATCAGGTTCCATTGATAACTGTGAGACACACAAAGCTGCAATATATTATTATAATATTGTGTGATTATTATGAGTATTATTATTTAGGGTAATATATTATTATGACATTTGGTAATATATTAGTACATCAAAGTAAAAAAGTGATGTTTTTCTCTTGTTCGCCCCTGTCTTCAGGCAGGAAAAAGCTCGGTTTTATCTCTCTCTCTCTCGGGTATGAGTTAGAAGGCAGGGCAAAGAGTGGGGTTTGTCTCTCTCGCTCTCTCTCTCTCTCTCTCTCTCTCTCTCTTGCTCTTGCTCTCTCTCTCTCTCTCTCTCTCTCTCTCTCTCTCTCTCTCTGTCTGTCCCTGGTGTGATGATGGGGTTTATTTTGGACTCCATGAAAGATTGATGGGTGACACGCGCACGCCAGCTTGAGGAAGAGGAAGGGTGGGAAAACAGTGAGGAAGAGCAGGGAATGAGAACACTAAGAGAGTGCTGTGTGTGGTTACTGAAGATGTGTGTGTGTGTGTGTGTGTGTGTGTGTGTGTGTGTGTGTGTGTGTGTGTGTGTGTGTGTGTGTGTGTGTGTGTGTGTGTGTAGATACTATAGATGAGTGTATGTGTGTATGAATACTGTAGGTGTCTGTATATGTGTATGTGAAAACTGTAGGCGAGTGTACGTGTGTGTGTGTTTATACAGTAGGTGAGAGGTGAGTGTATGTGTGCTTCTGTGTATGTGAAAGGCACTAGTAAGTAGCCTCCCTCTGCCCTTTGACAAATATCTCCATCATTAAAGCTATAATCTGCTGGACTCTCTCCCATACTCTTTTTTTCTCTCTCAGTTGCCTTTTACTGTAACAGAGCAGGGATTTCATCTCTAATTATGTCATAGAAACTCATTTCTTAAGCAAATGACCCATATCTAAAAAGATTACTATTGTTATTTTTTTTCATATTTCATAGACAGCTGTGATTGATTAACTCATAACACTGAATCATAAAGTCCCACCCCGAGGGGGGGGAGTGGCCTCTTTCAGAACAGAGTTTTGTTATTGATAGATGACCTGACAAAATAATATCAAAACATGTATGGATTCAAACTGAATTTATCTGCTTTTAATCTTCCTTAGTGCTCCAATTCATATTGCTGCAATTCAGTTCCCACCATTTTATATACCATAAACTATGCTGAAATATGTCATATACGCTGCACACATTTCCACTATATATATGTCACAATATAAGACCATATATACCTTTACATTTGGATGTAAATATATATATATATACATATGTGTACACACATATACATATAATATATAAATACAAATGTTTAATCACATATCACAACAGAATTATGCTTTATTTTTAGTTCTGAAAGGCTACTCTGTACCCTAATTGCATTTGTGTGTATGTGTGTGTGTGTGAGTGTGAGTGTGTGTTTGTTTCTCTGTCTCTCTCTCGCTCTCTGTTTGATATTTTCGGAGCTCAGAAATGGCGCGACAGTCCCAGCGTTAATCTGCGTCTCTCTGGCAGCTTCACACACGGCCAGCGAGACGGAGAGAGAGAGGCAGCCCGCAGTGTTGCTAGGAGACCACACACATATAAACACACATGCACGGCAAATGCTTGGGCTCTGTGTACCTTTCCCATCTATACCTTTATTCCTCTCCTCTCTCTCCCTCGATCTCTCTCTGTTTACCTCCTATCTCTCACCTTTCCCCTTTTCCTCTTTCACTCTCCTCTCTCTGCTTCTGTATTTACCTATCCCCTCCTGTCTCTTTTCCTCCCATTTCACTATCTCCCAGTCCATTTCCATTATACTCCTGTTTATCTACCCACTTTTCCCCCTCAACTTTCCTCCCTCGCTCTCTTATTTGCCCATCTCTCCCTCCCTCCACTGTCCTTCTGTACCCCTCCCTCTCCCTCTTCATGCCTCCGGCGCACAGCAGCAACAGCATCGTATGGAGCATAGAGTATAATGTGGAACAGTGAGAGTGTGATATGGAAGAGTGAGAGAGTAGTATGGAACAGTGAGAGTGTGATATGGAACAGTGAGAGTGTATACAGTCTGGAATACTTTGTGTATAATTATGAAAATGGGCAAATCCCAGGAGGGAGAGGAACCTTAGTTTCACCAGGGAAATACTCTCCCCTCGTTTTAATTCTCATTAATTTCACACTAATGACCAGCTGAAGACTAGGCTACACACACACACACACACACACACACTCACACACACAGCATGGCTGCACAGTGACCTGAATGCTGATTGTAGGTGTATGGTTCTGTGTGTCAGTGGTAGCTCCATTGATCTAACAGCATGTGAACCAATGAGCATGCTCATTTCTGCCGTCCGTCATTCCTCTGAACCAACGCTCACCCCATAATCACTGCTCACGGCAAGACGCAGCCCCTCCACCATCAGCTCGGCAATGACTTACAACTGCCAGGATTAGAGCGCCATTACCATGGAGCAGCCAATCAGAGAGGCCTCCTTCTACAAACAGTTGGAGATGGAAAAATACAGAGGTACCGAGTGGGGCCGACTGCTGCGCATCAGCCAGCCAATCAGGACGCAAGTTCACCTGCTCCAGGGCCTCTACACAGACGAGGTGGGGGGGGATTGGGGAAGGAGGGGGTGCAGTCCTCCATCGTCTGCCTCACAACAAGCGGAACCGCAGCAGGAAACGGCTAGCTTCATCATAGCCTCCCCCAGAAATGGAATAAAGAGAGCTTCAAGAACATTGAGAGGGAACATTTAAGTCCCATTTGACTAATTCTGACATTCGTCTGCCACACATAGTACAGTGTCACATCCTGTAGGGTAAAAATGGTCAAACAGATTTGCGCAAGTCACAAATTTGACATGCCAGTGAAAGTTTGAGTATTTTTGGTGTGAAAGTCAATTTTCTCACTGCTTCCCTTAACAGTTTCCCACGTCCCGTGACACACACTCTTGTGTGTATTATAGATGTAATGCAGCATGGAGTGTGTTCCTGTGTGTAAAGCTGCCGAGAAAATGCTCCCTGCTTCTGTTTTATGAGAGGTCAGTTAAAATGTGGGTTTGGCTTCAGTGGGGATTAGAGGTCAGGTTGTCTCTTGTTTGTGTGATAATGTTTATCATAATGAGCAAGATTTGTCAAAGTCACTGAAAAAGCATGCAAACTTGCTGGCAACATTCCCATCAACATCAATGTCCTTGTTTGTACATGGAAAAAAATTGTGGAGGACACATGTCCAATACATTTGAAGGGGAAATACAGGAAAGATATTTGAAGTAGGCTTTAAGAGAAAGTAAATGGCAAGTTTATCTGATGTTGCTAACACACCTGATAAAAATTAGAACGGCTATCGACAATTTTGTACAAAGTTTTGGACAAATAACTGCACTGGCTGTGGAGAGAAAAACATTTTTTATTTACATAAACAAGTCAATGATTGACTAATGGGGTTCATGAAAACTCATTTCAAGCATCAAGTAGTTCATGCAAAACTAAGGAGAAGCAGGGTGTTTAAACAAAAACAATGGACAGTACTACTATCAGATAACACAAAGAGGAAACATGTACGTTTGACCCCTACAGTCTCCTCCCCCTTTTACAGTGTGCTGCTGTTGGTCAAAACATGCCCCCTTCCCCCACTGTCTGCTGCTCTTACAATCTCCTCTTCATCTTCTTTCCAGGAAACTACAGGTGGGGGGTGGTCCCTGAAGCCCCTCCCCCACCCCCACCCTGCCCTCTCCCATCCTGCCCCCTCAGACTACCTCTCCTTATTGGCCTCTGTACGATGAGCTCTGGCTCTGCCCAGGATGTGGCAGTGGAGCACTTCCTGCGTGACATCGAGAGGCGGGGCGAGCAGCTACACTGCACTGTGATTGGCCAAGAGGGTGCCAATCCTCACGCCAGGATGAACCTGCTCTACCGGAGGAGTCGGATGGACTGGAGGAACCGCGAGGCAGAAGCCCGGAAGAAAGGGTGGGTGAGGTCACAGTGAGCATGCAAAAAAAAAGGACTACATTTACCATGATGTCATGGGGGTAACAGCCAGTCATCCCAGAGGATACAAAGTGGGTGCAGCTTGTAGTTCTGTGATCCTCATTTCTGGTCCTGGAAGGAAACCTCCTAAAGAATGTTATTGCACAGCTCTATCACTGCACCAGGGAGAAGAGGAATGGAACACAACTGGATGGGAAATGGGTCACTCACGCACACTCACTTTCACTCACATGCACACACTCACACTTAGTCTCACACACACATGCACACACACTCTCACTCACATACACAGAATCACACTCACTCACACACATTCTCACTCACACACACGCTCACACAAACTCACTCACACACACACTCTCTCTCACACACACACACACACTGACTCTCACTCACATGCACACACTCACACTTACTCTCACACACACACACACACACTCACTCACATGCACACAATCATGCTCACTCACACACACACTCACTCACACGCACACACACTCTCTCTCACACACACACACATTCACATACACACACACATTCACATACACACAAACACACAGGTTTGTAACTTGTCCCTGGCATGTTTGCGAATCACAGAGCGCACACACCACTGCTCTGTGTCTCTGCCTCAGGCACTGCTTCTGTTACATGCTCAAACATCCGCTTTCTGCAACATAAAATATAAAAAGGTCATCATTCATTCATACATTTATTCATTCATTCATTTCTTTTTCTTCTCAAAGCACTGCTGGTCATAAAAGGGTCTTAGTTGGAGTAGCTGGGAAATCATAAATCTGCTTTTCCAGGCTCATTCTCAAATGCTTATTGAACTTTGACCTTATTTCCAGCTTTCAAATGAATGATCCTCATAGGTTTTGGTTATTTTTTTAATGGCTAAATCAGGAGAGAGGCATGCTGGCAGTCACTCTGTATGCTGCTGAGAAATGTCTTACACCAGTTTAAGAGAGATATACACACACTCTCACACACATGCAATCACTTATATGTACTTATACATATATACTTACAAATGACTACACACACGCACATCCAGACACAAAAACACACACACAGTCTCACACACAAGCAATTACTTTTATATGCAGTCGGCCCTCCGTATCAGCAGGTTCTGTATCCGCAGATTCAACCAACCATGGATAAAAAATATTCCAAAAAAAGTTCCAGAGAGTTCCCAAAAGCTGTACTCAAATTTGAAAAGAAAATGACAAATTTTCTTGTCATTATCCCCTAAACAATACCATATAGCAACTATTTTCATAGCATTTGCATTGTATTAGGTATTATAAGTATTCTAGAGATGATTTAGAGTATACAGGAGGATGTGTGTAGGTTATATGCAAATACTATGCTATTTTATATAAGGGACTTGACTAACCACAGATTTTGGTATCTGCAGGGGGTCCTGGAACCAATCCCCAAGGGATGACAGTGCTTATACATATATACTTACACACACTACACATGACTGCACACACACATCCAGACACACAAACACACACACACACACACACACACACACTCAACTGTCCTGCAGATGCCCTCTCTCCTACTCTTCCTCTTTCCCTCCCACTCACTCTCTCTCTCTCTCTCTCTCTCTCTCTCTGTCTCTGTCTTTCTTTTTCTCTCCCTACTGGGAAAGGAAGAGTCCACTCTCTTTCCCTCCCACTCCATCCCTCCAGCCTGCTGCCTTCATTCATCCCTTACTTCCTTCCTCTCTCTCTTTTCACCCTGGCCTTCCTGTCAGTATTTACAGCCATCTCTCTCCACTGTGCCAGTGTGTGGAGCGGGTGCTGTATTGAATGTGTTAGCCCTGATTGCCGGAGCTGTGTTCCAGTGTCCCTCTTCCCAGCAGTGGTACCCTGAGTAGCTCTACTTATAATACCATCAGTTTTTTTGCGGCTCTTTAGCCCCAACTCAATGAATTCCACCTGTTCCTCTACCTCACCTTTGTTTATGTCTGTGTTTTTATGTGTAATTGCATGTCTGAGAGTGTTTATTTTCATGTGCGTCTGCATGTGTGAGCATGTATGATTATGCTTGTGTATGTGTGTGTATGTGCATGTGTGTATGTATGTATGCATGCACTTGTGCATGTGTGTGTATTTGTATGTTTGTGCATACATTTTTGTGAACCTGTTAACATATTTGTGCATGCATGTGTGTGTATTTGTGTTTGTATCTTTGTGTGTGCATGTGTGTTTTTATCTTTGTGTGTGCATGTGTGTGTATGTGTGTTTGTATCTTTGTGTGTGCATGTGTGTGCATGTGTGTGTGTGTGTGTTTGTATCTTTCTGTGTGCATGTGTGCGTATGTGTGTTTGTATCTTTGTGTGTGAATGTGTGTGTATGTGTGTTTGTATCTATGTGTGTGCATGTGTGTGTGTGTTTGTATTTTTGTGTGTGTGTGTGTTTGTATCTTTGTGTGTGCATGTGTGTTTGTATTTTTTTGTGTGTGCATGTGTGTGTATGTGTGTTTGTATCTTTGTGTGTGCATGTGTGTGTATGTGTGTTTGTATCTTTGTGTGTGCATGTGTGTGTGTGTGCGTTGTGTGTGTATGTGTGTTTGTATCTTTGTGTGTGCATGTGTGTGCATGTGTGCGTATGTGTGTTTGTATCTTTGTGTGTGTGTGTGTGCATGTGTGTGTATGTGTGTTTGTATCTTTGTGTGTGCATGTGTGTGCATGTGTGCGTATGTGTGTTTGTATCTTTGTGTGTGCATGTGTGTGCAAGGAAACAGTCAATGGAGTAGCCAGAGGTTGCTGAGCAGGGATGTTACTGTGGCAACAGCTAGGACGCTTGCCAAGGGTCTGAGTGATGGTGTGATGCAGTGAGAGAAAGAGAGAGAAAAAAGGAGAGAGCAAGAACATACATCCATAGGAAATGAATGATTAATTGAATGAGGTGATGTGTAGAGCAGATGTTGCAAACTCTGCAGGGGGAAGGGGGGTTTTCCCAGGTTCATCCAGCTGCTGTACCACCTCTCAGCTAATCAAATCCACCAGCTCTACAGACCACATTACCTCTGAGCCAATCAAATCCATTCTCTTTTGTAACACACACTGTCTTCCCCGCAATCAGATCCATCCATCCTGCAGCAATCCTGCTTTCTGGGGCCTCAATGCCAGCCCAGAACTCCAAGACAGAACAGCATGAGAAACTGATAAAAAATGCTGCATATAAAACAAACTCAATGAAATATAAAATAATACCTTATTTTTAAAAGTACAACATAGTATCTCTTCACAGTCTTCGCCAGCCTCCCAAAGAAAAGCACACCGCAGACACTAAACACACCACACGCATGACAGATATAACAGATAAGAGATCAAGCTTTAGTGTGCCCTGTCACTGCAGTCCATCAAAATATTGAATGGAATACAATCACTTGTGGAACTCTCATGAAATAAAAAAAAATCTGGGCTTTGCCCTTTTTTATCATTGCTACATTAATTGGAGAAAAATGCAGCCATGGTAGCTCTGCTAATGCAACCTCATCACCTGGTCAAACTAAATCTGATTGCTTACTTGAAAAGGCACCAGATTTTGAAATGAGATAAGCCTCCACTTTGCTGTGTGGAAATGTGATTAAGTGAGTGGAGGAGCTTCATGCAGGGTGATACTCTGCAGTACGGTCCATTTCAATGAAGTATATCGTCCTTCTCTCTCCCTCTATCATTCCCCCTCCCTCTCTCCCTCTATCATTCCCCCTCTCCCTCTCTCTCTCTCTCTCTGTCTCTCTCCTCCATCACTCCCTCCCCCTCAGCTCGGGTGAGAAGGACTCCTCTGTCACGGTGGGCAAAGGTCGTGACCTGGCATCCTTCCGGCGCCACTTCCGCATGGGATTCATGACGATGCCGGCTTGCCAGGACCTGTCGCCCCGCCCCTGCGCTTCGGCCATGGCTCCCCGCTCCCAGTCCTGCCACGCCGTTGGGGGCGGCCTGGAGGACGGAGGAGACGACCCCCCTCCCCCGCTCCCCACGCCTTCATCAACCACCTCTGCCTCTTCCTCAGCCGCCCGCTGCCCCCCCGCCAAGCCCAAACGCCACCCCAGTACCCGGCTCAGCTCCACCCCCGACATCCCCCTGCAGGACACTCCCAAACCCACCGTGCCTCCCCCACAGCTACCTGCCAAGCACCCTGAGAAGCGAAGCGGTGAGTGGTGGGGGGGTTGGGTGGAGACTGAATATGAAATATTAATCTGAAATATGAAAGGCACATAATACTACAACACATATATCAGAGAGGCGCCTGTTTGTGGGAGTCTGAGTCCCAGCCACTCCATCACTGTCTGCATAGGTGATGCTGCCACCTGGCTAAGCCCTGCTTTGGAAAGAGATGGGTTAAGCCCAATTTTATTGTTTTAACCTGCATTATACTTTGTGGTCCATGTACTATTTTTTATTCTGTTGTCCTCCCTGTCTCTCTCTCTCTTAGAATCAGGGGAGGGGTCAGGGGTCAAAAAGGTCCCACCCCTCAAACCGAGGCGTAGCCCCAACACTCACCTGTCTCTGGACCCGCCCCCTCCTAGAGTCCCACCCCCAGCCCCACCCTCAACCACACCCATTCCTCGTCCATCACAGGTCGAGGCCGGGCTACAGGGGGTTGACGGGGACGTAGTCGGGGAGGAGGATGAGCCAGTCTACATTGAGATGGTGGGGCAGGTTTTCACCCGAGACGTCACAAACACCACCCCAGCTACGGCTGTCGCCATGGCACCCACTGTGGTCGCCTCCACTCCTGACTCAGATTCAGACCAGAGTGAGGCCATTTATGAGGAGATGAAGTACTCTCACCTGGAGGCTGCAACCCAAAACCAGACCCACCCTGGCCACGCGCCCCAACACAGACTGGAGAAACCCAAAACATCAAAACAGGCACCTGCCCCCTCTCCTCTCCGCTCCACCTCCAAACCCAAATCCTCAGTCTCCATCTCTCACTCTTCTCCCCTTCCCACCACCCTTTCTTCTCCCTCCACCCCTGCGGCTGCTCCCCCTCTCTCCCCCAGCCCGCAGCCCCTCCCCCGTGCCCCCACCCCTTTCCTGCTGCCTAGCAACAAGCACCAGAATGACCCCTCTGCCGGAAACAGCAGCAACAAGATCCCTGCCCCATTCCCCAACCTGTTACAGCACCGACCCCCGCTGCTGGCCCTCCCTCAGCCAGCAGCCACCTCCAGTGGGGTTGGGACGCCCCAAAACAAGCCTCCACCCCCAAAACTGGGCACTGTCAGCATCCAGGCTCCAGTGAGCCTGATCTCACCTGGGACCCAGACTGCATCCAAACTCCCTGTCCCACACCAGGGCTCCAAGGACCCCCTGGCAGCTGGAGGGGGAGGGGAGAAGACTGGGGGGGCAAAGGAGGCATTTTTGGGGCCCGCTCCAGGGCTGAGGGCCCGGAGCCACTCCACACCCCTGCCCCCTTCGTCATCCTCGCAGTCGCACTATGCCAACTACACCCCGCCCCACCACCACCTCCACCCCTCCCACTACCACCACTACCGTCGGCCTGACCGCGACCTGCCCACCTCCCACAGCATGAAACTTGGGCCCCAGGCTTCGGCCTCAGCCTCCACCCAGGCCCAGACTCAGACCCAGACTCCGCCCCCAGGCGGGCCCAAGGAGGGAAAGAGCGTGGCCTTCCTGCTGAAGCCAGACAAACGAGAGAGGGAGAAAGAGAGGGAGAGAGACACACGGACGCAAACTTCCCAAACCACCCCGACCCCAACCTCCTCCAGCCCTGCCCAGCCCCCTTCAGGTTCCGCCCCTTCCCCAGCCCCCCCCTCTTCCTCTTCCTCACAGCGGCCTTCGTCCCGCCTCCTACAGCGTTCCCACACCCCGGCTCCCACCACAGCTCCCCAGGGCCTACCCTTCTACAAGCCCCCCACCTCAGACAGTCCCCTGCTCTGGACCTACCCCTCAGTCGGACTCAGGGGGCGACCCCCGGCCTACGACAGCCTACGGGGAGGGGGAGGGGTGCCGCCAGAGCCCCCCTCACTCAGCGCCACTGCCATGCAGCAGAGGAAGGGGGGCAGTCTGACACGGGACGGGGGGCTGGGGGGGTTCGGAGGTTCGCCGGCCACGATGCAGAGGAAACTGTCCTTCAGCCACAGCAGAGAGATAGAGCGTAAGAGAGACACTCACTACTATTATTACTATTGTTTTGTTACAGTTGTCAGTAATATAGTCACATTGATTTTCCTCACTCTCTCAGTTCAATGTTTATCCAGGTGTTTACTGATAACACTTTTTTCTTTTTAACTATATATTGCTCTGTGTGCACTCTTCAGTAATGTTTACAAATCCCTCTCAACCGTCTACCTACCTCTCTCTTTTCCCCCCAGGTGAGGAAAGCCGTGCCTGGAACGGAAGCACAGACGCCCTCTCCTGGCCAGAGAGGGAAGAGCAAGGCATGGTCGGCCATCATTCTGCCATCCCTGTGCGCTGTGGTAGGGGAGGGGGTGGGGCAGGTGAGGGCGGAGCAGGGGGTGTGGCCAGGGGCATGGGCAGTCCTGGGCCAGGGCAGATTCTAGCCCGCTCTGGCCTCCCATTACCCTGCCAACCCTTCCCAGCATTCCCTCAGAATGGAGGTGAGGAAACAGAGGAAACAGCACTATGCTTTGCCATCGTTCTTCACTTTCACCACATATCACACCCCCCTGCTCCTCACACAGCTCTCCTGGGGGCTGTGTTCTTTTTTATAATGGTGCTTACAGGCCTCACAATTTCCATGTGCCTCTATAAAACACTTTATAAGCTGTCTGACTTGTACTTCCCCCTGTGTTGTTCCCTTCTCACTCGCTCTGGCTTCACTTACACCTTATCATGTCTCATTCCTCTCTGACTTTTTTCTCATCTCTCCTTCTCTCCTTTCTCATCTCTCCCTCTCTCTCTCTCTCACACACACACACACACTCCTGTGTCTTGCTCACTCTCTCCAGTCTCATTACTTGCTTTGTCTCTGTCATTTTATGTAATGAATGTTTTTACCATAAAATCTTCAATTTCTGCCAAATATCAACCAGTTTTCTTCATGTTTGCTTTGTTTTGTTCATCAGAACAGCCCTTAGTAATTATTTCTTCTAAAAGTTTGCCATTGGAAGTTTGTAACAAAGGTCTAAAAAAGTTGGACACTCAAATGTAAAAATGCTGAGAGACTTTGTGTATGTGTGTGTTAGAGAGCTGATTCAGAGTGTGTGCATGTGTATGTTATGGAGCTGAAACCAGGTTTATTTGTGTGTGTGTGTGTGTGTGTGTGTGTGTGTGTGTGTGTGTGTGTGTGTGTGTGTGTGTGTGTGTGTGTGTGTGTGCGCGTGTGTGTGTTACAGAGCTGGCTGGGTCAACCTCTGTCTCAGCACTGAAACAGCAGGGGGGCAGCGTGCACAGACAGAGCAGCCTACCACCAGGGGGCGTACTGAGTCAAGTGAGTTACTTCCCCCTCCCCTCATTCACACACATATACACATACACACAAGCACAAACTTACAAGTGCGCACACAACCACACTTAAGTACACATAAAGAAAGAACAAAAGAAATAGGAAAGAGAGAGAGAAAAAATAGAGGTGTGGATGAACTGACAGGCAAAAGAGATTAACAGATATTTAGTGTCCCCAGTGTGTGGGTTAATAGCTGTGTTGAAGAGAGAGAGAGAGAGAGAGAGAGAGAGAGAGTAAGGTATAATGATTAGACAGACACATGCAAATTAATAGATATTTATTGCTCCCTGTGTGTGGGACTCTAGCTGCGATCTGTGGTTGGACAATGCCGTGTCTCTTGGCCACATCTCAAATGCTGACTGAGAGCTCCTCTGTAGAACCTCAGCCTCCATGAACCCTCTGCCCTGCACAGACAGGCCAACCTAAAGAACACTAAAACTGAGTGTCATTTAAATGGGTATTACATTTCTAATACATGTGGATTATTTACTGTTATATTGTTACTTCCTCTCTCCTACCTCCCATGTCCTTTCCTCTCTCTCCTCCTTCTCTATCTCCCCCCCTTCTTCTCCCTGTCTCCGCTCAGTTACAGGCCCGCTCCCTCTCTCTAAACCCCCCTGGCACACCCCCCATGCTGTCCCACCAGCAGCACCTCCACCTGCAGCTCCACTACCAGCATCTGGCCCAGCTGGCTCAGGTGCAGGCGCAGCCTCTGGCCAGTGGGGGTGCTGTAGTCCCCCAGGGCCAGCGGGATGGGAAGGTGCAGGAGGTGATAGAGAGGAAGCGCTACCTCTGCAGGGAGATTAAGGCCCACCGGCGGCCCGACAGGGGCCTGTGCAAGCAGGACAGCATGCCAATCCTCCCCAGCTGGAAGAAGGGGTTCCCCCCGGAGCCCAGCAAGGGTGCCCCAAACTCACAGGCCCAGCAGGCTGTACTGTGGGACACTGCCATCTGAGGATCCCTGCCTGGGTTTAGAGGGGCAGAGGTGTGGGGCAGCTGAGGGAGACAACCAATAGGATGGACATCTGGTAACCATGGGAGGCAACCATCTTTGGAGTGCCTGTGAACAAACAGCATTGGCCACGGCCCTGGAGGAACCCCTTCCAGCTTCGATCTTCCATCCTCCGAACAGAACGGAGAATTGAGTGCTGGAAAATAATGGAGTGAGAGAGAGCGTGAGAGAAAAGAGAGATGAAGAAAAGATGGGAGGAGAGTTGGAAGCGTGAGTGGGTTAAACAAAGAGGAGACTTGTTACACATGCACACATGCGTGGAGCGAGTGTTACCTTGTTCAGAGCCGGTTTGAGGTGCGCTATGGCTGCAATACAGAGGTGAGGAAGAGGACTCTGGAGAAGAGCTATGACTATCCCTGCTGCCTGGAGCAGCATCCATTATCCTCTATTATAAACCTGTCATAAACCCTCATTATCCTCCACCTGCCTCAGGTACTTAAGGCAGAACAGAGAAGGAAAGGAGCACAAACTCACACACACACACACACTTACATGCATGCACGCGCACACTCAGACACACACTCACACACACTCACACTTACATAATACACATGCACACACACATACAGACGCACAAACACTGATACAAACACATGCACACACACACATGCAACTGCATACATTGGCACACATATACTCCAAAATAAATGCACACCCACACACACACACAAACATTCACAAGCACAAAAATACGGCTAGTGACAGTGATAACTGAGAACAACGCCCACACTCGCACCCCATAATCAGGTCAAACCGAGCATGGAGGACTGCCGGAAATGAGACAGAGATCGTTTCCCACTCATCTTTCAATCAAAGGTGCAACGATTGTGATGCAAAGAGAGGAGAGCGGGCAGGGGGGATGACAAAACCAAGGATGAAGAAGAAGGGAGAAAGGACAAACAGATGAGAGGAAAAGAGAAAAAGGCACTGGAGGCGTGAGTGTCTGGTCTGTGCTCAGGTGGTTGTTGTCCTGTGTTGACATCAGGATTTGGAATTAGCATGAAACTCTATTCAACTCCCTGTGAGGTGGACAAGGCAAGGGGTAATTATCCAGCTATCAGCTGCATGTGTATTCAATATGTCATATATATGTATGTGTGTCTAAATATCCTATATATATATATACATATATGTATATATGGCATACCTTTTCTCTCATGTTTGGTTGAAGCTATGTCTTGGTGAAGTTGTGGGCCCAGGGCATGTTAGCCAGATAGGTGTTTGACTGTTCGTTAATCAGCAAAAAAACAAAACAAAAAAACAGGGTCAGACACTCAAAGGTGTTTAAAAAAGTATATCAATGAAAAATATCAATGATTTAAGAAAGGTACACATTCATACAGAAAATATGACAAGGAAACAAACATAATGAGAAAAAGTAAATAAAATAAAATGAATACAGCTAATTAGACCAGTGATCAGCAGCCTGTGCTGTGTGAGTGTATTGCGGGTCTTTAGCGTAAAGAGTAAAAATTATATGATTCATATAAACAGGCTATTACAGATTTACATATATATAATGAAAAAGAAATGTAGTAACAATATGATGGTATAAAAGAGTATTGCTAGTGCAATGGTACATCACTGACGCCATTAAGAGGTTTAGAAATCATTTATAATAACACTTTTGTAAGATTTAAGTTATACTCACAGTACTTTTGTCTTTGTTTTTAATTTATTATGTTGCCGTGCATTAAAGCTCTCGATGTTACTAAACGGTTGAGATGAAGAAGGAAACATCAAAATATTACAAAGCGGCACTGTCTGTAATTTGGTTTGTAGTTGTGTTTCGTTCTCCTTTTGTTGCTCATCCTTTCACTGAACGTTGATACAGCGGGTCTGTTACAATGCAGACACAATGTCATATCCTGTGGAAACAGGTTTTTCAGTTTTGCTTTTCTGTTAGATGTACTTAGTGAGACAGTTATCGGAGAAGTGGGATACACATACCACAGGTACACCGAAAAGTATGGCCACAAATGTGTGGTACTGAACATTAGCAAGGCCAAGCAGAACTGTCCCTCAAAGGCTCCTCTTTCACCTTCACCGACGCACAGCGGAATGGTTTCACTGGTTTCACATGCACAAGCGCACATAAATGACCGGAGAGCTTACACAATTTGACAGAGGTGGTCCAGTCCAACTTTATCGGATATCACCCCACCTCTGCTGTTGGCCAATCTAGGAATGTGATACATCCCCTGCATAGTCTGCATTTACGTAAATCGGAATCAAAGGGTATCGCACATGCAACAAAAGGCAGGAACAAGCCTTGAAAAAAACACTGTAGTGCAGTATACAGGTATGTTGGAGTATAAAGTGAGAAATACAACAAATATCTTAAAAATGTTATATCTAATTCACAAAATATTTAAAACCACATTAATGATACTTCAGCCAATGTCATGCTCGCTAATGTAAAATAGGCCTGTGCATATGCAGAATCTTAGCATATAGTTCAATTTAACTTGTTAAACATTTAAGCCAATAATATCAGAACATAACTTCCTGTAAGGACTCTTATTGCATGATGAATCCGGAATGCCTGACAGGCTGTGCAATGCCACGTCTAACAGTCTTAGTCACACGCACATACAAAACAAAAACAGAATCCTCATTTATGGTAAGAGCACAATCCACACCATCGCACACAATCACACAAACTCACACACACTCTCTCTCCGCAAGGCTCCCTTTAACCACCAGGATTGTTGCTATGGTTTTAGTCCTTTTCTACATATGTATTTATTTATTTATGAACCAATGAATCAGTGTGCCATTTATTTTACTTTTGGACTTATTAAAAAATACTTTGCTGCTATTTTGAACTATGATTATACTATTGATGAAACTGTAATACGTCATATTGTTGTAAGTATGCTATTATTATTATTATTATTATTATTGCTATCATTATTATAATTATGAGCTAATTTTCTAGGACCAAGTGGGTTTGTACTAACTGTTGATAAGCATACACCTCTGACTTCTGTAATTGTTATGTGGAGCTTGACTTTTAGGGGGTTTTAATACTGAGTATTGGTTTGAGGGGTAAACCTCTTTTTAGCATTTCACCTGGGTTTAAGATGTTTGGGGTCACTCTGTATGTTAACTGGTGTCACACACTATGGTCTCAGAGGGTTTCCACAATGTTTCACCGATGTTTGGTTGGCCTATGTCACAGCAGTGCACATACTTTGTTTGTCTGTGCAGCTGATCTAGGATCAGTCAGTATTTTACATAGGATGGATGAGATTGGGCTTGGGATCAAATAACTGATCTCAGATCAGCTGTAAAGGGGATAAATTACCTGGTGCATGTTAGTGAGATGTTGCAGGCATGCCATGTATTTACACAGTACTGAATCAGTAAACTGATCTCATTTGTCTCTGGTTGCCATCTTTAGAGGCTCAAAAGAGGCATCGACCCATTTTCTGCAGCAAATGCAACATACAGTATGGTATTGTGCTACCCTCTACTGGATGGAGTCCATATCAATGATCTTGTCCATGGGGATAGATAAACTGATTAAATCCCTGAGTGCTGCTGTAGAGAGGAAAAAAAAACCTGACAGGCTCAAAAAACTCAGTGACTGACACCTCATTGTGTCTCCACCCATTATGGGTTTTGTGAAGCCTTATTCCACCATCACTAAATTTAGTCGCAAACTGCATGCTGGGTTATTTCTGCCACAGACACCTGTTAACAGATACACCCTCCACAATGTCTATACTGAAACCCTTTTCTCTCACATTATTGAAGCCCATAATCACTGACTCGCTGAAGACCTAACTCATTAATATTCATGAGGGGAATTTGCTTAGTAATATTCATGAAGGGGCAGAGACAGAACATTCACTGCTAGCTCAGCATCTGTGCTCCAGAGCGTTCTGTTTCCTCTTACAGCAGAGAAGTACTGAGATTATAAAAAGCACAGGAGAGTATCTTATCTGTGTGTTGAATATTTCAGTGAGTCCCAAAGTAAATTTTTAAAGTAAATTACCTGCAGGCAGCTTATTAATCCTTGTCCTTACAGTAATTTTAATCACACATGAGCCTCGCTGTCTCATTCTTTGCATGTGTGTGAAGAGGTTTTAAATATATATTCATTACACCCCACTGAAGGGACCACAAGTATAAAGCACATTGACTGTTGAACCGTTCAGACCAAAGGGATCGACTCCTTAATTAAAGTGACTTTATTGATGATCAGATCAGTATTAAACTAGAGGAGGTCAGCTTGGTGGGAGGAGCCTCAGCAGTAAGTGACCACAAGACCAGGCCTCTTACACAGTCAGTTATGATGTTAAGAACCGAAAATTGAGCTGTATGAGAAAGCAGGGACAGCCCTGGAATGGCAGAATAAGATTTTATGATTTTTATCTGTTCTAAAAACAGAGAAACAGAGGCTGAGGGCAATTAAATCTGTAACCTGCTAAAACAAGCACAAGCACGATCATTTGAACATGCAGCACTGTATCCATTTTCCTGACATGTTCTTCTGGTCTCTCAAGAGGTGGTAAGAAAATAACAAGAACAATAAATAAATAAAAAAAACTCTTATGGGCGTTTTGTGGGCTGAAGTTTGATACAGTACATACCTGTATGTGATGTTGTGAAACTAGTGGACGCTGCATGACACCTCTCTTTGAAATGATATTATGCCAAATGTGTTATTTTCTGGGATGCAGTGACGTAAACCATGTTCTTTTGGGATATAGATTAAGAGGAGTACTAGGAGCTTGATTTTGTACAGATGAAATTTTGGGAGGGAAATAGGTAGGAGAAATGAGAGGTGAAAATAATTTTGAACCCTGTGGTAACGTTGAGTCATGGTATTTGTGCCAGCGAAAGCGGATTCGTAATCATGTGCTTTAGAAGTGTGAAATTTCTGACATGAAAATGTAACTGACAATCTTGAATATCGACAACAAAAAGGATATGTATAGGTTAATACAGATTACTATGAATTATAATTATGATGATGATAATAATGAAAACAATAATAACAGTATCAAGATTTAATAAATGAATAATAATCACTTTGAGAAAAAAATTCATTATATTGCTGAAATATCGACAAACTATTGTAAAAAAATAAACATTTTTGTAAGTTATTCTGTGCACAACCTATTAAAGACAAACTGTTTGAAACTTTTTTTAAATTTTTGTTGTTGTATATTATAGCCGCAAGTCTACAATGTGCTGTGTGGAATGGATGTATTTACAGCAAAAGGGGTCACTGCTCATCTTGTGTGGAATTCTTCAACATGGCAACCCTCACAACTGACATTTCGTGATTGCGGATGATCTGTTATAGTTCCCCAATTCACCAGCAGAGGGAGCCCTGGAAAAGATTTTTGCCCCAAATCCCTTCATCACAATGCATCCTACACAGTCCTCCAAAAGTTTATTAATTCAAAAATTGATCAAAATTCCTCGTTAATATACATGTTTTATGGGAATGACTGGTGTCTTGTTTCTGAGAGTGCTATATCAAAGTCTAAAAAACCCCAAAAATGAAGCCACATCTCATTTCCTATTTTGAGTTCCAGAGGCAGAAAAAACGAACAGCTTGTTTTCTCTTGTGAGTTTCTAGGACAGACGCAAAACAGCAACCAAGGCCATATTCTCCTTTATTTTCTCTGGTACAAAAACTAAATAACAAAGTGCTCAGTAAATATTATTTAAAAAAGGTTCTGCAAGGATTCTTATGTGGTTTATTTGGTTCAGCAATGGTCCTGGACAATGCCAAGAAAGCTCATTAGATTATTAGTTAAACACTTTCTTTTGGTGATCTGGAGGGAGTTTTCCCACCCATACAGCACACACACAGGGCATACACGGATCCACACGGACTGTGGAGCTAAAGCCACCGCAGTAAGCATGTAACGCAGAGGAGAGAGCAATCTGCAGCAGAGAGCTGCCTCATCCCTCAGACTGCTGGCACAGCGGGGTTAACCCCTGAGACTTCACGCGCCAAAACTGCTGTATCAAACTACACTCGGTCACCGAGTTACGATGGTCCGACTTATGATTTTTCGATTTTACGATGGTACGATAGTGATAAGCATTCAGAAACCCTACTTCGAATTTTGCATTTTCATTTTTTTCCCGTGCAAGCGATATGCGGTGCGATGTTCTGTGGTAATGCTGGGCAGCGGCAGCGATCTGCATCTCCCAGACTGCCACGCGGTTGCTAGTGTGTACAACCGATACTCTACAGGCTCATTCCATGCCAACTGTTCCGGAATTCAGAACTTTCCCCAATTCATGTCATAGATTTTCTCGAAAAAAACAATGTAAAAACTTGAGTTAATGGGACCTTGCAAAACCCTATAACTCCACTCCAAATATTCGTTTTTTAGTTATGCATTTTTGACGTTTGGCCCTTTGAGCTAAATTGAATCATTTTTGTATGTGTATTCTCAGCCGCACCAATTGCATATTTTTCACTGGATTGGGCTATAATGTGTACTGAACATCCAAGAACAAGAACAAGATGACATCATCTAGTATGGAACAGACTAAGCCATTACAAGCTGTAACTTGCACATTTCCTGTACCTAGTGAAAAACCGACTCAAAAAGTATCACACAGAGAAAGAAAACCTTGAAGTAAACAGTTCAAATATCTACTTATGAAATAAAACCACTGAATGTAATATTATAGCCAGTGAAAAGTAAAAAAAATATATAGCTATTTTCAAAAAAATATTAAATGATGAAGGAGTATTATAACGTCATTAAATGTTTTATATATCTGCGACGAATATTAACACTTTCCCATAAAAAAGGTTTCAAGGAAACGAAAATAATCCATCTTGGGAAATATGCAGTCAAAATAAGTGGGTTTAAATCAGCTGTAGGTTTATATCTGAAGCGATATTTAGCAAGGTCCCATCCTATATTGGAACTACACTTCCACCGTCAATCAATGATTTTAATTGAACCAATCAAAAAATGTTTTTCTCTACAAAGTCGATGGTCATTGGTCCAGATCACTGAGTAATTTATCTTTTACAGTATCATTCCTTGACCGCTAACTTAATATAGATTTGTGAAATGGCTGCTGGTGTTTATTAACCAGCTATTTACTCGGTGCTTTACGTAATGATATGAACTATTGTTTATGAATTAAAGCATCTGCTTTTTGTCAAAATATAATCCTGGTAAAATAAAGAATACATTTTAAAAAATAAGGTACATGTTCAAGAATTTAGTACAGGAACATTCATTGCCTTCATCGTTTGCTTGAGATAGATTTAGAAGTGTGTGTGTGCTACACTGTACACAGCTGAAAGTTTGCAGTGGCATAGGTTTTACCTCTGGACAAGCTGTTGACCTTTTCTGTATATTGGCGTGTTCTTAAATTCACAGAGACAGGAGAGACCGAAAAGTCATGTAGGCTACATGTTTTTCTGCATATGTACTGCTCTGCAAGCTAAATGAGGGCTCCCACAACACAGCCCGCAGTGGAGGACTGCAGAGTCTTCTGGTTTTTTATTCATTCGTTTCAGCACTTCAGTGTTTAATTTTAGTCCGAGTCCACACACGTTTCCAAGTCCCGGTTTGGTCGCTTATTGATCAGAAACTGCAAAACCTGCAGATGCTGCAGCTCTCCAGGAGTTAAGTCTAAGACTCCTTTTCTGTTTTTGGGGGATTACAGGAATTTGGAGAAGGGGGTATACATTCACTGAGCTGCGAGTATGAAATAAGAAGCGTTTTAACTGTTGAAATTTCTTCTGTTCCAGGCGCTCCGCTCTGGCCTTTCTGTCATGACCTGGGATAGCCCTGCACGCGACCATAAAAAAAGAGCAGCAGAAAGTTACCACCCCCCCGTGACCAAAGTCTCTGATTCGTTGTGCGGCATGTCAGTAAGAAGCAGGTGGTCTTCGCACTAACTGCAGGAGCCAGGTAGGAGGCGGGAGGTGGGTCCTACTCGGGATGGCCGTGCATCGTTATTGGAGGAATAGAGAAAAGCGGCTTGCATGTGCGGGTTGGGGGGTGGGGGGACGTCAGAGAGGCTGGGTTTAAAAGCTCGACAGCTTTTTACCGCAGTATCACTATAGCTTTACATTACTTAAACTCTGCGGCAGTCAGGCTGGCTTGAGGGGAACGGCAATACCGTTATGTACCGACCAGAGGAGAGTCAGTGTTTAGTTTATATGATATGAAACAAGCTGGGAATCTGTAGCAAACTCATTTTCCACACGTTAAGTACAGCGTCCTTTCTCCAGAAGACCTGTCGTTACGCACATAGTCTCGCTGGAGAATTTTAGTATTTGAGTTAAGTGGGGCTTCCAGGTTTTACACATAACTAGTAACAGCACAATTTGTGATACTGTCTGCAATCCAAGGGTTTGGAGTCTTACCATATAGTGAGCTAAACTAAGTAGAGAAAAGAAAAAGGAAACACTTCTGAAAACCAAAGAGAGACGTTACATTTGTTTTAAAAAATGGCAAAGGACAAGAAGACTTGCAGTGAGGTCTTGGACGAGTGGAAGGAGTTTATCTGGAACCCGCGGACGCGTGAATTCCTGGGCAGGACTGGGACCAGCTGGGGTGAGTGTGTCTTCGCCCCGTGCGATGCCATTCCCCGCAAATGGCTTGTCGCCTACCCCGCCACCGCCTATACTTATCTGTCCCCTAATACCTGTTGGATTTAAATATAGACTAGGCGCACTACAAACTACACCACCCATCGTCTTTAGCTGTGGAGTTAAAAGAGACACTTGTTTTAAGTTTTTCATCCGGGAAATAAACAACGTGTTAAAAATGACAGGTTTTGTAAAGACAGTTTTCAAAGGGATATATTGAGTTTTGCCATCCGCCTGTACACTGTATGTATGTGTTAGGTTTATTCCTATACTGCAGGAGATCCCTCCCAACCTGGAGCGATTTACAGACAGAGACTCAATATTCTTACTGTGTTACTGCGCCTAGGTCTCTCTCAGGTGCTTCAAAAAAGCGAAAGGATGAAGTGGACCCAAAGTTACGCATCTCATTACCGGCACACCTGAGACATTGGTGTAAGGAAGCGGAATGAGTGGGTTTATTGAGTGATCGCTGACAGTGCAGTCTCTGTCCGTGCAGTGCGGTGCTGAAATGCCGAGGTTTGCGCTGCAGCAGGCATCTGAAGGAGGTGTTGATACAGAAAGCAGAAAATGATATTCTGGGCAGAAAAAGAACTCTACATCAAAGTGAACGCTCTTGTTTAAATCTATCTAGTGCCAACAACATCTAGAGACACCGGAAATAGTTTGTTAATAATGCAACAAAACATAAAAACTACAGTCGAATTTGAACATTGTTTGGAGGCGGAGACGCACAAAGGTGCAGTTAGGATGCCAGGCGCGAGGATGGCAGATGGCAGAACTTAGCTGGAGATTTTGGGTGCCAGTTTTTTTCAGCCATGTTTTAGATTATGTCGTGAAATATCTATGGTCATAATATTTGTGAGTACCTCTCTCCTGAGACATTCGGCTGTATGTGGTTCTCGAACTGTGCTAAACGTAATTTAGTAGACTAAAAAAAAATTTTTAAATTGCCTGCCTCGTTATGGTATGTAGGGACAGTTCAGGGATAAGCCGGCTTTTTAACAGCATAATTGATATATGTATATATATATATATATATATATATATATATTTACTTTTGCATGAGAGTCCTCGCATATTTTAGGGAGGGCCATGTCGCTTAATCTAATTTAATGCAGATTTTATCTTCTATGTTTTGTGCAAACTGCCATATTGTCAGTCTTTGTTAAAACTGCGATCTCAGACCTCTTAAAATGCAGGCTGGTTAATACGGATTAACTGTTGCGTGCTCGCCGCTAAAGTGTAGTATTATTGGTTAATAAGAAAAGGCCAATAGCAGCGGCTAATACGACAGCTGTCAACCGTTTAATAATAATTACAGAGAGGGCGAATCCGAATGACAGAATTTGCATTTGGCTTATTATAGCCATGGCAATCGCGCTTCGAAGGACGCACCGGTGGACACGTGCAGGACGGCTAGCCTCTACATTGTTCCTACTTCGCTGAAATGCTTGTAGTCTACCTTATCCTTCAGCATGGAATCAAAAACATTTAGTAATCATCACCTTATGATGCTTCCACAGCGACTCTGATAGTAAAAACGTTTTTTAATATTGTCCGCCCACTGCCACTCGTGTAATCCGGTGATTTAATTCACTCGACCACGGTGACGCCCGTGTCTTTTTAATTGACATTGACGCGCTTTAAGCTGGGCAAAGCCAGAGAGAAGGCGTTCTATTTGTGTCCCCCACCCGGACACATCTCGCGATCTCTCTCCCGCTCCCTGGACCTGTGTGTTTAATTAAACCCGGTGTTTAATCTTAATCGAACGACTCCATGAGTCGATAAGGACAGTTGCACCTGCATAAATCCAGTCAAGGTCCATAAACTTGAATTTTTGCATGTTCTTTTTCTAGACCGCAGTCTTAATTTAAAGTTGATTCCTTCCGTCTCAAATCTGCTTAACTCTTCCCTCCTCGAAGGCCTCCCCCCCCCATCACCTTTTCTGTATTTGCAATGACTATGCACCTCCTTTCAAGTGAACTTATGTCCCAAAGCACACAATATCTGCGCAGACTGACAATCTAAACTCTTAAACTGTTAACCCTTCAACCTATCCTTCAGTGAGGAGAAAGTCATTGAGAAGAAATACCTGTTCATATACATGCATACAGTTACACATGTGTGCAGACAGAGGGGCCTAAGAGTCTATGAGCTTTCATGAGATAAACTGAAAGGTTCTGGTGGGGGGCGGGCGGTGTAATAGCAGTACAACGCATGATGGAGAGACTTTCACAAACAAAGTCATTTTCACCCAGGCAAGACCAGGCAGACACTACATCATCTGAAGACCAGGATGAGTGTTAGGTTCACATCTTTACAACACAGTGGAGTACTCCACATAAGATTCAAAGCCGAAGTACAGACAAAACGATTGGCAAACTGTTGCCAAAATCCCAACTGGTTTAACGTTGTGTTGAATTGGATTCTTTTTCCAGCAGCAAACATGAATGGAAGCTATGCCAGGCCTAGCTGCAGTCTAAGGAAGAGCAAAGAGTGCTGACTTTGTGGGCTTTCCCTCCACAGTCACTAGATCTCAACCCCATGGAACACTTCTGGGAATATTTGAAAAGGGAAAAGTGATAGGAAACGAAAACAAACTGTGACACATGGCACACTCTGTGGGATACTCTAAAAGAGTGCTGGTACGGTATGAATTCTCAAATTCTCCACTATCCTGTAGAATCAAAGCCAGACAGGATTTCCAAGCTGTGATTAAGGTAAACAGTGAACATATCAAAAACACAGACTTTCTGTCCTTACATAAATACTAAAACAAACTTAAATACGTGAAAATTATGTCATTGTAATAACTTAACTACATGCCACCTGTTCTCCCTGCAGAACCGATAGATTTAATATGAAGTCTCGAACTGTGGTACATTCCTCGACGTCATCGCAAGCAAGTTTTAAAAATAAAGGCATTCTTAATTCCTGGACATACCCATCATTTGTTAACGAGTTAACTTCCCTTTCAGTTGAAATTGATTCTCTTTCAGGATGTATGACAAAACAAATCTTATACGACAATATGATTTTCTTTCAGTATTTCATTATTTTATCAGAGACAAGGAAACATGTTTGTGGAGCTCATTTTGTAGAATTTCATACGCCCTCAAGGAGGCTAAGGGCCTGATTTACTAAAGCAACTCGTTTGCACAAAACTGCTGTGCTCGTGCAAAAAGTCCAAAAGAACATATGATTGGTCAAGGTATTTCATTTGCTCCAATCACAAATCATATCATTGAAATTTTAACATGTGCTAAAGGCTTTGTAAATCTAGTCCATGATGTTAAAGGCCTATTTGACTCATGCATCCCTATTTTTTCACATTCTGTAGTTTGAAAATGGTATCACACAATGAGCCAGGCCTGAAAATTGACATGGTGGTTGAAGTGTTAGCAATTAGACCATAAAATCAATTTTCTGGGTTCTTTGTCAAAACAATTTCCTGCAAGACCTGTCTTGCATCCGAGCATGTATTACAGGCAAGAAAGTAGCTATTCTGTTTGTGAAGTTTCCGAGCAAATTAAGAGGGTATTACATTCTCGACATGAGGTCATAAATCATCATTTTGAATCTTCTCAGGGGAAATCAGGAAGTACATTTGGCTGGAGTGGGCCTTTATTAATGAATGTTTATTTGTTTTGTGAAAAAAAAATAGTTTTTAAAAAATCTATCCCAGAATGCCTTTGCTGCAGCAGCTCTGAACCTCCAGTATGATCATTTCCTGGCCATTAAATAGGGAGTTTCTGCAGCTTCTGCAGTTTCTCTCTCTCTCTGTCTCTCGTTAAGCCAGGCTCATTAAAGCCTGTTAATTTGGCTATTTCTGACGTACAGAGCGGGGGCCGGGGTGCTGGAGCTTTATATTGCATTCTGTGAACTTGCCTTATCCTCTTTAACAGGGTTTAATGATGACCCTGGAGGCTTTTGGGCCCTCTCCCGGAAACGCTACCACCCAATCAGAGCCTGATTCACAGAGAATGACTTACAGCCAACCAAGGGCAATTAGGATTATGCCCAGATAAATGCCCCTTTTACCCCACTCCCACCCCACACAAGCAGTCCGTGGCTTCAGAGAAATTGAGATAATTTTCCCCCCTTTTATGAAAATTATTTGGATTCTGACAGACTTAAAGAGACTCCCCTCACTGCAAGCGAAGAAGATGAGTTCTCCTCCCTGTTCTACAAAGCAGCAGAGATTGTGATCTCCTCGTGCCGTGTATATGCCCTGCCTTTGCAGAGGGTATTACCTGGCTGTGAACATTACCTTTTGCATCCTTCAGGTGTCAGTCTCAAGTGCTCATTGTGTGCTATTGTGCCAAGGTGGGACAGTGTCCTCAGAGCCATAGAGGAATGGACAGGGGGACCACCCAGCTGAGCCTGACCTCTGACTTCTGACCTCTGACATCATGCTGATGCTGATCAAATGTCACGAGCAGATTAGCTGGGTTTACCTGGAAGCACAGACTCTTATGCAACTGGATGAAAGTGTGAAAGCTCTGTGTGTGTGTGTGTGTGTGTGTGTGTGTGTGTGTGTGTGTGTGTGTGTGTGTGTGTGTGTGTGTGTGCTGTGTGTATGCACCTTATGCGTGCATATGTTTGTATTCTGTGTGTGTGGGTATGGATACATGCACAGTTAGAGTGTTTGTATGCACTGTGTGTGTATGTCCTGTGTGTGTGGGTGGGTGGGTGAGTGTATCTGGGCTTTGGGCGATCGTATTCCCTGTTCAGATATATAAAGCTGTCCGTTTTCAATAGCCAGTAGCACCATGTGTATGTAATTAATACATTGGTATTCCTACAGTATGTATTCAAAAGGACATTAGAGTTTCCTGAATTCTCATTGGACAGCATCTTCTAAAATTCTCACAGCAGTTTCAGAGGGCATTGTTGCCTGGTAGCCATTTGTGTATATGTGTGTGCGAGTATGAGAGCGGGAGAGAGAGAGAAAGACAGAGGAGAGAAAGAGAAGGATGGAATGAGATGGATGGAGAGACAGGGAGCAGGAAAGAGAGAAAAAGGATGAGGGATGGTGGAAGGGAGAGAAGAATGAAGATGGAGTGGGAAAAGAGATGGAGGGAGGTGATAGATAAAGACCAAAAGAGTGAGGAGATGAGAGAGTGAAATGAGAGAGTGAGAGAAAGGGCACGTAAGGAGAGACACCCCCACTGAGAGGGAAAGGAGAGTAACCCAGTATCCTGCCTGAGGAGGGCTGCTGAGAGATGGGGCCACTGCAGGCGGCTGGGGCTCCCCCCTACCCCAGCACTGGCCCTGTCTGCTGCCCTGCTCCTCTGGCACACACACCAACAGACATGCACAAAAATGCATGCACTAACACACACACACACAATACAAGTACATGCGCCTTCATGCACACAAACTCTCATACACATACATCAACATAAACACAAGCATACTGACTCAAAACACACACACACACAGTCACACAAACACACAGTGTGTAACTGTAGCTCATTGCCTGACTAGGGTGTGTTGTGGTTGCTGTTAAACTCTGCACTGGTACACAGCACCTGAGCATCCGTAGGTGGTCTCCTCACCTTACCTGGTCTCTCAGGTCTGAACTGGGCGCCAACTGTTCCCGTGGCTCAGAGTTAGCCTCCTCTGTGTTTCTCCTTCAAGGGAAACTGGACTTTATGAGTATATGTAATTCAATCAAAACAGACTTCAGTTTATTACGGGGCATATATGACTCTATTTTCATAACGGAAAAAGGTAGAGCGATAGGGCACTCATGCCTCCCTCCAATAAAATACAACAGACTCCAAAAAATATGTGGAAATATAAAGCCTCTTTTGATCAACTTGTGTTTGGCTGTATCTAGATCAGTCTTTGCCTAATGTTTTAGCTAAAATGACCTGTGAAGACCTTTATGTTCACGGTGTATACGAGCAACACTACAGTGCATCATGCTTCGCCCAGCGCTTGGTGTGATCAGGCACCGGCATGCATACGTAACTCTGCACAAATACACATTCCCATAACAGCACCCTCTTAAGCTGATGGGGCCACCGGTCAGAAAACCAGGACAGATGGATAAACAACTGTTTCCCTCACAGCTGTAATGTGGAGCATCTGAACATGTAATTTCCATAAACTGAATTAACTGGGCAGGATTCAGGTGAAGTGCTTGTGACGTCCTGTTCCACTGTGGCGCACAGAAACAGCACCTGCAATAAAACCATTGATTTACCTTTTTAATTAACCAAAAATGAATTATTGAACAGGTCCCGGTAATTTAATAACAGCATGGCGACTGTCTCCGTCTGCGGTGATCAGCGGCTCTGATGTGACCTGTAACACACGGAACAGGCTGTGGGAGGGGAGCTCCGATACCCTTTCATCATTAAACAGGGACAATCTTTCATCATAAAACCTGCGTGATTACAATAAACCACTACAGCAGGGGGACTGGTGTCGGAAATTCAGTTCAGCTCTAAAGACATGCAAAGTGAATCAGAAACTGTCTGTTCTATATCAATCTGTTTTGTAGTTGCCCTTACAGACCAACTATTAAATGCATAATGACATTTGTCTGCCTCAGTATTTGTCAAAGGCAGAAAACCAGCCTCTGTCTTTTTCCAGTCCTGGTTGTTATCTGAGTAGCGTTGCCAGTGCTGTGCCCAAAGTTTGATTTGTTTCAGACCTGACTCAAATATATATTTGAAATACTTGTATATTTGAACTACTAAAATGTAGAATCATACAAAAGAAAAGCTGCCATGAACATTGGCATGAATATATGTTTCAATTTGTCAGTGATTTGCAGGGGATTTACAATTACCCTTTAGTCAGAACAGAGAATGAGAGAATGAGATAGGGAATGAGATAAAAAGAGATAGAATAATGGATAGAGGCAGTAAAAAGTGGGAAGATAAGGGTAGCTGAATGTTTCAGCTGTTTAAGAGAGTGGAAGACTTTCACTGATGCAAAAAAAAAAAAATTTCTAAGACTCATCTTTGGCCCATCGCTCCTTAACATATCAGCCAGTACCCACTTCTCCCCCACGAGAACGTTCCCTTTGTAATCCTTCTGAAACCCATGCAACATTTTGGAAAAGAACTTGCTTCTGCTTTTTTCTCTATTTTGTGGTGGTAGAGCACATCAAAGGCAGCAAATAAAAATATATATAAATATATAAATATTTTATATGATTATGTTTTTTTATTTGGCTAGCAAAGAGCCAGACTTACATGACCTACTTTTTTTTTACCCAATATCTCTGTACATTTTTTGGAAGTACAGAAATACAGTTACATGGAGGACTCTTGATTTATGGATCATTCAGAGGTAATATAAACAGTCAAAATACAGAAAGACAATTTTGTGAAAAAAACACCAGTTTATATTTGTGACTCAAAGTTATGGACAGCTGTTGATTGAAACAGGCCATGGGTTTGGCCTATAACATGGAGACAGACCTCTCGTCATCCACATATCACTGCAGTGTGGCTGTCACTTTGGCTCCTGAGAGCCGGAATGGCATCTGTTGCACACAACAGCCACTGGTAATGGGGAAACTCTCCCACAAGGCTTTTGACCCCCTGACCTATTCTGTACATCTCCCCCTCCATTTTGCTCATCCAGTAACCACCCTCCCCCATCTTGTATCCCTTTATCCCATCCTACCCTCCCCCTCCCTCTCTCTCTACCGTCTTGTCATTGGCAGCTAATTAATCTGGACAAAGACCATTCAGTTCAGAATGAGTCGACACGAGGACTGGAGGAGGGAATGTTTTTGTGTGATTGGATGTGTGAGTGTGTATGTGTATCTCCATTCATGAGTCAAAGAGTGTGTAATTGTTTCTTATTGTGACACCAGGTTTTTTTGCATGTATTGTGTGTGTGTAGTGTGTTATTCATGTATCACCCAACATTTATACAATGTGCAAAGTTCTGTGCTGATCAGTTGGTCTTTATGGCATGTAGATAGACAAGCTCATTTACTCTGCCCTCGGTGCCCATCCTTACACTACACAGATCCAGGGACTCCCATGGAACCCTGAAGCTTTCCTAAAACATGACCTGACCTTCATGTATTGCAGTTACATCTCTGGAACCAATAAAGACCTAATCTTAGCCAGCATTGCTAAAAGCATGTATTGTTTTTTGTTCCTAGGCTTCCTGATTGGCTCTCAGATTTATGAGGTTTGATCTGGTTGGCTGGAGCAGATTCCAACTCCTAACAGCTGCTTTTAGTTGGTTTATTTGGAAGCAGCATACCCAAAGTTGGGCAGTGACATGCCACCTGAAGACAGTATCATTATCAGCCCTATACGTGTGGGCTTGTGCTTATAACCTGTTACAGGTATAAGGTATAAGGTAGTTATAAGCTGTCACACAGGTACTGCATCTTTCAAACGAGGCCTCAGGTGACAGGGTGGCAGCAGCAGCAGGTTGGATGGCTGCATGATGATATACGGGCAAGTCCAGTTTCCTTTGTGTTTCACCCCCCACGGGGCCTAAATTAATTAGCAGAGATACGCAGAGACAAACCCAGGTAAAGGCTGTTATCAGACATGGGGAGGTGAATGAAGCGAGACAAGGAGAAAGAGAGAGAGAGAGGAGGAAAAAGGGAGAGTGAAAGACAAGAGGCAAGGGGGACTGAGAGAAGAAAGAGTGGTGATTGAAGCTTCAATTTCATGTCAGTTGGTGAAGAGACGCAATATGGCTGCCATGAGCCATATACCTTAGAAAAGGTGAGAGAGAGGTGATAGAGGCATGAGAGAGAGATAAAGAGAGAAAGACTGACTGAGAGAGAGAGAGAGAGAGAAGGGGAGGCCGTTGGGTCTTAGTGGTAAAGAGGATTATGAGCATTACTGTCTGTCCTGACATTTGGTCAGTGACGTGGAGGTTCGAGGGACAGAGAGAGAGAGAGAGAGAGAGAGAAGGGGAAGAGAAGGAGAAGGAATGGAGGATTATGGGTAATAGTCAGAACAGCCTACACCAAGAGCAGGATGAGGACAAGGTGTAACTCGTTTTAGTTTCATGGTCCATTTTAAAATTAAACTGTCTATAAATTAGGTGTGCGTGTTTCTGTCTATTAATTTGATGACGGTTCCTGTCGGTCTCTCTGTTTGCACAACTCAACCTTTATTGTGAACTGTTTTTTGGTGCCACAGTGAATGGCACATGAAGTAAGCTGTTTGAATTCATTTCTAAAATGTTTTACTGTGCCTACCATATTCATGAGTAATCCACCACAGCTAATTAACGTGTAATTATGGCGCCCCACACCTCCCAGCAGACAGAAAACATTCCCATAACATTGAGAAACATTTATGTCATATTTTCGCTGGGGTTTGACACAATGTTATGATGTGAACGTTCCTCAAACATTCTAAGAAAATTACATTATGCCGAGCAAGTCACAAGAAAACATTCCAGGTAAATACCGTTAAAATAACACTAAACAAAAGTTAGGTCTGGGAGCATTTATCCTAACATTCTAAGAACGTTCTGGCAACCAAACATTCTGAGCTGAGCTCCCTCAGGATCCAGGTTGTAGTGTCTCACCCTGACCATAGACAGAGCAGGCACTAACTGCTCCAACATCCCTGCATTTCACTGGATGGGTTTGGTGAAAACCCATGGGGTCACACACTGCATTCTGTTGTTATGTGAGCTCTCATCTGCACGGCCAGGTGAGCAGAGTCGTGCCCTGGCCGGCTCAGGTGTCTGTCTGGCAGAGGGCTCAGGTTTCAGGTGGGTCGAGATCGGCCTGTGCCCCTTGCTGCTTCTGAGCCAGGGGGTCAGCCGACTCAGCTCCATGGCAACCTGTGTACAAACTGTGCAATGCGTGTAATAGAGTGTAATATATGTGTGTGTGACTCTGTTTTTGTGTGTGTAACTGCAGAAATGTGTCAATCAATGCATAAAGGTGAATATTGTGTGCTTCTCTCTGCAGGCCTGATTCTGCTGTTTTACCTGGTTTTCTACATCTTCCTGGCGGGGATGTTTGCCCTCACCATGTATGTGATGCTGCAGACACTCGACGAGTACAAGCCCACCTACCAGGACAGGCTGGCAATGCCAGGTACACACACACACACACCATGAGACACACACACACACACTGTCTCTCACACACACACACCATATGACACACACACACACTCTCTCTGTCACACACACACCATGAGACACACATACACACACACACACACACACACCATAAGACACACACACACACTCTCTCTCTCTCTCTCTCTCTCTCACACACACACACACTCTCTCTCTCTCTCTCACACACACACACACACAGTATGTAATTCCTCTCCCTGTCTCTCTCTATCTGCAGGTATGATGATCAGGCCGAAAGGGGAGGCTCTGGAGATTGTGTACAGCATGGAGGACACAGAGAGCTGGGACATGTATGTGCAGGCCCTGGACAAGTTCCTCACCCGTAAGTGTGAGAGAGAGTGAGGAAGAGAGAGAGGGATGGGGTGAGGGAGTGAAAGAGAGAGGGATGGGATGAGGAAATGAAAGAGGGGCAGGGAGGAAGACAGAGGGAGGCACAGGGGGTGAGAGGGAAAGAGAGTAGGTGTGCTTGGCTCTGTACGGCCTGTGACTTTGGAGACAGATTGTTTCACCCCTGTGTGTGACTTGAGCCATGTCTCCCCTCCAGCCTACAACGACTCCATCCAGGTGATGACCAACTTTGAATGCCCTCAGGACCGCTACTTTGTGCAGGAGGACAGTGGCGAGGTGCGGAACAACCCCAAACGCTCCTGCCAGTTCAACCGCACCATGCTGGAGGAGTGCTCTGGACTCACTGACCGTTACTATGGCTACCATGACGGCAAGCCCTGTGTCCTCATCAAGCTCAACCGGGTAAGAGGCACGGCCAGGGGGAGGAGCAACCTGGGATTGGCTGAAGTGGACCATAGGGTCGGAGCTAGTTGAAGGGGTCAAGGAGAGGTCAAGGAGATAGTGCCTGACTTATTTCACCCTTAGATACTCTGCAAAAAGGGAAGTTATACATATTTAAATTAGGTCAGTCCATTTGCCCCTAAAAGAATTTGAAAGGCCATTATTCCAACATAAAAATCTGAAAGTAGATTACACTTTAACTCTATTGCAAAGAAGCAGAATGATGTCATCCAAATGATGTCATCAGACAAAGAAAGGGGAGGTTCAAGTCAGAGTGCTGGACCCCAGCAATACATAAACATGACTACATCATTAAAATATTAAAAATCATGCAACATTATCAAAAACAGATGCACCAAGCAATATGCAGTGCAGTGATAAAGGAAGATATCATAGTAATTATGGAAAAGGTAAATGCAGATATCATCTGTGCAATAATATTATGATTATGATTATTATGCTCCACAGGTGATTGGGCTGCTGCCTGGGAAGAACGGCCACGCTCCTTTCATCTCCTGTGCTGCCAAGGTATGACTCCCTCTCTCCCTTTTACTGTCACTCTATCCACCTCTCTCTCTCTGTCCCTCTCTCCCTTTTACTGTCACTCTATCCACCTCTCTCTCTCTGTCCCTCTCTCCCTTTTACTGTCACTCTATCCACCTCTCTCTCTCTCTCTGTCCCTCTCTCCCTTTTACTGTCACTCTATCCACCTCTCTCTCTCTCTGTCCCTCTCTCCCTTTTACTGTCACTCTATCCACCTCTCTCTCTGTCCCTCTCTCCCTTTACTGTCACTCTATCCACCTCTCTCTCTGTCCCTCTCTCCCTTTTACTGTCACTCTATCCTCCTCTCTCTCTGTCTGTCCCTCTCTCACTTTTACTGTCACTCTATCCACCTCTCTCTCTCTCTGTCCCTCTCTCCCTTTTACTGTCACTCTATCCACCTCTCTCTCTCTGTCCCTCTCTCCCTTTTACTGTCACTCTATCCACCTCTCTCTCTCTCTGTCCCTCTCTCCCTTTTACTGTCACTCTATCCACCTCTCTCTCTCTCTGTCCCTCTCTCTTTTACTGTCACTCTATAAACCTCTCTCTCTCTGTCCCTCTCTCACTTTTACTTTCACTCAAACCACCTGTCTCTCATTCCCTCTTTCTCAAATCAATTCAATTCTTTCTTTCTGTATGTCTGTCCCTCTCCCCCTCTCTTACCCTGTTAGTATCTTCTTCTCTCTCTGTCATCGATCCATCCTTTTGCCTCGGTCTTCCTCTTTCTCCTCCACTCTTCCCCTCCTCCTCCACAGCAGTGCCTTCTCTCTTACTGTCTCAGACCAGTCTGTTTTCCTTCCCAGTTCTCTGGACTTAAACAGGCATTTAACAAGTCCCTGGGGCTCACTCATAGACAGGGTTTATAATGGATGTGGCTGAACACAGATAAATTCATAATGGATCCATAAACACACTGACCATTAATCCACCTCACTGATGTCAGATTTCATTCCTAGAGGGATGCAGCTGTGTCTTGTGGTGTTTCAGCATTTAATTGAGTAATTTAAATCACTGATAAACAGCTTAAGAGCCAATGCATCTGGTGTCAAAGGCCAATATTTGTGGCTGATAGAAAGGAAACCACAAAAGCCTGTAGTCACTGTGGCATCAGTCTAATGTTCAAACAGTCAGTTCAGGAAATGTGCTGAAATTCACTTAATTCATTCAGAACAGCCATATAATTTCAGTTCACAAATTGCATTTAATTTCAAGTCATTTAAATGACTGAAGTGAAATGTAATTAACCCTCGCTCTGATGCTTACATACCATCAACATAACCATAGAAATTCTTCAATTTTACCATGCACCATGCTTTGGGAAATTCAAATTTACCACAGATTATGGTTCAATTCCAAAATAAATTTTCCTCCTTCAGCTTTTAATGAAAGTGAAATTAAACAGTAATATACATGTGTAAATACGACTTCATAGATGTTTAACTACAAGTGTTCTTGCAGTCACAGATTACTGAATTACCACAAGAAATACTATGTTAACCCCAATATTGGAAACCAGGAAGGATTGAGAAATTCCTATTTTCCAGGAAACAAAAAAATACAAACAAGAAAATAACTATTTATCGATGATATTGTATTGAATATATGTATATCGAATATATGTATTCTTTGTAATTTGTTTCTTGAAAATAGCGGCTTTTAAAGCCAGCGCACCCCAAGCATTTTACCACAAACAAGGATTTATCCATCATATTATCTTGTCTCACGTTCCTGTGTGTATTTGTGCTTGTGTTCATTGTACTTCATTTTATGTCACATACATTCCTTCACATTTTTCTTTTCTTCCATTATCATTCACTCCCTCCTTCTCTCTCTTCCTTCTTCAGAAGTACAAAGTTGGCAAGGATGAGTGGGTAAGCTTGGAGCGTTAGCGGTAGGTACGGTTTAGACATAGTGGTAGCGGTAGGTACGGTTTAGACATAGTGGTAGCGGTAGGTACGGTTTAGACATAGTGGTAGCGGTAGGTACGGTTTAGACATAGTGGTAGCGGTAGGTACGGTTTAGACATAGTGGTTGTGGTAGCAGTAGCAGGAAGAGTACCTACTGTATAGATGTAGCATTAGCCTAATGCTATAGAGGGTATATATTACACTGTTGCCATGATGTGAGCATTAAGGTTCTGAGACTAGAGAAATAAAAAAAATGCAGTAAAGAATGGTGACATGGGTGTTCACAGATCTAGTTGGAAAAGTAATTGGAAAAATTATTTTCTCAGTAACTTTATAAACAGGACAGCAACATCACACCTGCAAAATTTACAATTACATGTGCAACAGCACTTGGGAAATCATTTTAAGGGGAAGTAATAACACATAATTGGCCAGCCTAATATGATATATCACTTAAAGCTCACTTAAAATTGTTGGACTTTGTACACTAGCATTGACATATTGCAGGATGTGATATATCAGCTGGAAATGTAAAAATGAGTCAGCTTGGCCTTTAACAGTTAGAGCTTTAGAGACTCATAACTGCCACTAAGGGGCCTGAAGGGACATTGCAGATTAAGACTAAATGACATAGCATTCCTTTGAGCTTATTTATTGTATTACGCAGCAATGAAGCAGGTTAGGGAGGAGAGCGACACATTTAGTGGACACTATAATCCAGAGCAATTTACACAGCTTTTTGACAATCCATTTATAAAGCTGGGTATTTGCTGATGCAATTCAGATTACACCTTGTTCAAGGATACAATGGCAGTGCCCCACTCGGGAATCAAACCCGTTACCTCTGAGTTATGAGGCTAATGTGATCAACCATCGCACTACACAGTAACCCCTCATTGTATAACATAGAAATGCATACAGTCAGTGTTATGGAGTTTGTAGGCAGGGAAAGGTCAATTGATAATGGACAGAACTACAACAAACAGTTTTCTTTCCAACTGGCCCTTTCAGGAACACTGATCTCAGCTCAGCGTGCTCATGATTCACCTTGAAGAAAAGGTTTCCTCTCTTCATGGCCCCTTTAGCAACACTGATCTCAGATCAGTACTTCACATGGATTAGGAGGAGGATGAGACTAAGGGAGACTCAGAGTGGGTTAAAACAGGGTACAGCCATGTGCTGAAAGTGACTGAGGAGAAGATGCCATAGTGTAATATATACTGTATGTATGTGTGTGTGTGTGTGTGTGTGTGTGTGTGTGTGTGTGTGTGTGTGTGTGTGTGTGTGTGTGTGTGTGTGTGTGTGTGTGTGTGTGTGTGTGTGTGTGTGTGTGTGTGAAATGGTTCCCTCTTTCTTGTTGCAGAAAGAGGACACAGAAAAGATGGGGGATCTGATGTACTATCCCCGCAACGGCACGCTCAACCTGATGTACTACCCTTACTACGGCAAGAAAGCCCAGGTACTGCATGAGCCCAGCACAGGCCTGCCCTGCTCCTTCCACACCGTTCCCTCCATCCCACTCTTCCTCCTTTTCCTTCTGCCACTCTTCCTAGGGAAGTGGTGAGCATCCTGGAGAACTGCAGGGTGCGACTGTCTGAAGGGAAACTCCGACCAAACCTAATTCCTCAAGAAATATTCATAAAACAAAAGTGAAAATGGTGATGTACTATGGGATGTCTGTAGGACAAGTAATGCCCACTTCAAACAAACAGAATTGGTACATTTTTAAAGTCACTTCCACTTTGCTTCCCTGTACCTCTTCCTCCTGTTCTAAGTCTCTCTCCCAGCCTCCCTACACCCATCCCCTTTCCACAAGCTTACCCAAGGGTGCTAATCCAAGCCGTGGCCATTATGTGATTAAAGGTGAAACTGACACAGGGTCAGGGCCAGGCCCTGTGGGCCTCGTGGGGCTCAGGTAGTGCTCTCTCTCCTGGAGTGGCACCCCTCCTAAACCTTTAATGTGCTTTCAGACTGGCAGTGACAGACACGCACACATACGTGCCTGTGCGTACGTTTGTCCGTCTGCAGCGGGCTGTTTTAACACAGCATCTAAGAGGACATTTTAGTGCAGCAGCTAAAGGCCTGGTTCAGCGTAGCAGCTCAAGCGCTATTTTAGTGGCACAGCGAAGGAGCCATTTTACCGTAGCAGCTAAATGGCTGTTGCTGTGTGGCTGCTTAGGAGCTATTTAAGTGTAACAGACAAATGGCAGTTTCTGTGTTGTGGCTAAGGAGCCATTTTAGCATAGCAGCTAAAGGTCTGTTTCTATGTAACAGCTAAGGAGCCATTCTAACATGGAAGGTAAATAGCAGTTTCTATGCTGCAGCTAAAGATCCATTTTAGCATAACATACCAGGAGTTATTTTAGCATAGCAGCTAATGGGCTGTTTTAGCATAGCAGCAAAGGGACAGTTTTACTATAGCAGCTACAGGGCTTCTCCCCTTGCACTAATGCACAAAAAACTAGAGAAATACAGTGATGATATATGAGGTATGCCCACGGCAGCGACAGTGCTCTTCATTCACCACTAGGGGAGCTGTTCACAGCTGCAGTTGTCTCTCTTGCCTCCGTTCATGAAGCTGTTCTTAACTGTTACACTCTCCTGTTTCTACTAGGTGAACTACTCGCAACCACTGGTGGCTGTCAAATTCCTCAACATCACGGTCAATGAAGACGTCAACGTCGAGTGCAAGATCAACGCTGACGTCATCGAGCCAACCGGGAATGAGAGAGACAAGTTTGCTGGGCGGGTGTCTTTCAAACTGAGAGTCAACTCTGCCAAAATAGAGTCAAACAATTAACCTCAACTAATATTTCATACACACACACAAACACACACTCACAATTGCATACAATTACAAACGCACAAAAACACACATTAAATCAATGTTGAAAACCAACCTTAAACCTATTTCACACTCACACACAGATACTCTCTCTTTCTCACATTCACATACCAATGAACATACTCACATGTTCATACAGACACTAACTCTCTCTCTCTCCCTCTCAAACACACACACACACACACACACACAGGTAAACATACTCTACATGCGCACAAACTCATAAACCAGCATTAAAATCCTGTCAGAGCAGGATTACAGTCAACAAACCTACTCTTTGTAGAGTTAAATTCAGATTGACTCTCATTGCAGTGATGTCTGTGTGTGAATGCAGGATTTGATTTAGTGTTCTAAAGGAGTGTGACAGGTTTGGTTGGGTAGTTTTTTGTTCAACATTTATACTGCTTGGACTGCATGCATGGCAGAGAACAGTACTAACCGCAAACTGGCTATAACATACATCTTTGAGAGGATGGGCAAAAGAGCACAATATCAGGACCAAATGGTTCCAAATGACAGCCTCTCTCATATTTATCTGTGCTTATTATGATAATAATAATTATATTTATATATACACAGGATTATATCATACATATATGGATTTACCTTTTCTGAAACTCCTTACATGAATCGTCTTTTATTGTGCTAATGTTAGCACCAGGTGCTTTACTGGATACTCAAAGCTGACAGTTTTGTGAGTGGCAGAGTGGCTTCTGAGTAGTACTGTAAGAGACATTATGGATACGCCCTCAACAAACATCCCCTTCCCCCCCAACCCCAGCCCGACAAATCCCCACCACCAATCTGTCCCGGCTGCAATCCTTAGTCCCAGCTAGCAGCTGGTTACGTTTTGAAATGAGGTGCTTTTACACTGTTGGCCACTAGGATGAGCCAGATTACAATCGGTACATCAGATCCAGATGCACAGGTACCCAGCAGGAGTTGACATCAGCAGCATAGTTTGGCCATGAAACTGGTCTGCTTAATTGTGCTGATCAGCTGAATGTGAGTATGTGTGTGAGTGTGTGTGTGAGACTGAATGTTTATGCTCCATCTTCAGAAGCACGAGCTGTGGACTGAAACAGATTGGGTCCTCTGTATAAACCATATATGCCAGTGAATATGATATTCCCATAACTGAGCATGATATGACAGGCACCTGCATCCTATACAGCACTCACCCGCCATCAGCTGAGCGGTCAAACCTCTTACAAAAAAAAACATTATGTAAAATTGTTTCATTGCACCTCACCTATTTTCTGAACAGCATCTTCATTTAAAATATAATCTCTTCTGGTTTTCAATCAGGCTTTTTCAAGTGGTGCGGAACCTCACCAGACCTTTGACACCCCCACCCCCTCCTGCTCGCAAATAATCCAATGTACCTCCCTATAATCAGAGCTGTTTTAGACCCCCCCGCCCCCCGCAGACTCTGTTTCCATGGAAACTGTTGTCGTGGCAAGCCGTCTGCACTGTTATAGAGCTGACTGTGGTGGTGAGGTGGGGGCATGCTGCTGTGGTCAGAGAGGGATTGTCTTTAGGCCCAGTCCAGGGCACAACTCCCAAAGTACAGAGGACAAGTCTGACTGTTGCTTTTCCACAATAAATACATAAAAATCTAAGAATGTTCCTGAGTAAAGACTACACGGTCTACATCAAAACAACCATCAACAAATGTAATCCATAATAATCAGTTTTGAGTTTATTTGGATGAAAATATAAGCTCTGGACTTAGATTTGATGGTCACACTCTGGAGGCTATTAGAGTAGCAGTTGTAGCACTCAGTAGTTTACAGTAAATGTAAATTTATTAAGAGAATGTTCCGAGACCATCACATCAGCGATCCAAATAGACTGTGTTAGTGGTGAGCAGTGTGCTGGTAACGTTGGTGCTTTATTGAGACGGCACAAATAGGGTTGCTGCAATGTTTCTGCTATGCCGTGTTAGTGCAGGCAGGGCTGCTGCAACGCTGTTGCTGCTACGCCATGAGATCTGAACTGCATGCCAGCTTGTTGGTAACAGCAAAGGATAGGAAGCGGTCCGCCTGGACAGGCTCTGCTCTTAGGGCAGCCACGAACTGTTAAATCCAATCATTTTATGTCTCGTACTCCCATTTACCACTTTTAGGATGCCCCTTTTGAATGAGCACTTTCTTAAAGGACAAGTTAAATGTTACACACGCAGCATGCTAGTCCCCTCTTGTAATTTATTTCTTAATCTCTTAATCTAGTTTCCTAAGCCTGAACTGGCACACAGATGCACCTCATCCTTCTGCCTTCTCTATCTGTCTCTTTTTCTCTTGCTCTCTGACTCTCTCAAATTCAAATGGAGCTTTATTAGCATGAAAAATTGCATTGACAAAGGACAGTAACATTGACTGTCTGCCCTCCTAAGTCCCTGTCTGTCATACACACTCAAACTACACGTACTCTTACACGTATCCAACATACAAACACACAATAGCAGTACACACACATACACATGCATGTATGCACACTCTTCCACACATGCACAGATCATACACTTCTCTATTCTCACACATATACTGTAAAATGTCCAGTGTTAATGTAATTCTAACAGTGTCTGTAAGAATCTGTTCCTGGACATGCTGCTGTGTACTTACTCAGCCCCTTTTCTTTCTTTCATCTCTGTGTCTGTATTCTGCATTCATTCTGTTGATTTAAATCACTCCAGTGTACAGTATTTACAGTATATTTGTGGTCTGCCCATAGTGTTTAGTTATATGCGCTTACATGCACCCAAATCCATATCGATTCTTCTTCTGAGCCCATATATGAGACTGACAGCCTTATACATTCACTGGAACCAAACATGCCCTGCGGGGATAGCATTTGCTACTGCACCGACTCCCTCGAGCTGCAGTCAGCATGCCCCTCGCTGCAGTCACATTCATCAACCGCAATTTCATCTACAGAGCAACATACTTCTTTAAACTCTAAAATTTGAAGTTGCGTGTCAAAAATCCTGGTGTGGCTGATGCTGGAAGGAAAATGTTTGCACACTATGTGACCTTTTTTTAAAAAAAAAAAAAAAATTCCACCCAGGACAACACTCAGCATTTAGTTGAATTTTAACAATTAATTAATTTTAACAAGCTGCTTTAAAAAAGGCAGTTCGAAAACTTGACTGTATGTTTCTGCGCACAGTAATCACAAGTTTAGTATTGGTGAAGGTTTAATTTCTTTGTAGAACATAGCACTTTGGAAAACATTGTAGAGGACTACAGTTGTTTAACAGGGAGAATTCATACAAGCGCTTGGTTTCCACCAAGCATGATAATGACTGTGCTGTCAGTAGACTTCTCTGGCAAAAAGGCACAGACGTTGGTTTTCGTTACGTGAAACAGTGCCTCCTAGTGGATGAATGGCGCACAGCACGACGATATTTTTCCTAAATCAATTATAGATTAAAAAAAAGTTTCAGTTACATATGCTGAAATGAAAAGCATACTTATACAAGATTATCTTTAAGAAATATTTAACATTTATCCAGCTTGATTCCATATCTGATTAAAAAATTTGTTAATAACTTATGAATGTTTTTTTAAAGCAAAGCAATATATGTATAAATATATATTGATACTTGTGTATATTTATATATGTATTTCTTGTGAGACTATACATTTATTTTTCTGCTTGGGTTGGCTGTTACAAAGATCTTTCTAGGAAAATTCTGAGAGGACTACAAAAAGATATGTATTCTTTATAAACATATATATCTCAATTTTCTGCCAATGCGCATTTTAAAATTTAAAATGTAGAAAGACAGGAATAAATAGCTTTTTTCATTTGAGGAAAAACGTTACTTTATTGTAAAGAGTAAAGCACACATTAGCCTTCGGATTAAGTCTGAGTTGTACATAGGAAGGTCACACTACCAGTACACACCAACTACCGGTTATCGATAAATATTAATCTTTCTCATGTTCCATTTACTCTCAAAGGTTTACAGCTCACAGCAATATTTCATAAAGGTCATCACAATATGTATTGTTTTTTTATCTAGCGATCACAAGATAGTTATCAACTAGTGGTGATCTTTAAATCGTTAAGTACTCAGGATTTCAATAAGACAAAATTATATATATTTTTGCATTGTATATGTCATAATCCAGAGCAAACCAGTTCTGACATGCTGAATTTAGCTTCTTGTGAGCTCATAATAACACTGTATTGATAACTCCTGTGTCTTATGATTTGGAGATAATAAGGTTGTTTCACATCAAGATAATGAGCTATATCTCATCTGGTCTCAAGACAACAAATGACCAAATAAGTATTTTAAAATGACCTCCATTATCCAACAGCCAACTCCCAATCAGAGGCAACCACAGAAATTCCAATCTCTGCAGGTAGCAAAATCCCACTGAAAACTGCTTGCAAACAATTATAAAAAATTCACAGATAATTTCTCTTGCGTCAGTGTTTGTCTATAACCAAAAAGATTAAACAGATCATGAGTAAAAGGAACGAAAAAAAAACAGAAATTGTCAGGGAGCCAGGTATGTGAATGACATCTGACTGGATGTGTCTTTTATTTTACTGTTTTGTTTTGATTTATTTTTTTGCTGTCACTGTGTGTATATCCCTTTTGTTTCTTGATTTTCACTGTAAAAAATATTAGCGATTCCAATAAAAAAAAATGTGAGAAAACGTTTTCTATGATACCCAGTTTTGTTTGATCCTGTTGTCATCTCCACTGTGCATATTTGATTCTTATTGAATATCAAACCTAATACCATTAATGCTCGGCGGCACTCCCCTCCAGCACATGCACACTAAGCAAAACCAAAATACACGCTGGGTCCCTACGACTCAACTTGAGAACCACTCCTCTACTGACCAGGTTTGATATTGCTTTCATTCATTCGTCTGTGTCCGACGGAAACAGTCTTCTCGTCAGCACAAGTGAAACATCTAGTGGTAAAGTTTGGAATTGCACAGTCTCTTGGAAAAACATCTAAAAAATGCGAAAAAATTTTGCTACCATAATGAGCTTCCACATAACACATATAAATACACAAGCAATCAGCCAAGCTGTAAATCCAGATTGTAGAAATGGGGTTTTTTGAGCTGTTTAGTCAGAGACGATTAAGTCAGCACAAAATGTAAATTTTCAATATCTTGATAAGATATATTAAATACGTTTCTGATATCAAATAGATAAAACAGAAATACAACTATTTATCATCATACCTATATTAAATATTGATTCTGAATGACCTTGTTGCGTAATAAACGTGTAGTCTGTAATAGTTGGTGCATCCTATAGAGGAAATACCAGGACAACAGCAGCAACGTGTGAAAATGCGCAAATCTTCTCCATCCTTTTTGTGTGAGTTAAACGCAGGCTGCGCATGGGACTGTCGCGCGGGGGGGGTTTGGTGGCTTGGCCGCAAACTGTGTTCGGTCACGGCTGCGCGTCCCGTAGTGGCGCTCCTCAATAATATAAAGCGACGGCACCGGCCGTCAGCGTATAGGGGTATACGCTGACGGCCGGTGCTGGCTCTTGTTGCAGTGCAATTTATTTTTGGCCTCAGTCATTTGAATTTCGCCCTCTGGCTGGAAAGCACCGCCTCAACGATTTTCTGTTTGGAAAATCAGTTTCGTTACACTATACCTCTCTTTTTCTTTTTTTCATATTGCCAGTGTTTGATTTACCTCGCCAGTGTACCATTAGAGGACAACGTTTGCATGGTTAATATAAAGACTATGGATTACAAGGGACATTGGGACTAACCGAAGAATCTAGACGTGAGTGACCGCAAATGAGCTGACCAGCTCATATTAAATGTTAACTACCTCGTGTTAGAACACTGGAAAGGTCAGACAAGCAAATGGGCCACATCGATGTCTACCAATGTTCCAGGCTCGCTTGTACTACTGAGAAGAAAGCATCGATATTGCTTGTTATTTCCGTAAATTCTCGGAAGAGATAAACATTTGAGTAACAACAGTTTGGCTGCAGAGATAGACTACTGTTGTTTTGATATCGGCTATGTAAATCAGCTGAGTAGCTGTATTGGGACGTTCCGTTCCGACATGCTGTTCTTCTCAAATCACTGTTAATGCTGTATGCAAAACTGTTCATAAATTTGCTATTCTTCCATAGCCTACGTCAGAATATGTTATTATGTAGGCTAGAACGGGTTGAAGAGTTCGAGTGATTCAGCTTGTCAGTATTAAAATGTACAAATGTTTAGCTTGTAGCTTCCGATGAGATTTGAAATGCAGCGTTTCCATTTGTTTTTGAAATTGTGCAAAAACCAGTGTATGGTTTTGTTTTGCTATGAAACTCAGCGCCATATCAATACTGTAATCACATTGCTGGCCAACCAACAGAGGGCATTAGTTCCTCGGAAAATCCACAGTTGCACTTGCTGACATCTGGAAATTCGGTGCTTAACCATGTTTTACAGTAACATTTACATGAGCACAACATTTCAATTAATTTAAATGAATAAATCAGTAACACATGGTGCATTTGTTCACTTGTATCGTTATTGCATTTGGTATTTTATACGTTAAACGAGGTTGAATATAAGCTTACAATAACATTTTTATATTCACAATGAAGGGTGCCTTTTCCTCGAAGCCATCACCATTTTATCTTTAGCACTAACCTTTTTCATGTCTGCCATTGAAAAAATATCGGGAGTCTATCTTGTACAAGCAGCTTTCTGAGTTGTGTGATAACATTCATTTAGCTCTCTGTTTGTAAAGACCGTAAGAATTCAACCAACAGTTAAGAGTTAGAAGATGTGCTCGAAGTCTTGGCTTTCGTTTGGGAAGTGCAAAATATGCTTCTAAAATATACTGCAGAAATATGGAAAACATAAGGATCAGTACACGTCATAGGAAAGACTTAAACTATACTGCAACATGTGAAAACCACAACTATTTATAAATATGCCCATATGTGGTGATGAAGTGCTGAAATGTCTTGATAATGTATCTCAAATACACATATTTCAACATTTAATTTCCGTTATGGTTTGTATGTACATGATCACTTTTCTGTGCGTTTACCCCAGCAGCTCTCAGCCACTACTAACCGCGTCCTGCAGCGTCGGATAAGGCGCCATCGTGATGACGAAAGAGGACGAGATTCCGGACTGGGTGGGAGCGCAGGAGTTTTATGACAAATATGAACCGAAGGAAATCCTGGGAAGGTAATGCACCCGCTCGAGGCGCACCCTTCGCGCGCCCGGAAGTCGCCAGCCTCATCTAAATTGACAGGGATTCCAGCTCCGTCGTACTTACAGCAATGATAACAAACATTTGCATGCACTGGACTTCAACCTTTTCAATACGTAGTGATTCAAGTCAGCTTTTAAATTTAGGGCTGTGGCTCGTTTTAAATGTATTTATAAAATTTATGTCGAAACAATTTCTGTTGATGTTAATGTAATGAATGAAAGATACTGAGAACCTTACAAAATAATTTCCCCTTTTAAATTGGTAAACAAACATGTCAACATGCTGAATTAAGTATTCAATCTAATTAGTGTCCTTTGTGACTAATTTCAGAACTTTTTATTTTTGTTTAAATACTTTCATTACACGATGAGTTGCTGAAATTAGCTAATGTCCAATAATTAGTTATGAGGGAAAAAAGGAGGAGATGGAACAAGTCATTTGTACTTTGTGTCAAAGGAAAAGCCCACTGTGGTTGGATTGAATGAATCAGGTGAAGCCAGCAGTTCAAGTCAAACAGCTTGTATGAGGGAACAAGAGCTCTGCCCTAAAAAAGATAATCAAACCCACTGTGCTCTGGTTAGCCAGAGAGCCCATGTCTTGCAAGGTTACACTGCTAGTGGTGCAATCACACCTCAGTATACTCACCCACACACAGACTCATTCACCTGTGCACTTCCTCTCTCTTGTTTTTTCTCTAACTCATACACACACAGGGTGCCTCTCTCTCTCTTTCACACACATACACACACCTGTGTGCTCATTAACAGTGTATGTCCTCTCACACACACACCTGGTCTTCCTCAGGGGTGTGAGCAGCGTTGTGCGACGCTGTGTGGACAAGCGCACCATGCAGGATTACGCTGTGAAGATCATTGACATCACACCCTCCGACAAGATGACCCCGCAGGAGATCGAGGAGATACAGGAGGCCACGGTGAAGGAGATCGACATCCTGAAGAAGGTCTATGGCAAAGACAACATCAGTAAGTCCTTTTACACCAGCCTTATCCTGGACAAACTCTGCCCAAACAAACTTTCAAAACATCTTTCACCCACAGACACCATGAACCTATAATGTGCCAGTTTTCTTTTCCCGCAATCATAGGATTTCAATCTTTCCATGAACGTTTCTCTGAGACAGCTAAGACAAGGTCAAACCTGATAGAGGACACCCTGTATTATTGTGCCTATGTGCCTACATATCCTGTAGACCACAAGTCACAGGACTCCATTCCATGGAGAGTTGTGTGTATTCTGGTTTATATCCCTGCCTGTGTTCTACTTAAACAAATAAATAGCTCCATTATTTGCTAAATTGTCCTATTTGGGCTGCTAAATTGAATCCTTTTCTGTTTGTCAAGAGCTTGAGCATCTGGAGTTTAGACTGCTTGTCATCATGGGTCTGTATCAGGAGGTCATTGTGCTGAGGTCAGCAGGTCACATGACCAGAGTGACACTCAGCGTTCTCTCTCCACAGTCCAGCTGAAAGACTGCTTCGAATCAAAGGCCTTCTTCTTCCTGGTGTTTGACTTGTGAGTATGGCTCTCACTGTTTCCGTCCATTCAACCTCAATGGGTGTGACAGCCCGGAGTTTTCACGAACTCAGAGATTAAACCTCACACCCTGGGTTCACCCACAGGCTTGGCTGATTGAAGGGGAAGTATTGATATGCTTTTCAGCTGGATATCAAAGCCTGTGGTCTGAAAATGAACAAAGCACAATGATCCAAGTCTGAAAAATGATGTCTGAAAATATAAATATTTTAGCCGTAAAAGTCAACTTCCTGAGCTCCTCCTAAAATGATTTCCCACATACTGTGGTACATTTTTGCACATATTACAGATGTGAAGTTTATCTGTTCCTACACTTACTGAGCACACAAATGAGTGTGACTTTTCCAACTAGTTGCCTGAACTCCTATTTCGTCAATCTGTGTTTTTAGTTTATGAGTGTTTCTTTGTGTAAAATCAGGAAGAATGATTAGAGTGGACCTTTAATCATAGCACAGTAAAAATACAAATCCTACTCCATCCTAAGGTAATGCAGCAATAAATCCCAACAGAATTGCTTTTCCCATTTTTTTTCATGACATCTTGGCAGTTGTATAATCAGTTGTTGGGTTATTCTGAAAGGGTTTAGTTTCTTTTTTGTTCCCAAAACAGTTCAAACTGCTTTATCAGGGGAAAGCAGGGTTTCAGAAACAAACTCTGGTAAAAATAATCAGGGGATTTGAGATATTCTATGGGTAAACCTCTGTGTTATGGTTTAGGGACTAAATAATGTGTGATTAGAGCATAATCGCATGTCGGATCATTTCCATTTGAGGAAAAGTTGCTTTTTTACAGTGCTGTCAGTGTTACAGTGTATCTAGCTAAAGATTCTTTAAAATAATGTTGTGTTCCACCCTGAGTGAAGCTCATGTTGGAAGTGTATTGTCTCTTAGTGGGGTTCTTTGGGTTCTTTCATGGGGGTGGGGGTTATTTCTTCACTGAGCCGTGGTGAGGCCAGGATTCTCCTTCCTTGCATGGCAATGAGTGAGGAAAGCGCCCTGTGCCTGTCTGTCTGTGCAGTGCTTTTGTGGCACTGTGACACTTCTTTGTTACACTTTGTGTTACTTTGTGGTCCTTTCAAGCTTACATAAATGTCTTAAGAATGTTGGGCACCATTCAAGTTAGATTCTAATTTGGACACATGCGCTATTTGCTTTTGCATTACTAACATTAGTCATAAAATGTAGTAATAAAATAATCATCTGCAAGTGAAACATGCTATTAACTGAAATAACAAGCCTGCATTGAAAACATTGCAAATTGGCCATCACTGTGATGTTCTCTGCCACTTAAAGATAAGGTAACATTCAACATCCGCAATAGACCCGCAGGGACCTGGAGCAGATGTACGTACCGGGGGATGTTTATTTTACTTTCCTTACGTCCCGGGAATACTCTGAGAGCCGAGAGCTGTTGGCTGGGTGTGAGCCAGGCTTGAGCAGCCAGCTGAAGCGGCTTTAAGGCCCTCAAAGGGGGTTCGCCTCCTCTCTCCTCACTCAGACACAAATAGCTCTCCCCCGTTGCCATAGTGAAGACTCGGATGGGACGGAGGGTGGGGGGTGTTGCACAAACAGATCTGGTTTCATTTTAGCAGATCACTGTGAAGGCTTAACACAAACACACATTTGCACACTCTGTGTCTTTCACTTACACCCACACATCCATAAACAGTCCCCTACAGATAGACACACGCACACAAACATACACATATAAAGATGCACACTTGCATATATACATGGACATACATACACATATAAGCCAGGCCTAGGTCAAATATGTATTTTAATCACTTAAACATACACACAAACCAGACAAACACTCACACTCACTCCCTCTCTCTCTCTCTCTCTCTCTCCCTCTCTCTCTCTCTCACACACACACACAAACACACACACAGGTTTCACATACAGTGAGGCACGCTGCTGGGGTTCCCCGATGGGTTCCCCCATACCCCACTCCCTGCTGCTTATTTTAGCCATTTTCCAGCAGCATAGATTGTTTGAGTATGGAAGCCCAGCAGGCCAAAAATAGGCTGTGAAAATTGAAGACCAAACGTGTTGCTCACAGTGAACAGGCTCAACCAGCTTTTAACAATGCTCACCATCACTCCCTATCAAATAACATTCTTCATGCCAGATCAGAGATGAGAGTTATATAAGGCCTTCTTAACTCACCCTGGAGTTTCTCACTTATATATCACATCCCATATGACTGAAAGTGGTGCTGTGCTGTCATCCTGCCCAGAAAATTGACATATCAAAGTTTGAAGCTTTAAAGGTTCATTTTGTGACTTCCTCCTAATCTGATTTCCCATGTCCCGTGACAACACCATTGAATACATTACGTAATTGATTTAGCTATCCGGTTCATAATGCTATTGAGGAAATCAGGGTGCATGGTTTCTCTTCAATAGTTCTATAAACTCTTATGGGACCACTTTTCGGTTTTTTGAGTATTTCTTTGAGTGAAATCAGGAAGTACTTTTGGCTAGAGTAGGTATTTAAACTTATATGTAGCTCTGCTTTTGTTGTTCATGTGGTGACCGAATTCAGAACCAGTAACACATAGGAAAAGCACGCCAGAGAGCAGTATTTATCGTACCTGTGTAGTAAATCAGGCTTGTTCATTACTTTTTTCCACAAGACTTTTGCTGCAGGTGACCCGAGCGCTGGTGAAAGCTGTCAGTGTTATTATTTATGACTTAGAATTATGGTTTTTAATTAAACCAGAATTATGGTTTGCCTGCAATATAGCCAATGGTAGTCTTGCAGGTATTTGTGAATGAATGGAATAGAATGAAATGTGTTGGCTTGGCCTCACTGGGAAAAAGAAAGAAAAAAGACCCAGAGAATATTATGTTAGATCTTTAAGGTTTACCCACAGATGGTTGCACTGAATGCTTGTGTTTTCACAGCCTCAAACTGAGTAAGTGTCATGTGACCACCGCCTGGAATGATGTAATCAGTCTTTTCCCACCCTTTTTTTTTGTCTTTCCTACAGGATGAAGAAGGGAGAGCTTTTTGACTACCTCACCGAGAGGGTCACCCTGAGCGAGAAGGAGACCAGGTTGTGTTCAGCGCTACTGTCTGTGATTCCTATGAAATGGGACTCTGCTTTTAAACATGAGAACACAAGAGTACATTATGATGAGATCAGGCCAGTCAGCCCAGCTAGGATCCTCACTGCCTGCAGTCACCCCCAGTGCTGCATCAAGCCTGGACTTCAGCCTCTACCAGAAGACCTACATCAGCACTATTCAAATTTGCCCCTTGGGCCAGTAGCTCTGCTGGTTTTCCAGTCCTCTTCTCTAATCAGGGACTGATATAGACCTGGGCTGGTGAAATTACCAGTATGTTGCATTCATCAAACAACTATTTAAAAAAACAGCAATACTGATGGCCTCAATGGCCAGTTTTAAGCATGTAAATGGTGTCAACGATGTTATGCTGTAGAAAAGTGTGTATAATTTTATACCCTAACCCCTATGTGGTGTAATAGTTTGCTGGCCTTGTAGCTCAGAGGGTGACTGAGCTACAGCAGTGCCTGCTGAATGGTCGTGTCAATGACCAGGCACACTTTAAACTTTTTATCACTGATAATGGTGAGATAGAGCTGAAGTCAATGTCAGTGTGCTAAAGATACAATAAGTGATATCAGTGTTATAGAGTTGTAATCAGAGATATCAGAGGGATAACGTTGTTGTCAGTGGAGATAAAGGTGATGATGTCATCCCTGCATAGTGAGTTAAGGGGGGACATAGAGCATTTTAAATAAATAGGGGGAGCTCTGATTTGTTGCTTTCCTATGAATGGGGTGTTGTTAAGCAGTTGCCATGGTGCTGGGTGGAAGAGAAAAGGCTCGCTGAAGTGGAATTAATGGGGACCAGGTCACTGTGGCATGGCTAAACGTACGCTCTGACCGGAGTTTCTGAAGAGAGCCACGTTTTCTGAGTTCTCCTGTTTCACTGACATTTTATTTCATGCCGTGTCACTGACTGGGCCGACTGGTCACTTTTGGCAATGTTATGTGTGCACCTGACCACATCCAGCGAGTCTGAGGGTTTGTGGGAAAAGAGGCTGCTGCAGTACAAGCATGCCGCCGCTCGCAGAGCCGGAATGGTAGCCAACGCGTCCTTTTGTGTCCTGTTAAGCAATTAACATTTTAGCATTACAAGAGAAACATATGGGTCAGGTTTCGGCCATTTTCACACAATGCCAATGATTTTCATGTGACCTCAACTTTTGTCTTTTTCTCTCCTTAGCGCTTTTACTGTGCCTTATTTACAGACATTACAGACAAATTTTTACCACTACTGTTGTGGTTTTGGGATATTTTTTTCTTTAACTTTGACTCAAAACTCAACGCAAGTGTGACTTTCGTTACAAATGCAGTTTGTTGGGGTTATGTTTGACTGAAAAAATGTTGCAATAGAATAGCAACAGTTACTAATACAATATTCTATTACAGTAATAGAATACTGTTTTAGTTATTTGTCAGACATCCTGATCCAGAGCAATTTGCAATGTAAGAGAACACAAATGCATCCAAAAGCATTAAGTGCAACAGTGGTACAGACCTGGCTAAATACACTCTGATTGGAAAACGTAAATACAACATCACAATAGCACTAATGTAGTTAGCTATGCTATCCTTTAATCCTGATCCAATCCATGAAGTTGAATTTGAAATTTGGTTGCAGGAAGATTATGAGAGCCCTACTGGAGGTGGTCCAATTTCTGCACTCCCAGAACATCGTCCACCGTGACTTGAAGCCAGAGAACATTCTGCTGGACGACGACATGAACATCAAGCTTACCGACTTTGGCTTCTCTGTCCAGATCGACCCAGGCCAGACGCTCAATGGTGGGTGGCCTCTCTTTCTCTTTCTCAGTCTCTCTCTTGCACAATTAGTGTTGATGGACACATTTACCCTGCTCACATTTATTGGTTGTTTCAATCTTTGTACAAAGCTCCACCTTTGCTGCAGTAGCAGATATGATACTCATGCTAATCATAGCACATACATTACCCACGCTAACTGTAGCAATACTTGTTACCAATGCCAACTGTACCAAACACATTATTCGTGCTAATCATAGCACATACATTACCCATGCTATCTGTAGCACACTCATTACCAATGCCAACTGTAGCACACACATTACCCGTGTTAACAGTAGAGCACATATTACCTATGTGAACCACAGTATACACATTAAGTCTGCTGACAGGTGCAGACTCATCCATGCTAACTGCAGGGTCAAAGGTCATAGGTCATTACACCTCATGGAAAATGGGGTGACAGTCAGTTCAGTGCACCTAGAGAACACTAGGTGTCAGTACCAGCTCACCTAAAAATCTACCTCCTTGCCCCCTCCCCCTGTCATGCTGTGCCCCCCATCTGACAAAGGTTAAGTTGCAACAGGACACCCCAGCCACCCAGGCTCCTGCATTAGGCTTGTGCTGCTATTTCCTGGTGACATTTACCAAGGGAACACTGTGAACCGTACAGTTCAGCTGCAGGCTAAAAAGAAAATATAAACCAAGGAAGGGACAGAGAGAGACCACTACAGTAGTACAGTAATACGGCCCCTGCTGTTACATTCACTGCCTCATGGTTCTGGGTTATCTGGTTTTATGAGTTCAACATTGAGAATTTATCATTATTTGTAATACTTAATTTAAAGCATACTTTATTTGGTACATTCTGCTACTGCATTTGTCTGCAAGCCAGTGACCATTTTACAGGCCACACACGGTACTACAGGAGAGCAAGCGACTATTTTAGACTCTACAGGCTACACACAGCACTACAGGAGAGTCAATGACTATATTACACCCTACAGGCTACACACAGTACTACAGGAGAGCCAATGACTATTTTACACCCTATAGGCCATGTAAAATACTACAGGAGAGTATATAACCCACACTGTGCCATACTGGTCATGTGATGCCCCTGTTTCTTCTGCAGAGGTCTGTGGTACACCTGGTTACCTGGCTCCTGAAATTATAGAGTGCTCCATGGACCCCAACCATGCAGGATATGGGACTGCAGTTGACCTGTAAGCTACCACACACACACACACACACACACACACACACACACACACACACACACACACACACACACACACACACACACACACACACACACACACACACACACACACACACACACACACACACACACACACACACACACACACACACACACACACACACACACACACACACACACACACACACACACACACACACACACACACACACACACACACGTAAATGCTCATAAGATATTTTATGGTTCTTGTTGTTATATCAGGCCAGCTGAGAGAGAATGAGATCAGGAGTCTGATCTGAGGGTCAGGGGTCCTTAGGTTCTGGGTCTGCTTGTAGGTGTGCATGCATCTGAGATCTGATGAGTTGTTTGAGATCTGAGTGTATATGTGTTTACCTGTGTACAGGTGGAGCTCAGGTGTGATCATGTACACACTGCTCGCAGGCTCTCCTCCGTTCTGGCACCGTAAGCAGATGCTGATGCTGCGTATGATCTTGGCTGGGAATTACCAGTTTGGCTCCCCTGAGTGGGACGACCGCTCTGACACCGTCAAAGACCTGGTGCGACCGCTGCCTCCGTAAACAATATCTCACTGACCATATCCACTCTAACACACATTATCATTACATCACACATCATCCCTGTCACGCTGAATATTCACCCCCTCACAGTGTATCTGCCCTGTCACGCTGAATATTCACCCCTCACAGTGTATCTGCCCTGTCACGCTGAATATTCACCCCCTCACAGTGTATTCACCCTGTCACACAGAATATTCACCCCTCACAGTGTATTCACCCTGTCACACAGAATATTCACCCCCTCACAGTGTATTCACCCTGTCACACAGAATATTCACCCCTCACAGTGTATTCACCCTGTCACACAGAATATTCACCCCCTCACAGTGTATTCACCCTGTCACACAGAATATTCACCCCCTCACAGTGTATTCACCCTGTCACACAGAATATTCACCCTCTCACAGTCTATCTGCCCTGTCACACAGAATATTCACCCTCTCACAGTGTATTTATCCTGTCACACAGAATATTCACCCTCTCACACAGTATATACAGTCTCACACAAGGTGCTCATTCTAACCCAGCATACTCACAGTGCATTCAGTCTTAACTACTGCACATTCTGTCTCTGATACAGAATAATAACCCTCTGACACATTTTGTTCACCTCCTTCCCATAGATCACCTCCATTTTGTTCACCTCCTCACACAGTGTATTCTTCCTTTCACACATTAAATCCACCCTCACATACAGTGTGCTGATCCTTTCACTCAGTGTGTTCTTGCTTCCAAAGGGAGGGAATTGTTCTGTGTCTATTCTGAGATGACAGAAGTCCATCAGGACCTACTTGTTTGATCTCATCCTGCACCTCATCTTGGAAAAGAATATATAGTGAAAAAGTGAATGTTATTCATTAGTTTAATGAATAATTCTCCAACGTTTTAATGTGACATGTTTCAACACCTTTCAGATCTCACGCATGTTGGTGGTGGACCCTGAAAAACGCTACACTGCCACAGACGCTCTCAACCATCCCTTCTTCCAGCAGTATGTTGTGGCAGAAGTGCGCCACTTTAGCCCCTACAGGAAGTTCAAGGTAATGCAATGTTCATCAAGTCCCATTTCTACCCTGGTTTCATAAGTAATATTGTGGAAATGAGGGAGATTTGGGGTTTTTGGTTTTCATTCACTCACACACACACACACACACTTTGACACTCTCTCACATTCTCTCTCCCCCTCCCCAGGTCATCTGCATGACAGTCCTAGCAACAATGCGCATCTACTGTAACTACCGACGGGCTAAGCCTGTAACCAAGGAGGTGATCAGGAGTGACCCGTACGCCCTGAAGCCGCTGCGCAAGCTGATCGACGGCTGCGCCTTCAAGATCTATGGACACTGGGTGAAGAAGGGCCAGACTCAGAACCGTGCCGCCCTCTTCGAGAACACTCCCAAGGCCATCCTGCTGTCCCTGGCCAGCGAGGGCGAGGACGCCCCCCTGAGGAGCTGGTAACACCCAAAAAACCCCCGACCCACCCCCTGTCCTGGACTTCCCCAAAGCTCTTTCTTATCAGACCTGGGTCCAAATACCCAGACCAGTGTTGTGCCATGGAGGGCTGTCTGTGTGCTGGTTTTTACTTCAGCCTTGCTTAGGTAATCTGTTCCATTGCTTGCTGAATTAGTTTCGTTGGGTTGCACATAATGCATATAGAATAAAATTAGCCGTATGTGTTGGATAAACAACGACTTTTGCCCATATTCTGTGCTTCAACAGAGTCATACACATATGCCAACATGTGTAATTGAACTGATTAATGCAGTATGGTCGTTAGTGAAAACCACCATACAAGCAGCCCTCCATAGCAATGAGTTTGGCTCCACTAGTGTATATGAAACACATTGAATCAGAGGTGTAAAACTCCAGTTCCAGAGGACCAGTGTCAGGTCCTTGTCTTTTAGCTATCACCCTATTTAGGCCATAGAACAAGGCCAGTGGGTCAAACCACTAAAAAGCAGAAACTTTTAACACTCAAATTCTGGAACACTTCAGAAACCAGCATATGCAGCGATCCTCCAGGACTGGAGTAGGACACCCCTGGTTTGGACGATCCCTCTTCACATGCTGGGAGAAAACACACATAACAGTCTGGCAGCTCTCTGACAATTCTGTTGAAACCATTATACACTACAACACTAAATTATATGAAAGAAGAGCTTTTTTTGCAGTTCTGACACAAACATGTTTCTTCTGTAAGTAATTCTGCTGGTGTCCAAGGGCTTATTAATGTATTTTAAATTAAATATTCAAGTCAAGTATTCGATCCAGGTCTGCTTCCTGACATCCCATAATCAGCTGTTCGGGGCCCATATCCTGACCAGGGACAATTCAACTAGGTAATGGCAACAAAAATAGCAAAATACTGTCCTTACCTTGGGCTTCTGATTACATTTTATGTTACAAAGCAAGTGCAGAATACAGCTGTGTTTTATTCTGTTCTTCGCTGAAATTGAATTGACGATTGTGTGTGAACAGACAAGCTGCACAGCCCTTTTGGAGGGGTCCCCAGTGGCCCAGCATAGACAGCTGATTCTGGGAAATATGGAAGAAAAAATGGGTCTAACATCTCCAGGATCCAGGATGGAGACCCACTGATCTATGGGAAGTTAACCCCTGGAAAGTGTTTGATTGGCCATGTCGAGGCTAGGTCACACAAAATTATGGGTGTGTTCCAAAACTTTTTCTCATCTCCTCATTTCCTTCAGTCCCCTCCTACCTCTCGCCTCCTAAGTGGATGTACATGGAGGAAAGGAGGGGAAGAAACAAGTGGAGGAGAGGAGGAAACAAGGAGATGAAATGAAAATTGGAATAACTAGTCCGATTCACCCGTCATCAAAGTCGACCTGGCTATCAATGAAGTCATAACTAGGACTGATTCCGAGGATACCTAAGCCAATCAAAATATTCTGTGGGATCGTCTTTTAATCTGACTGGTCGTGAGCATATTGATGTCACCCATAAATGTGGAAACACTTCTGCGGGAGGATACATCGATGTATTCTTCGTTTGGAGGAGATGAGGAGGTGAGTGAAGGATGCTAAATCTCATCTCCTACCTTTTGAAGCAGTGGGGGGAGAGAGGGCACTTAAATCAGTTTCCAGGGCACAGAGGAAACAAGTGGAGGACACGAGGAGACTGAAATTTGAGTATTGGAACACACCCTCTGTTTCATTGGTCAATATGTGATTCTATCACTCAGCTGTAGGCCTGATTGGCCAAATCAAGGTTACATCACTGACCTCAGTGCTAGATCAGCTGAGCTGAACTTGCACCACCCAGGCGCTCTTGTTTGATTGGCCAATCCAAGCTTACATTACTCAATGCTGTATTTGATTGGCCATGCTGTGCTCACTCAAGACACTTTCCCTGGGTTTGAATCTCCACTGTTTTTATTCTCTCCCACATAACTGTGAACCAACAGAGGTCTTAATTCAGCCAAGAACAAAGCAAAACACTCTCACATGAACACATCATCGCCATATACTGGTGAGACAGTGCAGGTGTTTCAGCATTACAATGTGCCTCTTCCCCCATTTTACAAAAACAGAATGTAAGATCTTCACTACACCTGAGCTCCATTCACATACAATTTATTATTTAGCATTTTCATCTCACCCTGTTATTTCACCCATCTCATTTATCAACCATGAAACAAGGATGCAGTATCTAAAACAATAAAGAAAAACTACGGCTCACTCTGTGTAACCCTGCTTCGCTATGCTCAAGCATGTACTTACACTTATGCGTTTCCTTGTTTTTTGCCATGTTAGGTAATACTGATTCATTTAAAAACCTGCATACTTGAAATTATTTACTCAAGAATGTACAGCGCATTATTTATTTTGGAAATATTGTGGTTTTAATATTTGGTTGCGAGATGTGTGTTGAGGAAAGCTGTTGGCATGGACAGATTGGTGTTCCAGTCCTTCACACAGTATCAGCACCCAATGTGAGACTGGTGAAAACTGATTCAGGAGTTGCTGTTCATAGTGTCACTTTAAAAACAAAATCTCACGGACATAACATTACATTAATTTCCAGGTATTTAGCTCTTAGATATAAGTTAGGGACAATAGTGCTAAAGGTCCGACAGGGATGTAATGTCCCAAGAACCAGAAGTGACAGCATAAAATAGGTAACAAATAGTAAACAGGTCTGCCACACTTGAGTGCAGAAAAACACAACACAACTACAGTTAACACATATAGTAAAAACAAACACACCCACTACAGGTTCTCCTGACGCAGTCCTTCATTTATAGACTAGTACTGGGTCAATCATAGAATAAACCATTGCAGGATATTTCATGTGCGGACACAAAGACAGTCCCCGGTGTTATCAACAGGTTTATGGACAAACGTAGCTAAACTGTAAAGACTATGTAAATGAACAGGCTAATTAAGTATTTAGAGGCCCGTCTGACTGGTTTAGATATTTTTCAGTGAAATAAGGCATCCTGTAGTCCTGCACACAATGTCCTGCTCCTGTGCTGCTTTCCCACCCCTATTGTCATCATTTATATTTGTTTACCCAGGATCTTTGACATTATGCAAATACACCTGTTTCTCACCAGTTCAGGTGATCCGCTGGTTGATGAAAATGAAAAGTGTTTGTGTGTATATATTGTGCGTTTATTGTCTCCATCTTGTTGCAGGCCATTTATCTCCCATTAAACGTGCTTTTAGCTGAACAACATGGCATGTTCAGCAAATTCTTTCTTTAAGCACCTTTTAAGGTTTTTGGATGAAAAACATAATAACTGCTCTTGGAGTAATGACATTACACAGGTTAATGTTTTAAACAGAAGTTTTGAACAGAAGTTTGACTGCTTTGGTTGTTTTGTTCAATAGGAGACAAACTAAGGCAAGCTCTACTACCCCTGAGACCTGTGAAAACATGCATCACACCCCAGGCTGATTGCAACTACAGTCTAGCCATAGTGGCCAAGTAAAGAATGAACTGAGAATAAAAAGACCCAGAGTCTAAGACCCAAATAAGGACTTACCCAAAATCACATTCTTACACTTTGGTCTGGAATAAGAAACATGACCAACTGTTCAAAGCAATCCCTTTTAATTGATGTCATTACTTCACGGTACATCTTGTTTATAAAAATAAAAAAAACAGCAGATGCAGAATGAAAACTTTCAGTTATATGGTTCCCAAAATATCTCCACAGGAGAGAATGAGTGGTTCCTACACTAACGTAAAGGCAACGTAATGCAGCCCCTCCCTGAAGCCTCAGGCTCTCTACAGCTCAGTCCTGTTCTTGTTCTTGTTCTTCTGGCTTTTCTGAGGAGCGCTGGCAGCGCACCGAAATCCCAGGTTGTCAGAGGCGGAGTCTGGAGTGTTCCCCATTCTAAAGAACCAGCAGAACCAAGGGGTTGACAAAGGGTAAATAAGGAGTGGTAAAGAGGTAATACTCTCTAACTCTACCTGAATTATACCTGAACAAACCTTTAGAGATGATCTCAATCATACGGACCCTCTTTCTCACAAAAACAACAAAAAGTGATGCATTGGAGGAAGGAAAGTAGGGAGGGCGCTGCTACCTGGTGGTGACACGTGCTCTGTGATTGGCCGATCCATCGGCAGTGTCTATCCAGGACGCCCCCCGCAGGACGTACATGGTCTGTGTGCCAGGGAAGCGTGTGGACGTCCACTCCCAGACGTTCCCCATCATGTCATACAACCCTGTGGCACACATAATCATCCTGAACATCTACACATCACTAGGGTTATTCAAATACAGCCCTGCAGGACCACAGTGTCTGCAGCTGGCTGCTCCATCCACTCACTGCACCCTGCACCACCACCCATTAACAGGTAAAATCAGGTGGTGTAGTGTGTGGTTGGTCCACATACCTGCAGACACTGATGCCCTCAGGACGTGGAATTAAACCTGCAGACACTGCTGTCTTAACCATAAGTCTGATAATCTACTGTCTCTGTTCTGGAAGAAAAAGGATCAAGCTTCTAATGATCTGAAACATTGGTAGGTATTTTGCAATATGAATGTTCAGTTCACAGGGATGCTAAGGCTTTCAATGACGTTAGCTTTGTTTATTAGCGAGACACAGAGGCAAACGAATGAAACTCTACCATAGCTGTTCTGAGGAGGGAAGGCAGTGACGCGAGAGACACCATGGTAACCATCCTCAGCAGTGTCCCCCTCTGGAAATTTACCCTGGCAGGCAAACAGCAGCCACCAGGGGGCGCACATCATAAAGGTACCCCACCACAGAACACACAGCTTCTTAGTAACTCCACTGCATGCAGGCATATACAATAATGAATGAATTTTTATATATACATTCATATATACTCCCCCCCATTTATGGTTAGGACATGTGTTTCACTACTAAAAACAGATTGGACATTCCAGTATTTTAATCTGAAATATGTCATCAGTTAATACATAACGATGCGTTAACAAGAACATAAATGTACAGTGACTCACTTTCACAAACAAGGCTAAAGTGATAAGGTGCATTATTGCTTAAATAGCTGTGTGTGTGTAAATCTCTCCTACCTGCCAGAGGTTGCAGCGTTTTGCCTGAAACTTGTTGCCCCAGGGGTATGTCCTGCCTGAGATATCAGAGAGAAACAGAGAAAGTCAGATGAGCTACACCACCATCAGGAGAGAAAGGGAGGGAGGAAAATGACAGCAGTGGCAGAAAAAACAAGGGCAGAGGGAGAAAGAGAATGCATCTCAATGCATCTTTGCTCCATCCTTGTAAGCTTCACTTGCGGGACTTTTGAGACTCAGATGTAACATCAGTCAAGTACTATAAAAGAGCAGACCTAACAAGCTCATATTGCCAACAATCCATTGCAAAGTTGGTGTTCCATGGAAATAATGTGAACATTTTATCACCTTATCATTAAGAATGTGTTTTATTTTAAATAAATTCTGTTGTGCCCTCTGTTCTACTAGTAAATGTGTCACACCCTCCCGAGTGATGTTTGCAAGTGAAGTTTATGAGGTTTGAGCTGAATCTATTCAGACGCAGCCGGTCTCTGGTTTCACAGTGAAGCGAATGAATGCTGCATAAAACAGCTGCTGCCATATCAAACTAATGACCTGTGACAAAAACTCTAGCAGCTGAATCCCTTCCTGTTGGAAACAGCACTTGATTACACCTGCAAATGTAGGGCCCCCCTGGACAGAACCATACATGTGAAAGGGAGCCTCACCTTCCAGGCCACCCCTGGCTGCAAACTCCCACTCCTCCTCTGTAGGCAGCCTCTTCCCCCTCCACTCACAGAACGCCTGCGCATCCTTCCAGCTCACCTGCACCACGGGGCCATCCAGGTGATCTTTGATACCTGAGCCAGGCCCAGCTGGCTGAGGACAGAATAGGCCATGTGTGTGTTAGTGAGTGACAGATAATGAGTAAGTATATAGCTCGCTTCTTTTTTATCATTCCCACATTCTGGTGGATATTAACTTATGAATGTTTAGCAACACTGTTTACCTGTCGCCAGAAGGCTTTCTCTATTGGTAGCCACCAAGGGGCAGACTGCAGAACCAAAAGAACGTCATTAACAAGAGTCATTTGAAACCAACTTAAAGCAGCCTCGTATTCAATGCACTACATACAGGTCAGTCAATCCAGAAAACATACTTTTAGAAAATAAAAACTCGCACTTCTGCTTATCAAAGAAACAGATCTGTTCACAAAATTCTGACCTCTATCTTCTCGGTTACTTTGCTCTTCAATTCCTCCGACACAAAATCCTGAAAGACAAAGCTCCAACCGAAGGTTTCGGCTTCCGTTTTATATTTTCGTGCTCTTATAAATTCTCTGAAACAGAACACAAATTAGACGCATTCCACGCAACTTCAGAAACTGGACTGAACTTTAGTAACGTATCAAAGCAAGAGATTGCTCAGTTATCTGTTTCTGATTTTTTCTTTACATACTCATTCTCACCTGAAATCTGAATTAGTGACAGGGTATTTGTCAATGGCGAAGGGTTCAACAGACACATCCCTCGCCGGAGATTCCCCGTCCCTCCCGTCTTTCGCATTCGAACCCATTTTAAAGTATCCCCCTGGTATCTGCACCATTCGGTCATCGTCTGCAATATTACGATAAGAGTTGTAAAATATTGTGATTGGCTTCCATTTGAACAACATTGCTTCAGTTCACTTTTGAAAGTGTCTGTTAAGGAGAGATTAATTGTTAGACGATCTGCTCTCTTGTTAAGGACAATTGCTTGATACTAAACTAATACTAACATACCGACGCCAGTTCACATCCAGGAAGTCGCCAAAAACATTAACGACTCAATAAATCAACTACCAAGACTTTTACATTACGCATTGAACGGTATTCTGTTTAACAATACTGAATGAACAATCTAATTATGTCTGATTCAAAGATTTCAACGGATAATATCTAATTTTACCCGACAATTCACATTTCGTGTACTTGGTACCGTTACCTGAGTCACAAGACACAGTCGTGCAAGTTAGAAGCACCAGTCCAAGCAGTCGCATTGTGAATAGAAAGTTACAAGTTATGCTATTGACTGGTTATTTTAGCTTTTTAAATTAGATATCCAGTCACTTTAAGATAATACCTTAAAAATGTACTAGAATTATAAAACAGCTAATAACAAAGACTCTGAATTCCAATGTCATTCCATCGCTATTCGATTCTGTTGCAGGCGGTCTTTTTAAACTGGTGCACGACTGCTTTCCGCAAAAAAGAACCGGAAGGAAACACGCACCACATCAGGGTTCCTCACACTGTGAAGTATATAGCCACGACGGCAAACCCATTCACTGATGTGATATATCATTGAACGCTTATTACACCTGGTTGAATTAAATGTAAGTTTGACTTATGCCTTTGATATCCATAATCAACTGTAGCAGGGGAGAGATTCCATTTTAATACACATGTCTATACTTCCACACCACACTCTGACGCTTCCAAAGTCAAACTCACAATTCAATTATGCAAAACACTAAGGGATTAGTTCCCAGACTTGGACTGACCAGTCTTTGAGCAAAAGAAATTTTAAATTAAGGTCTGCATTGCAAAAGGTTTTAAGTCCAGGAAACCATCCATAAAAGTATTATCTAAAGATGAACTTAATGAATTTAAATGAATTTTAAAAAAATCCTTGTAGCTCAAGAGCTGAATTTAATGCAATGTAATCTGACACAAGCATGACATCCACACAATTCATTTTTGAGAGCCAAACAAACTTTTTATTGGGTACAAATGACTGCTATTTTGTATGTTCAGTGCCATTAACATAAAACAAAAAAAAAACTCAAATAAATAAACCAACAGGTTTTTGAAGGTGAGCGACTGGCTGTAGACAATTCCATGGGGGGAGCGATTTCTGACACACACCAGAAAGTACTGCGTTGTGTCGCTAATAGCCTATTCATCTCTCGGTGGGAGACACAGGAAGTGCTAAGAGCGGCTAAGAGGCCGTCCCTCGATGGCTGCTCACTCCACACTTTAGCCCTTCAGGGAGGACATTCCGGCTCTCATGATCTCGTCCACCAACAGGATGTTGCTTGCGATTACCGTGCTGCAAAGGGGGAAATTGGAAACAGAAGAAATGTTAGATCAGCAGCATCTTTATGAGTCAAGGAGGGCCACTGGTGGACAGAGCATGCAGCTCTAACAGCTGTGCTCCTGATGTGATCCTGAAAACCCCTTTGGCTGGCCTCATCTCAAGACACGTCCAGTTACAGAACCAGAGCCATGAAAGACAATGGTTTGCCTTAGGAGGGAATTTTCCACACAATTTAAGGATAATTTTATGGAAAATTTAATTATTCCAGACATTAGTGTACCGCTGGTATTCTCTAAACACTCCAACATGTCTAACGTTGCCATTTGTGGCAATCTGACTGGCCCTTTCAAGTTAGTGTGTGTTGTTACATTGTGTTATTTTAACAGCTAAAATTCTTATATGCAACTTTAAGACCCGACTTTGCCATAACTTTGACATACAGTGTAACAAAAATACTGAGTGGATGACAGCCACTTTTAAAGTACTGATTTTTGAATGGAAAGGGTCGTTAAAATGTCCCGACTCTTACCATGAATGGAGAAGCTGTTTCTTCACGCTGTAGTTGTCCCACACTCCTGCCTCACCGGAGACCATGGGCTCCCCTACAGACACACAACAACAGACAAGAACAATCCATAACTCCATAACAGCATGGCTGTGGTTAGCCAAAAACCCTGTTCAGCTTAGACATCAGGGCTAACGCTATACATCAAGAAAAAACCCAAACCAGGTTTAGCCACTACACGTAACCCTCAAAGAAATGTAACCAATCTTTCTTAATTATCCTCCTTGAGCAATTGTATTGTTCAATAATTGATTGACTGTACACAAAAATATCACACATGCCCTCACACAGAGTAAGGACTTTTGTAATTGTATTCATAAATACAGAACTGACCAGTGCTCAGATCCACACCGATGAGCTGACCAGACTCTTTGTACTCTGTCTGAAGTTTGACCAGAGTTTCCTGTGGGTCATAGCCAGAATTCTGTGCCAGGACCTACAGAGGGAGCAAAAACAACATTCAACAGGTGAAGGGTGCACTAATGACCCATTATCAATTCACCATTCAAAACAACCAATAGAATACTCAAAGCTTGAGGTGGTCAAAATAGCGCCAAGGGGTAACTGTGCACACCCTACCCAAAGTATCTCACCCTACACTTCTCATTACACTGGATCATTATACCCAAGTTTATTTCTTTGTTATGACTACATTAGTGCCCTATACTCATGACCTAATGAAAAAAGGAATAATTTTTCCACAGACATGTCAGTTTTTAGACTTGGATGAAGGTTCAACGCCACTTTCAGAATACAGGATGGGTGATATGGGTGATAAACTGCAGGGTGAGCAGACTGGGCCTCCAGTACCTTTGGGATGACGAGCAGAGCATCGGCATAGGCCTGAACCCCAAGCTGGGCTCTGCCCTTCACGTTGGGTTTGTGCTTCAGCAGGGCGTCGGCCACTGCCACCTCAAAGGCCCCAGCGCCGGACACCACACTGCCTGCAGGGGGAGACAGACAGACAGGCCCCCGTCACATCAGATAACAGGCTGCAGGTGCTGATTTCCCCTCCCATCCAAACTTATCTTAATAGCCAAACACTGCACCCTTCACCCACTGAAGCAGACCATCATGACCTACGCCAATTCACAGGTCTTCAGCTACTGCTGATACATGACCCAGAGGCCCTTGGCCATCACTGATTTTTTTAAACCAATAACAAGATAGTGTTAATAACAAACTGATTGGTCCAGGTCAGGTCCACTGCTGGTTTCATGACCTCATTCTCCCATTAGCTCCTCGGCTCTCACCGTCCTCGACGGCGTTCTTGACAGCGCGGAGTCCATCTCTCAGCGCGTCTTTGATCTGTGTCAAGGTGTGTTTGTTGGGGCCCTTCACCAGCAACGTGACGGAGCGAGGGTTGCCACACTTCTCGATGAAGGTGTATTTCTCCTCCCCCTGGGAAAGACACACACATGAAGTTACCCAGACACAAACTGACATTATCATCACAAAACAGTGGTCTATCAGACAAAAAAGTACACTCCAATCTATATTTACCAACGCTTTATAATGGCATATTATGGGATGTATGCAGAACTTCCACAAAATTATGATGAAAGAAAGCTAATTTGAGCCATCAGGCACATTTAGAAATGTGGACACACTTTTTGATGCATGTTGACACAGTATTTGTTAGTCTATAAAAAGTCCACACTTTGCTGTTCCATTCAGGGAGTGAGGTTAATGTTCAGAACAGAACTTCATTCACTCCCTGAGGCTCCCCTACACGTAACTACAGTTCTACCCTTTGACCACTAGATGGACCAAATGTCCAACAGGTCTCTGTTCCCTTTTAAAATCTCAAATGCATTGGGATGACCAGACAGTCAACTCAACCTTTATGCCATAAGCAGTAAATCGTGTACCCAAAAAAAAAAAAAAAAAAAAAAAACAACAACACAATAACAAAAACTTACAAGTGTGTGTTCATATACAAGTCCGGCGTGTCCCAGGCATTCTGGTGTGAGATTATCCACAGAGTTCATGGCGATGCCACCACATGCCAGAGTTAGCCTGGATAATAATTAAATCAAAAAACAAACATACAGGTGATTAGACGTAAAACACAGTTACCCGAGAGAGCAGGCCAAACCTGGACCTACATGGAATGTATTCACTCTAGCATTAGTGCAGGCGAGGCTGACAGGCCAACGCCTGGCTGTTTGTACAGAGAGAGTGAAAGATAATTTTGCATGGTGTCTGACTGCGTTTACTACTGACGAGAGTAACACAGAATTCGGCCATGCCGGCAGAAACCCTGTTCAAACAAGAGCACATTCAGCACTAATCTCAGCAGGGTGGTCTCCCTTCCCAAGCCAAAGGAGAGAGCAGAGGTTATGATAACAGCCACATTCCTGCCCGACTGTCCCCCAGTGCAAAAAAACAGCCCAGCACAAAAGGAGGCCCAGTCCCACAGAAGTGAAAACAACCACGACATGGTTAACTGAAGGAATACTATAGAGAGACGAATTTCACTGCAGATGCAGAAATATACAGTAGTTGAAAAGTTGTGGAAACAGAAAAAAAAGCTCAATGCAAGAGCTGCATCCTACAAAAATCACTGCATAAAACTGATGGCTGATTCTCTGATGTTTCAATTCTAGACTTTCATTAAGGCAACACTGATATTGGAATCCTGCAATTTCATTACCTTTCCATGTTCCTCCTCTTTGCCCTACGCAGAGCTACAATGCCCTCCTTAGCCAGAGCATCCAGGGAGAACGGATCAATGCCCTGTAGGGGACAGAGACGAGAGCAACTCAAACAAACATCACCAAACCATTATACACCGTGCAGTATTCAGAAAAACACTTGCACAACCATTTTCCACACTTTCGCACCATCCAGGTACCATTCTGCTGCTGCGCTTAACTGAAGCATCACAGGATAAGAGAATCTGACCATTAAATGACTGACACAATTCCCATCCATCTCTTCTCCTGTAGTTAACACCCCTCACACAAAGTGGTGCTATGAAGGAATTGAAATGTACTGATCTGTTGAATACATGTGGAAGAATTGGCAGCTCTTCCAATGCAGAGGTACAGACCACACTTTCCTTTGGCACAGGTAAATGACCAAGAGAGCTACGGAGCACACATGGGTGTTCCCTGTGCAACCCCTGTCCCATAATTCCTCCCCCCCTCACCCTCCTAACCTCTTCCCTAACCCCAACCCTGTTGCTTATGATTTATTTTGTGTTCATGTACATGCGTGAAGCATAAGGGATCCTTATGCCAAATTTAGGCCCTGCTGCATCTGCAGTACTCTGCAAGGAAAGTTAATGTTGGACATTTGAAAATGCTTACCTTCTGATTGATCACGACAAACCCTTTGGAGCCGTCCGCACACACTTTGTTCTTCAGATCGATGATCTTGTTGACTCGCTCCTCGATGAACTTCCTCTCAGCCTTCACCAGCTTGTCCCTCTCATCCGCGCTCTTGTAGAAGAAGCCCGAGTTCACTTCACTGGAACAAAGGGTGAGAGAATTCATGCTTTTAATGTGCCAACAATTAAAACACATGAAACATACAATACTGGTGGGGGGTGGGGACTTGTCCAAAGTAAAGCATGGCACAAACTGTATTTACTCATCTTCAAACTGAAGTTTACCTTCATGTTACGCAAAATACACATAGTGATGCAGCTGAGGAATCAGGATACGATTTCTGAATGTTCTGTGAGTTAAACGCCTGATCTTACAGTTAAACAGTGTTTGCTTCAGCCATCTCTCCTCCTGCAGGGCACCTACGTTTTTTCGTATTCCAGGGACACGTTGCAGGTGAGGATGTAGGCGTCCTCCACTCTCTTTTTCATATCTGGGTGTCGAGCGCCGTGGTCCAGCACCAGCCCTTTGATCAGACTGAAACACACAGAGAGCAGAGGCTGAGTGAGTGCTCCTCTCACACAAGCATTACAGCAACTGGGAGGCAGTCAACTGGTTAACCTGCCATACAGGTTAGGTTCACCTTCAAACCATGGTAACCCCACCAGTCGCTCCTTTAATCTTTAAATTTCTTTCCTTGCATTTGCCAGTTCCATTTCAATTACCACCTACTGTTCAGTTTCTAAAAGTCTGGCCAAGATTTCAACCTTTGCACCTTCAAAATAAGAGAATGAGGAAGAGGAACTTACACTGTGTCGCTGTCCACCTTGTGTTTCATCTCCATAATCTCCACCATAAAGAGATCGATCGGCTCATTTGGCTTCCGTATAGCAAGCACAGCGTCGACCACCGCCTGAAATGTGTAGATTGGCAACCTCCCGTTAACGCAATTCGATATCCGTTTCTGCAGTGTAAAACTCTGTTACAATCCTTTCAAAAATTTCTACCAACAACCTAATTGTGGAGAGAAAAACCTTTTTGGCTGGTTAACACCAGAGACAGCTGGGTGTAACTCCACCCTAGCAGGGCTCAGGAAGCCTTGTTTCAGCCATCACTACTGTTCACAGCTGACGTGGTTACCAGCCGCTTCCTCACCTCGGTCAGCAGATCGGCCAGCTCTGTGTGGACCTTGGTCCTGAGGGAGGTCCTAGCCACGTTAATGAGGGTCTCCCTGTCCATCTCTTTCGTCACCTTCACCTGCTCCAGGACCTCCAGGGCCTTTTCCTTCGCCGCCTCAAACCCTTCTGCAATGATTCTGGGATGCAGACCCTGAAAGGGGGGAGGGGCATCAGCAACATGAACAAAACTGCTAACAGCCAACACACTGAGACAGACAAGCTGACACTTCTCATTAACAAAAATTTAGAGAAAGGAATTCCAACGGTAGCCATTTGATGCCAATGCAAAAACATCCTTCAAAACTAGGAAAAATACTTCAGGGTTCAGATAAAAATATTTACAAATTTTTGTTCAACTTATTTGTTAACAATCCCTTCATTATGGATTATCACACTCAACAGTAAAGAACAAAGTTGAACTACAGCTGACTGATTTAATAACTGAATAGCTGGCATGACACAAAAGCCCTCAACAGAGTTGTGGTTTGACAGTAACTTACATGTTTAATTGTGATATACTGGTTAATTCATTTAAAGGAGCATCAGCTATTAAAATAATTGGAAGAGCAACCCCCCACAGGATTAAAATAATTTCATTCTCTTCCGGCTGATTCGGGGAAAGCTGTGATCATATTAAAAACAAATGGCTTAGCACACAACATCCCTCTTGGAAGTCATTGGCCCTCAGTTTCCCTGTTCTCCGGCCAATCAGAAAAGAGAAAGAACAGGACTGACCTCTGACACGTAGAGGTCTGCCTGTTTGAGGAGCTCGCCAATAATGAGCACGTTGGAGGTGGTGCCATCTCCCGTGATGTCATCCTGAGCTGTGGCTACCTTGGCAATCAGGGAAGCTGTGGGGTGCTGAATTTGCTGTTAACGACAAACAAAAAATCAGAGTTTGAGAAGGACTGAGTAGGCATCCACACATTCAATAGGTTACATGATGTGTTTAGAGAGCAATGCTGCCAATACTGAACACTGCAAATGTTCAATTAACAATATTACAGCATAAAAGACATCTAATAACAGTTTGCTTTGACCCAATGTTGACCAAAGCTCATCAATGATGAACTTGTAGTCTGCTTTAAGTTTACAGTATACAACAGCATTCCTTCTAAAAAAAAAAAAAAAAAAAAAAAAAAAAAATCTGGGTCTGAATAGCAAACACCCAATAAGAAGCACGTTTACAAGATAATAAAAAAGGTTGACATAGAACCTGCATGTCTTTCCAGTTATTCAGGGAAATGACAGTTGCCTGGCTAAACCAGAAATGCTTATTTAAAGACCCATGATATCTCTAGGACCACCATTATTTGTCCGTAGTAATGAGAATTCCCTCCTGCCATTGGGTGCCACAGGATGCAAGGTCTCCACATGCTTATGACACATTCAACTCCTCTTCTTGTAGCAAACACATTCAGGGTTCAACAATCAATACTTCCTCATCAATCAGGAACAAATACATCCCTGTATGTTTCATGAAAAGCAATACCACCTATCATTGCTTGGAATGGCTCAGGGATGACCAGTCTGAATCTTAGGTGGGGCACTGCGGTAGAACTCTTAGGCGGACTTCCCCGGTTGAATTACTCCGGTAAGTAACCAGTTATATAGGTTCATATATTACGGGTATATATGAATGTAATGCCTAAGATCACATTATCACTCCTTTCCCTAATGAACAAGGAAATATTGATGTTTTTCAGACCCTAAGTATCTCTGGGGCCACAGGTACATTCTCCCTCCCAATTAACTAGTGTGGGTGCTTATGTCCTCTGCCTCCGGATAAGACAATTAGGATGGAAGAAATCACATTTTCCCATTTGGTATCACATATCAGGAAAAAGTACATTTCTGTAACAGAGAATCTGTCACAATATGTTGTGCCAGTGCTCTGCTGATTTGAACCTAATGGCAGAATCTCCAGAATAAGCTCATATGCTCATCACAAGACAGACACATCTCAATCCATCAATGGATTCAACCCTTCACTTTGTAAGTGGTGCTATGAAGGGATTGACATGTACTGGTCTGTTGAATACATGTGGAAGAATTGGCAGCTCTTCCAATGCAGAGGTACAGACCACACTTTCCTTTGGCACAGGTAAATGACCAAGAGAGCTACAGAGCACACATGGGTGTTCCCTGTGCGTCCTTTACTACAATAATAAGATCAATAATAATTTACAATAGTTATTGAGTATGTTTTACTTAGCTAGCTAAATAATTTTGATTGGCAGTCAAGTACAGTACTATCCAACGGTCAACATCTCATCTCTATTTTAATGACAAAAAACTGCAACCACCTCGTACACAAATGTGCATTTTTTGTTATTTTACAAAAATGCTACTTCTTAATACATTCAGCATTTCAGTTTGTAGAGGCTATTCTGTTCATCAAGCTTATAAGAGGTATTCTACCAACTAGCAGTCACATTAAATGCCGAATTGACAGCGCCTCATTTAGCAAACGACCAAAATACCCAACTTCCGTTATTCGTAATGTAACACTTTCTACATACGTCTCGTGCATTAAAAAAGTTGGAGCCGTCCCTTACCATCTCGTGCAACAGGACATTGCCATCTTTGGTCAATTTTATGTCTCCCGCACCAGAAACAAGCCTGCGAACACAGTAAGACTCAATTAGGAATGATTAGCGAACAATGACAAGTATGTATTTAGCTATCAAGATAGCCCACTGACTAACCAGTCCCAAATCAGATGAGATTAGGGACTGCAGCCTGAGTATCCAATGCTAGTGCAGGTACAACTGTATGAGCACACAAACACGTCTTGTGGATCATTTACACGAAGATGACGTGATAATTCATTTTCTTGCAATTGTACTTCACGACTACCATTAGCTAGCAAAGACGGCTAATATTTTACCCCACGTGTGCAGCTAACGTTAGCTATCCCAACCCCCACCCATCCTAATGCGCCGCTATGTACCTAGCCATTCGCAAGCAAGTTACCTACTTAGACTATGTAACACTTTCTTAGAATCAAAAATATATGCGCTAGCAACACTTGTTAGATGACTGGTTTAAAAATAATGAGCTTAACACTAATTAACTACCGTCAGCCTGGTAGTGACACGAGAAAGCGGCCATGCGGACTGCTCATGTAGGCCGCAAAACCGTTTCATTAGCGTAGCAAGATGGCTAACATGTTTCATTTATTGTAGCCAGCCATTTGCTTATGCAGAAGCAATCATTATGTTGTTACCCAGGAGGTTATAACTGTTGACTGACAGTTTTCCATTCAATCATGGTTTACTAATAAATGTGTGATGCCGAGTCAGCAAGCTAGCCAGTGTTAGCGAACAAAGAATCACTTTGCGTCGCTAACTAGCTAGCCGCCAATGCACTCAATGACTCACATTTTCATGGTTCCTTTTGGTCCCAAATTGCTCTTCAGCACATCTTGAAGCCCGCGAGCAGCGCTGATATTCACAGCAAGCGCCGCCTGGGCCCGGGCTACCTCTGCTTTCGGGTTCAACGCTTTAACGGCGGCCATGGTGACACAGTAACGGACACAGCCAAAGCTCTGGTGAAATACAACAGCGGTTCACTCTCGACCGCCCGCAGAAGAACAAGGTGCGTCGCCGGTTTCCAGAACACTCCAGTGCGCAATCCTCGACCCCACCTCCTCATCGCTCTGATTAGACGGGGTCCGTTTGTAAACCGTAGAACTTACAATTGATTGGTCAATGTGGCTGTCACTCAAATGTTACTTCCTCTGGCGAGGGAAAAAAACCGTTGCCAAATGCATCCAGGGGACTAGTTGCTCATGTGTCAAGAGCAACGCTTTGCTAATCTATGTATTTTATGCTAACTTCATCATCGTCATTTAAAATATTTTCAAACAGTTGTCCTCCATTAAATTAAATGATTAACTTCCATAATATTTAACGTTTTTTTTAATTTTTACTGATATAGTTTTAAGATAATTTTCACAGTGGTATTATTCCCTTCAGTATGTCGGATGTTACCATGTGATAATGAAAGATTATTTCAATACAGAAGCATCTCCGTGCATTCCGATATCACAAGATTTTTTATATTTCTTGATGATAGACAGTTTCACTTTTCTTTCTCAAACAACATCTACATCTAAATGAAAGCCCAGATGCTAATTTTTATAATTCTTATAATACAATAACAAAGAAAATAAGCATATGTAATGTATTACACATTTTCTTAATTATTCATTTCTTTTAATGTTCTCCAAATATAATTGTCTTGCCTGCATATCTGTATCAGTGAACCACATCTTATGAATGTTGGGGGTAGGGCAGAGGCATGGTGTAATTGCTGCTTTTCAAAAGATAGATCATTAGATTTGAAAATGAAGAAAAGCAGCACACACAGAGTCTGAGCCTTCGTGCTGTGTATTTTGGTCTCAGTGACCTTGGTAGAGATACTGAGGAGTTTTCCTGAACTACTTCAAAGCTCATGTTTTCAACTAACTGAATCACATCATATGTAAAATATGTCCTGAACTTATCCATTACATTAAAGGCATTTGTTAGATGCTCTTATCCAGAGCGACTTACAAAGCAAAGTGCATAATAATGGTACAAAAAAGTGCAAAGATAACCCCAGTGGGGGGTAAAGTCCCAAGTGCTAAAGGTGACCGAATAGATCAGGACTCCCCCCCCCCAATAGACTAATCTAGTATTGGAGAAAATTAAAACAAGAACAACCTTGGTTAAAAACAAATTATAGTTTACAATTAAAATTAAAAATAAATTTAAATTATAGTAAACAAATACATATATGTGTAGTTTATGACAAACCACATTTGTCAGATTCAAACAGTTGGGACTAGTGGGTTTCTTTTTTTGCATGTATGTATGTATTTATTTATTTAGTGCTAAACTGAGGGGAAAAGTGGCAAACTCTTAGGTACAATGTTTATATTCATATTTCATGATCATGAATAAGTTCATTTCTAATAAAATATTATGTAAAATGATCTAAACATCAGTTACTCCATTCAAAATGTGCATATCATGGTGGCAGAGAAAAAGTTCTCCACAGCCAGTTTGGACTTCAGCTCCCATCATCCCCCATTCAAAAACTATTTCTCAACCTGGCTTTACCCCTGTCCTCAAAGTTGAACAGTCAGCCTGATAAAGATAGTTAAATGCTGATCTGTTGCAAAATGGATGTTTATATGCTACACTGATGGTATGTGATCCACTGGCACATGTCCATCCTGGAGCTAGTCTTCAGAGCTGAGAGCCGAGAACCCTTGTGATAAGGTCATCTGCTAAATGCATAAAATGTAATGTAATTTATGTGATGTAATGGCTGTTTAAGGTCATCAGATGGCTGTGTGCAGATCCACAGATAAGTATGTCACCTGCACAGGCTGCAAGCAGACACAAATTATTTCATCCATACTATGTAAGATTTGAGAATCTGTCAGTTCTAATCCAACAGATGCATACAATAAGTGCTGTGTGCACAGAGGTTTAACTTACATCAAATTGAATTAGTTAAGGTATTTGAAAACATTCTCTTGTGTATTTACATGATTTAACTTTTTGATATATTCAGAATGCAAGAACCAAGCTTGCACAGTTTTAGCATGTAGCACTGGTTTCATCTTTCAATCCAACAATCGATCAATATGTAAAAGCAATACGGCTCATTTCACTGTACTCCTTGGTTAATGGCTCATTGGGGGCTTGGAACAGTTACTTCAGATTGAATAATGACATTAAATAAATTTGTCTCCAGAGTCAACGTGATCTTCGGTCCAAATCATTGAGTCACTTGTAGTATATTATAGTTCCCATTTTTGGATCAATGAAACCTCACTCTCCCATCACTCTCTGTCTCAGAGCAGGGCAGGACTGCTGATCTAGGATCAGCTTTCCCCTGTCCATATCCTACCCTTAATCTGGGAAGAGGGAGCAGATTCTGCACACTGTAATTACGGTTCCCAAAACTAAGGGTTAGCTCACCACAAATTGATCAAAACTTCATCCCGGGGGTGGTGTTGCGGTATAGAATAAGAAGTTTGGTTTTGGAAGCTGTAATCACAGTGTGCTGACACTCCTCCTTCAGTCCATATCTTAACCCTATCCAGTATGTGCTAAAAGGAAACATTGATCCTATGTCCACACTCCTGTTCTGAGAGACTGACATACAGGTGCAGGTGTTCACACTACCCATGGGAAGCAAGGTGTGACACATACTCTCTGACAGAAAATAAGCATGCAGGATAGGGAGGCTTTCAAGCAATCACTTTCACAATTTGCGAACTGAGCAGTGAACAGTCCTCTGCCAGACTGAAGATGGCTGTAGGTGTCAGAGAATGAGTGATTAGCATGTGGCTCATCATCATCTGTGTTCTGGCTTTTTCTTCAGTACACTAGAGGGCGCTATGGGGAGGGGCTCTTAGATTGGGAGCACATTTTCACATCAGCACCTTCCTATGGCCTTTGAACTGTTTCATCAGATCAGACACCATTGACATCTCTTGTAGCATGTCTAGTTAAACATATTACTAGTCATTAAAAAAAGAAAAAAGCCAAAAATTATGTCACTCAAAGATGATGCAAAATGGTGTTATTGTAATTCTGGGTGGTTGTGGAAAAAAATGATATGTTTGTGAAAGGTTGAATGCATTCTGATATAATCTTGGATTTTTTTTTTTTTTTTTTTTTTTGATGATGATGCGCTACAAAATCAGCGCCTGACACCAGAAACAGGCTAATGTTGCAGCGATGCCCTTCCTTAACAGTTGTGCAGTTTTCATTTTTGAGTGTTTAAAGCTGTACACGTGTACATGTTTTGAACATGTGAAATGTCACCAAATGGTCAGAGTTGCCAAACTCTGGAATTTTCCCTCCAACTTGTGGGGAAACTGAGAAATTATTGAGAAATAATTATTGGGGAAAATGTCCAGTTAAGTATGTATGGGAGTCAGTGATAGATGGAGAATTTAAAAAAACAGCTGTGGGTGTAATCTTGAAACTTTGTGTGGCAGTTAATTGAAGGTAGGGTCCTTTTAAGAATGTATCTGAAGGTTCAAACTTCAGGTGTCCTGGCTCCACCAGTGCCCTGCTGGTGGCCTCTCAGAAGACAGAACATGAGTAATCTGCAAAGGAATATTCACTTCTATCAGTTTCACATCACAGTTAGTTTTCCGTCTACTCTCAAAGCAACCTGGCAACAATGAGCTGGTGCTAAGAATGCCCTACTCTGATTGAGAAACTTTTCTGCCTCTGTCTTCGTTGGTAACAGCTTGAATCAAAGAGAATATCCATGTGGTTGCTAGGTATAATTGTCAACTGAACCGTCCATTCTGCTTTTTCCCTTTTGCAAGCATTGCCTTCCAAGATCACTGGAGTTTTACTGAGCAGCACAGTCCCATAGAGTGAAGATGAAGACCTTTTTAAATGCACCCTCCAGCCAATTTTAAACCTCCTAGTTTTCTTGAAAAAAAAAAAAAAATCTGCCAAAAATAGAAGCAGAGAGTAGAGATATAAGTTCAAGGGACAATTTTGAAAAGTAATACCCTCTCATCATTTATGAAGTAACTACAAACAGTATAGTTAGGTCACATCTGTAAAATATGCAGGGCAATTAATGTCAGGAAAGTAAATACACTTCAACTGATGTGTCAGTTTATGGACTCATTGTGCAACACCACTGTCAAACATGTGATGTGTCAAACTGAGTAGAGTGGATCTATATGATGAAAAAATCCAGAAAACCCTCCAGGAGCTGGGTTGGGTCCCCTGTTCTAAATTATATTTAATAAATGTTAGATGCTGATATTAAGTCTTGTAATTATGACATGCTTTGGGCAGTTCTTGTTTACCTCCATCATCTTTCAAAAGTTGGACAAAATTATGGGGCACACACATGCATACAGAGAACTCCGCATTCTTTAATTCATAAAATGTTATTTACATAGGCTAAATGTGTTAGATTTTACTACTTCGCCACACAGGATTAATCTGAAGACACCGCTACCTATGAACATTCTCGCAAACGTGTAAGCTGTTATCGTGTAGCCTAACCATTGAACTATTGACTGACCCAGCACTGGCAAGCCACATTTCATTGGATTTAAACGATATTTAAAAGATTGGAGGGGGTGTTGTGAGACCCGGACATTTGGCAGCTGTGCGTGAGATAATGTTTGGAAAGGAATGTTCGAAAATGAGTGGCTTTAAATGTCTGACTCGCATGCATAATTACGCACGAGAATTGATCGAGGTCTCTGCAAAACGGATGTTCAAGCATCCATTGCTATCATAATTCTCAATTTATTGTTTTTTTTTTTTTTGTTTTTTTTTTTAATGTTTTTTTTTACTGAAAATGCACCCCTGTCCTGCCGTGTGCGGCAAGCAGTCAGTCGTACAGCAAAACGCAGGCCATTGTTCCAAACTTACTCGGTTGCACTCCTTAGCGGAAAAAGCCAATGAAGGCGGTGCCATCTTTCGTAACCGCGATTCGCTGACACGTTCTCTTTATCCGGTCGGCGGCGCCAGCCAGTAAAACGAAAGCATCCAGTCATTTATCACCGCCTAAAAATCAGTGAACTAGCCGTAGAAATCGCCCCCCAGTATCACCAATGTACAGTTCTTCTGCCATCGGCGAGAACAGTCATTTTGGCCTGAAGGGGGATTTGCAAGCTTGAACGGCTATTTGCGAATGCTGCTAGCTAACCAACGTCCACACTACAAGGTAACTTAATGCGACGATTTGCAACTGTACCATTCAGCTGTCGAATTTTTTTCCGGCACTTGATTTCCCACCGTAGGTAACTATTAACGTCAATGTCTTGTTTTATATGATTGTAAATATGTATCAGACTTACTTTGGCTAGCTAACGTAACTACTGAAAAAGCCGGTGGTTGATTTTAAATGGCAGCGTCCGCCGGCTCCCATGCCAACTTTTTTGAGCTCTAGGGTGATGCAATTCCATACAAGCATGATTAAATTTTACGACAGGACCTTGTGTATACAAACTGGATTCATGTCACTCATTTGGTAGAGTTGAAAACATTTGTGTAAAATAATCTATACTTAGCCGGTGTAGCCATGTTGTTTTAACGGAACATTTGCATTTATTTTGTAGAAGAATAGAACTCTGGCTGAGGCTATTCGAAATCAAACGCTGGTTGTTATTGTAGTCAGCTAACTTTGCTCTAATAACCACGACTTTCTTCGCGTGAGACTTTGCAACCTTTGAATTTTCTTGTATCCCCATGTCGTGTCTGCAAATTAAAGTAATAGCCCAGTCAGCCAATTTGGGAGAATGCGTTTCTGGACACCCGCTGCAAAGATAGCGAGTTAAGTAAATTAGCCACGAATCGGTTTTAGTCACAAGATGTGCATACACTGAGTAATATCAAGAATTTCCAATATTTCGTATGAGGTACCCACTGACGGCACTCCTCATGTCGTGCATAAACCGCTTCTGAGTAGGCTATTTAAATTAATGAGCATGAAACACTTTTACATGAAAACTGAAAAGAAAAAATAATCAGTCAGTCAGATTAGAAAACAGTGATTAATTTCATCGTGTGTTAACTTAGAGTCTTATAGCTGGTGGTTTTATGTTTTAGTCTGAAGTCATGTGCACTTATGTAACGTAACCCCATGGCCCCCTTTGCTAGCCATTTGTATGGATAAAATGAATGGGTTTTTTCATACAGCCTATAGATAATCGGTGCTCGATTTTTTAACTTTTCAGCATAATGGCAACTTTAGCAGAGACCAAGGAAATCTTTCGCAATGCAGATGCAGTGTGCTTCGACGTGGACAGCACTGTGATCAAAGAAGAGGGAATCGATGAACTGGCGAAGTTTTGCGGAGTCGGGGATGCAGTAACAGAAATGTATGTACATTCGCGCTGCCTCGAACAACGTGAGATTGTCTCCCCCTAGAGGGTGGGAAATTGCTGTCATTGTCTAAAGCGGTGGTCTTAAACTCGGCCGCATGAAGGGCCGCATTAAGGGCCTTGAGTCTGCTGGTTTTCATTCCAAGCAATGACTGCCGCCTGACTGGGTTCAGTTATTCATTTAGCCATATGCCTGTACTAAAGCACAGTGTGTACACAACAGTTATTTAATAATACGCAACAATTTCCACTATAACACTTTATGCCCCAACAACATGACAACTTTATAACAAATAATAGCAAAAAATTGATCTGTCTTATAAAGAGAGGAGGCTGCACCAACAAACATGCCCCCCATGACACTGAGTTTTAGGGGATGATGTGGACCACCATAATCTGGAGTGATGTTTGAAAGAGTGCTCTGACATACAGTGTGACTTCTGATGATGATGATATTTAAAATGGTGTTTCAGGACTCGCAAGGCTATGGGCGGATCAGTGACTTTCAAAACCGCGCTGACGGAGCGACTGGCCATAATACGGTGCTCTCGGGAGCAAGTGAATAAGCTGATCACGGACCACCCTCCCCACCTGACACCAGGTATTAAGTAAGTGGATATAGGATTCGGTCTGTACTACCTATGCTACCAAATACCTGCTCAAGAAACACTGGGCTTTATGAAAAGGCAACTGGGGAGAAAACGGAGCTTCCATTTTATTTTAGTGATACCATACTAGCTCTAAAGTACATTGTATGAGTACATTGTACTCTCTTAACCAGGACAACTTACAAATTAACTGAGATTTTTACTGCTAGGAATATTCCATAGCAGTTTAGGTAAATTACCTTGCTCGAAAGTATAACGGCAGTGCCCTACCTGGGAATCAAACCAGTAACCTTTGAGTTACAAGCCAAGTAACAAATTATTATGGAGCTTCTGGGTAGCCAATGTTATAAAACAATTGCTCTAAAAACAAAGTATGACCTCTGTGATTGGATGTTTGAGACCCAATTGCACCATTACCAGCTATGCCTGGAGGTCTGTTTTGAAGGCGACACTTTGTCCAGTCTTGCTGGAAAACGATAGGTGCAAGTCGGTTGGCCACATTTCTCACGAACTGCCATGGCTGGTTAGGCTGGGTATTTGCAGGTGCTCAAACCAGCATCTGCAGTCCTTCAACAACATGGGCATTATATAATAAAAGGTGTGTCTGAATTGTTGAAAGAAGTCAGATTATCTGTAATGACATCTGTACACTGCCACCCATAAATTAAAATGGTATGTTGAGAAGTGGTAAGTTTAAAAATAGCAATGTACAGCAACAGAGTAATAGTAATGATAACTGGATTTGCCTGAGTTACTCCTTTTTCCAATTATGCTTGTGACCTTATTGGGGAAAGCCATAGATTTCAGAGACGGACTACACCTGGAGATGCTTTCCTCTTTACTCACGCTCCCCAATTACCTCCTAATCTAATAGTGTGCGCAGGAGACACAGAGCCCGTTGTGTTCGTGCCATAGCGGTCCCGTGATTTCCCGTTCTTGTCCCATTTGTGTTGCCAGGGAGCTGGTGGCCAGCCTGCAGCAGCGGAACGTGAAGGTGTTCCTCATTTCCGGAGGCTTCCGCTGCATCGTGGAGCATGTGGCCTCACAGCTCAACATTCCGCTCCACCACGTCTACGCCAACCGTCTCAAGTTCTACTTCAACGGTGAGATAACAGGAACACCATACATCGGTGAACACAGTCACCAGCACACTGCTGCTCACACTCCAATATGATGACCCTCTTAATAAGCAAACTCATCTTATGTGACCCACCCATGTCATATTAAAATATCATCTGACATACTTCAAAACATGGAATTACATTTCTTTTGTGTGCACTCCGACCACTAATGTCCATGTATCTAGTACAGTGTTTGACGTGACTGGTATGAATGTTAGAAAAGTGTATAACATGTACCACCTCTCCCAATCTCTCTGTATGTTTACCAATTTGAACATTAAAAAAAAAAAAAAAAACAATGTACATAAAATCCGACCAAACAGTCTAAAGAGGAAACAAGCCACACCATTTCCCCAGCGGGCTACATAACACAGTTTTGGTACCACTGACATGTGACTGATGCCTGGTACATACGTGTTTTGTTTTTTTTTTGTTTTTTTGTTTTAATAATTATGAAGCTGCAGCTCATCTTCTTTTTGCATGATCGAACATGCTGGCTCTTGTATGAGGAGCGCTGATCACATGCTGCCGATGAAGTCAGGGGAATGCAGTCACCGTCAGTGACATCATTCAGTTTGTAAACCTGCAGGTAACAGGTTGGCCAGGAGAGGACACCAAAGAGCAACAATCCTGATGCATTTAACCAGCTTACCCAATTTTTTTTTTTCCCTTTTTCATTATTTTGATTTCTGCCTGAAGTGTTTAGTTGGCTCAATGCCCAGTGGCTTTGTGCTGGTAGTGATTGGTTGAGTTGCCCTGTGGTTCTCCGCAAGCCTAGTGATTGGTTGGTTGAGTGGTTCTTATCATTCTCTTGCAGGTGAGTATGCAGGGTTTGACGAGACGCAGCCCACAGCAGAGTCTGGAGGCAAAGGGAGGGTGATCAGCATGCTGAAGGAGCAGTACGGCCTGGAGAAGGTGGTGATGATTGGGGATGGGGCCACAGACCTGGAGGCCTGTCCTCCTGCTGTAAGTGATGGCTTAGTCAGGGGTCAGGGGCCAGGACAAGCACATGACTCCTGAGCTGTGCTCAATTCTGCACACTTGTATGGTGCACAATTGCAAGCATATCAAAAGTACCTCTCAGTATACCAGTTTGCAGTACACTTCCATTTCATTACATCTGGAGCTTATCAAACCACAACACAATCAAAAGTTAACATGCTGCTGAAGAGTGATTGTTTTCACGCGACGCAGTCATGCAGACGTTTCTAACAAGCTGTGTTCTTGTATTGTTGTTGTCTCAGGATGCCTTCATCGGATTTGGTGGGAATGTCACCAGGCCGCAGGTGAAGGAAAGGTGCTCATGGTACGTGACAAGTTTTGGAGAGCTCCTAAAAGAGCTGGAAAAGATCTAAGGATCGGCTACAAAGTCAACGCGATTGCTACTGTCTAACACTTATCTCTCTTTAGGACTTACACTAATGCCAGCGCCAGCTAGTTGCACAATGGCATTCCGTAGGTTTTTAAAATTATTAATGTACGATTTCAGCCATTTGTTTCATGCAGGTGAAACAAAAATGGTCTGTTTTAATACTTTTGAGGGCAGCAATAACTTTCAAAGTGCACACAGTGAGACTTCAAGTCTTTTATAAGCTTTGTATTTTACAGTCAATGTTAGTAAAAACCTGTTCTTTGAGTCATTCCTGACCTATTTGGCAGTGCCCTCTTGTATGATTCATATTCTGCACCTACAGTGAATACTATGCATTTGCACATGTGTAAAATGGGAATGGGGGGGGGGTGTAATATAATTTTGCCTTCAACAGTCTTAAAGGGGCCTTGGTTAGTGTCGTAACTAATACTACTGTAGGATAAGTTTTAATCCCCCCCTCTCCCCACCATTGCTGGAGAAAGGAATTCCTTTTTTATGTATGAAATAGGTTTATAAACAAATGCAACATCAATTGTTTTTTGCAATGACATCAATAAAACTTTTGATCACAATTAATGAGGTGAGAAACATTCTATTTTAAATCTCTTTATTTATGTGCTGTCATATTCACATCAAATCGACTGTCCAGAAGTTGTCCTTGAAATGAGGAACCAAAGACTAGGCATGCCACCACTAACATTAACATTTCGATTGTAAGAAGCGTTATGATCAAGAGACCGCAAATACAGCATGATCCAGCAGCAAATTACAGTATTGAGCGTGGGGTTGCACACATTACAGAAAGAATGCCAAGTTCAACTTTGATCATTTTTTTTAAACACCAGCTTAAACTATAAACTTTTGATAAAGAAAAACTGTACATAGATATTACGAGAAATAATAAATTCAACGAATGATGGAATTGGGGAGAAAAAAACAGGGCATATGTCCATTTTCCACACAAATAACATTTGAAATGCAAGTCATTTTCATCTGTACTATAAAGAAACTTATTTGTTGTAGAAGAGCCTATGCTTTTTTTTTTTTTTTTTTTTTTTTTTTTTTTTTGAGGGAACCCACAAACACTGTACAAGTACTTTTAAAAATTCAGTTTCTGAAGCAGGGCCTGCCAGTTTTACACAGAAGGACTTTCTCTCATGGCCAAGGAAGAGTACAACAGAATTCAGGGTGATCTGCTTTGTGCATTTCTCTACATTCTACAGTCATGGCTCACCTTTGGCTTCAGACTTCGGTTTCAGAAAAGTTGGCCGCTCAATCTCGATTAGCCCTGGAGACAGCAATTGGTTCTGCATGTGCAGCTATTCCTTCTCACCTGCCAATTCATTTGATATAAACTGGTCAAACAACTGATCGATTAAGCTGTTGATTGATTACACAGTTAACTCGCCACACTTCACTTGGTTGATTAGGTCAGGTTGCTGTGGTGCCAGGATTGGTTATCCCTAACTTAAGATCTTTGTTTAAGATCTTCCTGACTGGTCAGTCCCAGGGTGTGTAGTCTCTTTTGAATAAAGCATCATTCGCAAAAAAGTACTCTGAGGCCAGCGTGCTCATGAACTGTCTGGAGTTCAGAGAGAGAGAAGAGTAAGATTACAGGAGTGTACTGGGGATTAAAACGTTTTGGTCAACCTGGGTTGTCACTTTGTCCCAATGTTCGACGCTAAACCTTTCCTGGCACCAGCAGTATTCGGACACCATGAATATAAACTCATCTCAGCAAAGCCTCTTGGGTTTTATGGCCCTATAAAGCCACCGCAAAAGAAAAGACACAGGACCACATTAGATAAATAAACCCTGCTATAGGGTAACTTTGTCTGTCGGACCATACAGGAGTCCGGTGGCACTGCTGTTTCCCTGAATATGGTAATGGTCTTTCAACCACCAGGTGGTGACTTTCAATATCAAGAAATTTCACTTGCGGAATTCACACAGCATATACATTATACCCGCAATATTAACATGAGGAAACCTCCATCTGCTGTTCAATTTTATACACATTTATAAATAAATAAATAAGCCTGACTTGTTTATGTGAAGCTTATTAATCTTTTTTTTCCTTCCGTTGAAAGCACTCACAGCCTCTTTTCATTTTAGCCTAGCACTGAGTGCGTCATAAAAAAAAATTAAGATCGAACCTGGTATTACCCTGTGGATATGCAGTCGTTTGGTTAAAACTGGCCAATTGATAGACTTCCAATAGCTGTGGGAGTTGGTATCAGGTTATTGCTGGTTTTGAGCTTTTTCCTTAATAACGGAGGGAGGGGGAAATGAGGTTGCATGGAGCAGTGGGCGGAGCTTGCATTGACTCACTAATTTTACCCAATGATATCATTATGATGTGGAGAGACTAAACTTTAATTAGTTCAAACTCATAACTGATTTGCAGCTCATGTTTGCTCCACCCACTACGAAGGTCATGAAGCCCCGATCCCATTCGTACCCTTTTGTTGTTGATGTTAGCCAGTGGCAGACACTCAAGGTGTAGATATTTTAGGGTGATGTCCAACGCCAACAGGAATTCGGCACTGCAGCTCAGAACAGCCACAATAATACAGCCAAGCCCGCCATTGCACCTGTTTTCTGGAGGTGCTAGTTTTGAGCTACGGTTCTGGCAAATACCGGACTCCAAACGGCTTGCATTTTTTGTGTAATTCATCACCCGGTTAATAAAGGTAGATGCTCACCATCGCTCTGGCTTCTGATTTTTCCCTTGTTTGCTTTTGCTTTCCTTTCTCTTTGTGAGCACAGCTCACGGACTGCGTTTTCATGTAATTTTTACAAGTACTGGATTTGCTGTTTGTTGGTACAGAATTGGAGAAAATAATTTCGACTGAGACTGAACAATGGAGAAAAACAAAACCCACAACCACCCCCCCACCCCCAACAAAAAAAAAAAATTTGACAAGAACAAAATAAAAATCAGTAGAGGTGGCTGGCATTGTAGAGGACCTTAAAACCACGGCAGTGTGGGACGTTGGTTACATCTGGATTGATTAGTGTCTGCGCTCTCTCCCACTATTTCAGCGGTGAGGTCTTCAACGGGATCATGATCCTGGACTCCATGTGCTGGATAAGAGGAACTATAACAAACAAGAAAACCAACACAAAAAAACATTATTCTAGTCGTAAAATGAAGACAAGGCTGCATGGATGTGTGTTTAACACATATTCAAAGGCAGCTGCAATAATGTTAGGCCCTCATGTAACTGTTAATAACAGTTAATAACAGTTAAAGAAGGCACTGGTGAGGACAGCTGCCATCACTCTCTGTCCTCCTCAATTTATCAGGTGTTCATCAAGTACAACAGATCGTTTCTTCTGGACATTAGGCGAACTTCACAATCTGGAACTACACCAACGGACTTTACCTGGGCAGAAGCATCACCAGAGGAAAAGGGGGAGAAAAGCTAGGGTCCTGGTAAGGCTGAGGAACAGACAATACCATGTTCCGCTTCCTAGCGTTCTCCCAGCGAATGCTCAATCTCTATAAAGTAAGCTGGATGAACTACGAACCAGGCTGGCCTTCCATCGGGACATTAAGAACTGTGTAAGGTCTTTGTTTTCATGAGACATGGCTGGATCCCTAACGGATTTATCCTAACCAGAAACCATGGGTTAACGGAGTGGTCTGCTTGGCACTTTCAGCGCGGACAGCTGCCTTTCACAGAGACCCAGACGAGTACAGGAGAGCCCGGTATGAGCTCAGAAAGTAAAAAAACAGCCAAGAGGCAGGGAAAAGGTGGAGTCGTGTTACTAATACATTAAAGCGCTGTGCGTACCTGTGTAATATACAACTTCATCCCAGCCTTCGTGTTGCCAAGCAGCATTCCTTGTGTCCTCTCTGGACTGCAGGTCTTTGTAAGCTGAAAGGGAAGCAGCAACAAAACTGTGAGACACAAAACCGCAACACAACTCTTACACAGCTGCAAGACCACTGAAACACAAACACAAGAACGTCTAACTGAAATACTATGAATTTTGAGTCCTTTAAAGACTATGCTAATATGCTAACAGTGTAGTGCAGCATTAACTGCCCCTGTCTAGTAACTCAAGAGTTTGCAGTTTGATTTTGAGGTGGGGCACTGCCATGTCATACGCCCTTAACTCTGGATAAGTTCACATGTTAAGACCTCCAATGTAAGTGTCAGCACTGAGTAAATGATGTGTGAACATCATGAATAAATGCATCAGATGGTTGTAGGTTCCCTACCCCACAGATGGTGCACCATGTAGAGGCTCCCGATCTGGGAGAAGAACCCTCCCACAGCCTCCTCGTTCTGCTGGCGGTATCCAATGGCCCGAGCCCTGTGGACACACCCCCATCAGACATGGCACTGAATCGACCAATCCGATCACAGCACAGAATATACCAATAACACAAATGGCGTTCTCCCTGGCTGAGTACTTTGTTGACAATGTGAATGGACTGGTTTCCTGTTACACCTAAGCATCCCTGAGGTGAAATACTGATCCAGGATTAGGTTTCCCCTGGCAAAATCATAACCTTATCCAGTACGTGTTAACAAGGAAAACTGATCTGGGAACAGTTGTTCTTGTCCGAGACACTTTATGAATACAGGTCAAAACGTTTTAGGGAGAAGACATTCCTGTGGATATTCTTTCAACTTTCATTTAGACAGTGCTGTGGAAAATCTGAACTCTGTGTTTCTGGCTGTAAGGCTTTTTAGTTATTTGACCATGCGCCATGGAGAGAGACAGGGGCACAGTACCAGCTGCACAAAGGAAGGTCACTCCCCCTTCGGCAATATATACTCGAGACAGCTGTATGAGGATACAGTTACACATTTGCATGGGTGTACTCTAACAAAACCAGGAATCAGCATGTAACAGTACGGTAATAGTATGGTCTGGTTTGAGCATGAAAATGCTGACTTTCTGTGAAGTACAGATCAGTACTAACTGGTTTAGGGGATGAACACAGAACAGAGGATGATGAAAAAAGCATAATTAACACCCTCACCATGGCTTATACACTGTGCAGTAAACCCTCTTTTTACCTTTGCACTGGTAAACCACTGTATAATCAAATGTGTGATTAATCTAATCTGGGAATTATGTTAACATTCTATGTTCATGTTATCTGTATTTATTTAGTCTTATTATTGGTTTTATTTTGTATGTTTGTGTGAGTGCGGTTTAATGATAAAAGGAGTCCGCAGGTTTGATTGACAGGTGAGGGGTTCTGTCCCTGCATTCAGTTCCAGTAAATACCCAGTCATATTACTATTGTATGTGATCTGTGTAAAAGTAATTTTTTTGTTACAATAACCTGTTCTGATTACTGTCAACCACTGAGCAGGTAAATAAGTCTAACAGACTCGACAGACTAACAAGCCTGTGAAACTGAACATAAAAGCATTTTATTTGTGTTGCACTGTCATATTTTTATAATGTGAAACCTTACCTCAGAAACAGCTGGATCAATCTGTGGTCATTTTATATACCACACTTACAAACATCTTTGTTTTTAAATAAAGATTTGTCACCTTTATTCTCAATTTGAATCAAATTTCCCAGAATGTAACAATCAGGATCATTTTCAATTAACATTATTACTTTGAATTGGCAGGCAGATTTATTCAGATTTTCAATGTAATTTTGGCAGGCAGATATTTAGAGTTGGAACAGATTTGGGCATTCACATTAGAATATCCATTTGCAGCTAATCTCCTGCGATATTTGCATTCTTTCTGAGGAACGGATACTTATGAAACATGAACCTCATGGGAGTGGACATGTCCAGCATCAATTTTTTCAGCTATTAGCATCTGTAGAAAAGCAACAACACTTTGTGAAAGCCATCATTCACAACCAAAGGCATGTCGGCTCCTGCTTGTGTCTTAATGGTGCAATTTTAGCTGGAGTGGAGCTTGTAAAACCTGACCTTTGGAAAGACAGGTGTCTAACAAACCATCATCCTCTGTATAATAAAAACTGACAGGGAGGAAACAAAATGGCGACTAAAACAGAAATATTCCTGCATTAAAAACCAGTTTCAGGGAACTCTTCTAAGGCAAAGCTCTACTAAAAACACACAAGATTATCAATGGTAATGAGTGACCGTCTAAATACGGATGACTGACGAATAATTACAATAATTACACTGCCTTACCAGTAATTTCCCCACTCGATCATTGTCCCGGGCTGAAAGACAAAGACATGGACATGATGTCAGCGTTGCGTAATGGTGATGGAGCGAGGTTTGTAGCTCAGAATTTGGCGTTCCTGATTCAGGGAAAAGGGTGGGGGCAGAATTCCAACGTTTTGGGGGTTTCTGTTTATGGGAAAGGGTCTTAGTGCCTAGGGGAGTGATTTGGGTGTCCAGTGGGAGGGGCTTCAGTATCTAGGAGAGAAGATTTTGTGTCTAGTGGTCCAGTGGGGAGGGGGCGGGGTCTGCTAGAGGGGTTTTGCTGTCTAAGATGAGTTTCCATAACTGAAAAATGCGAGGCTCACCCTGAGCTGGTAGGACCGCAGCTCATAGATGTTGGGCCCGTTCCGGGGCACCGGCTCGTTCCAGAAGCTGAACTCCAGCAGCAGCTGGTTCCTGCGGGACAGCAGCATCTTTCCCCTCTCCTTCCGGTAGTCCATGAACTCCTGCTCCCCCCCCCAAACACGCACTTTACTTCTTTATGTCCACAATTTATTAATCAAGGTGTGTGTGACAGCCGTATATGGGCAAGGGTGCCTGAGCAGTGAAAGGTGCACATGCAGGTAGAAGTGCAATTCAGTCACAGTGTGTGCAGCTAAAGGTGCATTTCAGTCACAGTGTGTGCAGCTAAAGGTGCATTTCAGTCAGTGTGTGCAGCTAAAGGTGCATTTCAGTCACAGCGTGTGCAGCTAAAGGTGCACTTCAGTCACATTGTATGCAGGTAAGTGTGCATTTCAGTCACAGTGTGTGCCGGAACAAACCTTGTTTGACGGAGCTTGCTCATGACGTTGGTCAGCGCTGGGTAGCCTCCCCTATACCGCCATAGGTGAACTGCAAACAGAGGGAGGAAAAACACTCAACACACACACAGAGACTCCTCATAATGGTTTCCATGCAACCGGTCACCTGAAGGCCAGCAGAGTCCAGCGTCTGCAGGTCAGCGGCAGAGGAAAAGGCAGTGAGCTGTCACCTTCATTGTGCCATTTTGCCCTTGCTTCTGACCTCCCCTCCATAACAGCCATAGCCACTCTGTCATCAGCGGCTGACTGCTAGGGCCGGTCGAGGGCCAGTGCAACACGTTTGCATGCCTGAGTGTTTGGGGCAGCTGCTGCGACACACAGCTGACGTGACCTGTGTGTGGACTGTTGCCATGGCGACCCTTCAGGCATGACGACATGTGGTGCATGTACTTGGGTGTGTGTATGTGTACACAAGCAGCACAGCATGTGCAAATGTGCATGCGAGCTGTCACCCAGGTGCCCAGTCATGTGCTGGTGTGGGTGTGCTGTTACTGCTGCGTATGGGTATGGATGGATGTATGTGTATAGGCCTGTGTGTGTACAGGTGCATGCTTGCACAGGCAATTGCTACAGCAGTACAGGTGTGTATGCTGGAGCAGGTGAATTTATGTACAGATGTGTACCACTACAGGTGCATCCGTCCTCAGGTGTATGCATGTATGGGTGAATGCTTTTCAGATGTGTGCTGGTGAAAGTGCATGTGTATGCAGGTATGAGTACATGCAGGTGTACATGCACAGGTGTGCTTGTACTGCTGTGTGTGAGCATGCAAGTGTGTGCGAGCAGGTGTGGCTGTCCTACCTGCCTGGTCCTGCTCTCCATACCAGGTGTTCCAGGTGCCCACCAGCTCACAGGGGTACTCTGGGTCTGCGTGTATGGAGGGCAGCACGTCCTCACTGCGGGCAGAACCAGAATGTGTAAAAATCACTCCACGATGACAATGTCTTCCCATAATCGTTTAATAAGGCAGGGGTGTGGATCTCTTTTGAGGTCACATTGAATGATGCATGTGCAGTTTTTCCACATGTGTCTCTCTTGCATATGTTTCCTGGAGGAATGCAGTCACTGCTGACTGCAATGCAGGAGAAATGCCAATCACAGGAATAGAACGGGAGCGACAGTCTGTCACCCCTGCCCCACCTCCACGCTGGCCTATGATATCATTTGTTTCTGTCATAACACTCCCGCTTCAAAAACATCCTATTCCCAAACAGGTGGGATGAGCAAAATGGAAGACAGCCATCCCTCAAGATTAGGGGGTTCTTCACACCAACAGCAACAAAAAATGTTTTTATTTCCTGACAGAATGCTGTTCAATGTCTCCATCCTGTTTGATGGGAGTGGGTGTTGAATTGAAGGAGGAGCTACATGTTTCTATTCCTCCATAACTAATTTATCTCGCTTGCTGCTGAAGTTCTGTACCAGCTTTTAACAACAATTACCTAACAAAAAAAACAAACCTACTTGCAAATAAAAAGTACCATATTGTTGTAAAGCCAGGATTCGGTTGGTTCTGTATAGCAGCAGTGGTACTGTCCTGCCTGGGTTCAGTCACACCCTTAGCAGTCCAATCATTTAATTAATTCATCTACACACACAACCAAAGCATTCCTTCCCCTCTATAGGAAGATGTCTTCCGCAATGACAGCGGCTCCTCTCTCTCCACACAGTCCTGATGGGCCAAAGAGAGTGACGTTGACATTTTCTACTTGCCATGGCCTTCTCAGTCCCCGACCTGAACCCAGCCCAGCATTTACAGGATAGTCTGGAACTTTGCCTGAGAGTTTTTTCACTTATATCAACTAAGCATGCGGCGGTTAGACTTTGGCGATGGGGTAACTGTATCATACTGGTACTGCACAACACCACAGGCTCTATGCTGCCACCTGACACGCTATTCAGAGATTTATTCTACCACTTGCTGTATCTGTTCTGCCATTATGCATGATACTGTATGCATCTTCCCATGAATGACCAGATCTAGATTAGAGTGCCAATCAAATAAATAATGAATGAGGTACCTTCAAAAAGCATTCACCCATGTAAGCCAAACTGTATATCCAGACCTAAATATGAAATTATCTCCATTCAAAATTCTCATGTTAACAGTACATGGAAAAATTGGACTTGTGAAAACGGAAAAAATAAATACATTTTAAATGCAATTTGTAGTGTTAAATCTTATGTACAATGTATAGCTATGGCTGAGTTTCATAATTCAAAGCACACTGGAACAAAAACACACACAAACATATCCCCTCAGAGTTTCTAATAAGCTTAAATCAAAGTTGAAATCTTACCAAAGTTTGTTGTAGGCATCCAAACACTCTGGCTTGACATTGTGAACTGTAAAAGAAATACTTCAATGAGAGATAATCTCACTGTGGCAGACTGTAACCGAACACGCAGAAAAGACCCATTTTTCTAATCTATCTCTAAGCCATTCTCCAACAGGAAAAAAAAACAATCAAGGTTTTGTAATCTTGTGCCACAGATTACAAATTCTGTTCAGGTGGGATTTAAAAGAAAATGCTGCTTTTACTCACACTGAATTTTATACAAGTTGTTATCTTCCTTCTTGGCAAGCAGGTGAGAGTGTGCGTCCTTTCTTGGGTCAACTTTTCGGACGAAGAGTGACTTAAACCAGCTATCCTCGCGATTTCTATTATTAGATGCAGATAATCCCCTGGAACAAAAAACAGTAACATCATCACATTAACATAAATTACTAAACACACACACACACACACACACACACACACACGTAGAGTGTCTTTATTTCCAAATCATGCTCGTTCTGGCCATACTGCATTTTCGAATTATTTTACAATAATTCGAATGCCTCCTCCCCTAAGGTCTACCCCAGAGGTAACAAAGGTCACGCAAACTGGGGCTGACTATGCCGAGGTAAATCTATGTGACAGAAACACACTCACTATTTAACTTAGATAATGCTAGTAATCTATGTGTGTCACCAAATAAAACCCAACAAACAAGAGAAGCAAAACAAAGATAGAGGTAGCTCACACCATAGGCAATTTGACATGAACTTCAGAAAACACATTTATCAAGGTACACTAGTAAAGCGGTCAATGTACACATTCTCTTCTGCCACGCTACCGGTCAGAATAAATATGTCAAAAAAGCAGTTGCAATTGGCGATATAAATCCATTGTTTTTGGCAAACTGTTAATTGTTGTTAATTTGAGAGTTTGCTTGGTAACGTTAGCAGTTAGCAAACGGTTTAGTCTGTATAGCTGGCTACTTTAATCCTTTGTGCTCCATCCGAGTTCAGATGAGCCCACCATAATTTGTGCGATTGTAGCAGATGACTCAAGCTTTAAGGTCTTTTGCAAAAACAAACCTTACACTAAAATATTTGTTGGACACCTGGCCGAGATTTGCATGAATAGTTAAGTGAGTCACCTAGCTAGCCAACTTATGACACTAACAACACTGATGAAATCGGAGTGAGTCACTGATGACTTTGACAAGTTCATAGGGTAAATTGTCAAAATTAAACAACTGGTGTTTCATATAAAACTGTCGTCGACAACGACATTAGCAATAAATCGTAAGTGGACAAATGCAGCTATTCTTTAATATAATGACCTTGAGCTACCCCACTGCTGGCTACATGGCAGCATGCTATGGCTAGGCGTACAAACACAGCCAGGACTGCTAGCTTACAGAGTAGGCTAAACTTCCTGCAAAATAGTTCTCCGTGTCCTATTACAGTGGCTCCCAGCCGTTTAACCATGCCAAATAATTTTGTAAATACGTGACAAGTTTACACGTGTGTCCCTCTGCAAAAACCATAAAATCCGTGAGAGGTTTCTTCAATGCAAACTAACCACAACTTGCTTAACGTTACTGGCTGTTGTGAAGGAGGCGCAGTTTTGCACAGCTAGCGTTGACGGTACTTAAATCAAGGGCCGTCAGATCATAGCGACCAAGCAGTGAAAGAACACGAAACCGCTTTTTCAGGTCTCGCCAGATGTACTGACGACCTTTAAAACTAAATGCTTACCTAGTTGCAACAATGATCGGTCCGTTCATTAACACTCTGTTTCGTGCCTGATTCAGGCCATTTCCCACGCTCTGAAGGACTCGAGTCGCCATCTTTCTTTGAATACCCTGATCAGTTCCTGCCAAAATAGTGCGACGTAGATAGTCTTTGCTGAGCTTCGCCACCAGAGGGAGACAAAGCGACTTACGATACTTCCTAAAGAATTCGGTATGCCAGGAACGTCTTCACAGAGTAAATGTGCCACTTTTGTACAGAAAGACTTGAGCAATTTCATGCACATTTCTTCTTCAAAAGATTACCATCAGAAAATGAAGTGTATGAAAAACCAAGCAATCTGAATTACAAGCCTGACACCAAATACTTAAAATCAAATCCATCTAGTTTGTTGTGTGTCATTCACCAGCTCGTCAAGTTTATAATACTGTTCATATCCCTCATGAAATATAGATTATTTTTTGTTCGGACTGATACCCAAGTCTGGGTAACTTCAATTTTTTTTTTTAAATTGAAGACACAAATACCAAAATCAATCACACACACACACACACACACACACACACACACACCTCTGTATGTTAAATATCACCATGCCGAACTTGGAAAACAAAGCATGTGATACAAAGAAGCAGAAAATGACATGCAGTGTGTGGATGATAACTGACCAGATGAGTTAATTTATTTATTGAGCTTCCCACTTAAATACAGATTACAGCCATCAATAAAGTCCTCCTGTCACTGCCTAGGTGGTGATTAGTGATTGCTGACTAAGGTATCACAAAAATGCATTGAGCTACAATTAGCTGTTCCACACAGAGTGATTTAAACCAATCAAATCAAAAGTGCCTTACTGTTGTACACTGATTGGTTAAGATATGAGTTACTGGTAACATTGTAGCCCTTCTGATTCTGGTGCCATGATGCCTTAGTCTCCCATCACTAATGAAAGGGCGTCCAGCGCTCGTCCTGGAGAGCTATAGGGCGTGCTGGTTTTAGTTGTCACCTTTAGCAACAGATTCAGACCTATTAAACCAGGGGAGGTGAGCTAGCAACAAAAAAACTTTTTTTTTTTTTTTTAAAACAGTGCACACAACATTTCCCTCCGCAGCAGGGCTTAAACTGCAGGACTAAGTATGAGATCTCTGTAGCCACACTGTGGTTTGGCACTCTGGGTGTGGACATCACTCACATGCGCCTCCTCCTTCAGAACACAGTCAGAGCTGATGATTCAATTTGCTGAATGAACTTATACTCATATGACCCTGTAATAGCTCCTGGATCTACACAAGCAGATGAGCTGCATCAAATTCAGTATCACAAAGGCCCCTTTGTGCTCCAATTTGAATCCAGCCTCTGCTCTTGAGTAAAAATGACCTCATTATAATTCCTGTTGTTTAACTCAAAAGTGAAATGAGTTGTGTTGTCTTATTAACTGCTGTTACCTATATTCTGTGCTTTAGCACAGAGTTGCATGCAAATGGGTGAATGAGTAATTGAAAAATAACAGCAACATTATTTGTTTGGAATGAACTGCAAATGTGTCTTCTCTGCACTGGGTTTTGACACTGCTAGATATGACACATATCTTGAACCAAGAACATTTTACAGTAATTACACAGGGAAAATAACACAATTGTTCAGTACACATGGAAACATTCCGCACCTCAGTATGCATCTCTTTGGAACAGGTCACCCACCTCACCGTAATTTACTTGTGTTCACACACCAAAAATTAGATGACAAGATGACTTGTTAGAGGAAACAATAAATCAAAACAGCTGCAACACAAAATGTAGATTCAAAATAAAAACATTTCCCTCAAGGGAGGGACGAGGTGAGGTGGGACGGGGCCTGGAACGTTCAAGTCTCAGGGGTTTGAAGATGTTGCGGCAGTTATGTTTAGGTCTTGGAGCTTCTCAGTCAGCGTCTCTGTGGGAGGTTCCATGGTGTCCGAAAGTGGTTCCAGGTACAAGCCTCCTGCCACCCTCTTCCCCGTCAGTGGGTCCACCACGTTCCCCACCTTGTACACAATTTCTGCCAGTTCATGTGTCACGTGTTTTGCCCTCCTCTCTGGCAAGGCCTTCAGGAGGACTACGTCTCCCACAGTACACTGCTCCAGACCATCATGTGCAAAGTAAGTCTTCCTTTTGTTGTAGTACTGCAATAAAGGACAGCATCTCAAAAACATGAAACAAAGCCAAAAGTACAAACGACGAACACAATGGAAGTAAGGGTCAAAACCACAAAGATTATTCAGTTCTGAGGTACAGAATTACATGAGCTCTTATCATACATGACAACACATATTAGCAGCTAGTAAATACGAATTTTACCCCACAAATTGATTATTTCAAACTGTCATTCAAGTAATAATGAAGCATGACCCAGCTCACCTTCAGCGGTTTGGTGTGAGAAAACACCTGGGATTATACCTCGAGTTAGGCATATCAGAGTTGATTTTGTTGACCTACTAGCCTTGAGGCTCTCTACAAATGGATGGTCTGAGAGTGAATGTTAGGGTATGGATTTACCTTCAAAAGGTATGGGTCTAGCACGAGCCTGGTCACTCGCACCTTAGCCGTCTTCTGCATCTTAGTGCCGATAACTCTGCCTATGATCCATTTTGCATGGACAGAAGCGTGTTTTACGGACATGTTGTGTGGATTTTGGAAACCCTGATGACGGAAGAATCCAGTTATTCATGGATAACAATTCAAATCAGTCAGTTAGTCCACACACACACACACACACACACACACACACACACACACACACACACACACACACACACACACACACACACACACACACACACACACACACACACATCTACAGAACAAGCAACCGAAACGACTTACGCTTCTAAGGGCGTTAAAATCTTAAAATCTATTCATTTTCAGTTATTAGCCATGGCTAACAAGCTATGTACGTAATTTGATTGCTCACCTGTACACAGAAAAGTATTTTTGCCAACTGGAATGAAATGTATTACCCAGTCTATTAGCTAGCGAACAGGGCAAACGAAACAGCTAATATTACAGCTGATGTAAAATTAATCTGCAAATACAGACATGAAACGAGTGCTAGCTATGTAAGCAGGCTTCAAACCTTTAGCTAAGTCGTAAAACAGCAGCAGGATAAGGAAACTAATCTCAGATAAGGTAAGTTATATTTCAGTGATCAAACAATGCAACCCAATGTGAAATAGATATAATTAGAATACCTTGATGGTCGTATTAAATAAGCAGTTGAAGGTCAGGAACTCAGAAACGTATTTCACCATGCCATGGTGCCCGATGCCGCTGTGCTTGACAGGCTCTTTTTGATGACGCAGAAATACGGAACAGCAAGAAGGACAATATTCTACATTCCGGAAAACGTGATTGTTTAAGTATTACAGGTAACTCGTTTGGCTTGGGGCATTTGTAATTAAATACAATAAACAGAACATCTGTTTATTTAATCAAGCACATATGATGCGAACATCTAACATTAACCAACAAATCAGAACACTTGCGAGAGGTACAGTTTTGGAGTTTGTTGGTTACACATGATAACATGTAGGCGAGATCATATCTGTCTTGTTTAGGATAATAGTATAACTGCATCTATCTGTGCTGATTCAGGACTTAAATAACACTACCATGGTCGTCCCGAAGTAGACTGGTAAAGTGGTATACGCTGTCTTTATTTTGACGACATTGTGTTTGTTCACCACTAGATGGCGTAAATACATCATATAATGGTAAACAAGAAAAGCAACATGTGAATGAAAAGAAACCATAGCCTTAATCAGTCTCCACTGACAGTGGATTGAACTGGGTGGGTGAGAATGAAGCTATATTTAAGAGTTTCTTTTGACTAATGAAAAATTTCACGATTTGCACCAAAGAAACGTATGTCAATCCACTTAAAAATGAAACCTCTTAAAGGGCAGATTTTCTCAATGAGGTTGAGCTGGAATCTTGCTTAAGGAAAGTTTAACTTTTTTTATTGGATAATTGAACAAGTTGTGCAGAAATCCTACCAGTATATTTTGCAGTAAATGTACAGTTTTCACAAAAATACTGCTAATGAGGTTTCCCCACACAGGTTAGAGTCCTATTCACAGCGTTGGTTTCTTTAACAACCTGTGATTTTACCCTTTAATTTGATGTGGTCAAAAGAAAACTAAAGCAAATGTTGCTGACAGTTGAAGAGTTAAAAAGCATTTTCCAGCTTCTAAAACACGAAAATTGCAAAATCCCAATGGCTTCCATTTGAACACAGCCTATTTCTTCCTTTCTCAAAAGCTTCTCACCCATAAAACGCAGTAAAGAAACTCCATTTAACTTCCAACTGGCAATTACAGCCAATGTTGCACATAATTTACTCAAAGACTTCAAATTGCGACTTCTTACATTTTTTTATTCAATTCAACGCCCCATCACCACATCGTAGACATGTGGTATGTGAATTGTTTGGTTAAGACCTCATCATAAGCAGGTGACAATCTGTAGTGTAGTGGTCTTCATGTCTGTTTTACACACAGATGGTGCTGGATTCAACCCCGGGTGGAGCCTTGTCTTTGTCAAATTGCCCATGGAAACTACTAGTTCTTGCTTAACTGCCTGCAGCAAAAGTTAATCCCAATCTGTTGAATGCTAGAGTACACGTGCAATCATATAGCAGTCGTGTTGCTTTGATAAATGGTTAAGATGTTAGATCAATCCCAATACATGAACCAGGTATCCTCCTCCACTACTACCTCATCTCCCCCCTCCCTCCTCCAATACTGGGGCAGTGGAGGGGAGAGCTGAGGTAGCAGTTCCCATCTGAGTGCAAAGTATCCCAGTACTTGCTTCACTTTAGAACAGCTCCCTCAGCTGGGGGGAGGAAGGAAATGCAACATCTAATGTTTGAAATGGATCGTACCTCTACATATGCTCCCCAATGGAACCAACACCTTTTTTAAGTCAATGAATTGTTGTAAAAGACTTTGACTCTTTCTCAATTGTTGTAACTTGCACACTGAAATAATGTTAAAGGGTAAAGTATGCCTGCGCTGTGAACAGGGTTCGAACCTGTGCGGGGAAACCCCATTGGATTTCGAGTCCAACGCCTTAACCTCTCGGCCATCACAGCTGGAAATATTTTGAAATTTGCTCTATCAAATGTGACAAATTACACAACTGCTGCCTTTGAAGGGGAAAGAGTCTACAGCAGAGGTTCCCAACTCAGTCTTGGGAACCCACTGTGTGTGCAGGTTTTTGTTCAAACCACAAATCACCTTCTCAATTGCAATAAGCTGATACTGTTCTTAATTGGACACTTACAATGCCTGAATGCCATGTTATGTCACAGATCTCTATACATGCCATTAAGAATATTCATATCTGAGGCTTTTTAATCAATCACATCAACTAACATTTTAATTTTCTTTAATATGCTTTAAGACAACTGCTTGCTTTAGAAACATTTACAATATAATTAATACAAATATGTATGTGTACTAATTACCCTATCACACTATTTATGGCTAAGTTAGCTAATTAGCTGAATTTACCAAAGCAGATTTACTCATGGTGGTTCCAGAAGAAGACACAGCCACTGTTTATGTACATCTGAGTTAAAGCTACAGCACTCAGCTCTCTGTCCTAAGGTTTACAATGTCTGCAGGTGCCAACTAAGCTGAACTCTAACTGACTGCAGTTGAGCTAATTGATGAATGGCTAGAGCAAAACCAGCTGCTCTTTTACGAAAGGAGTGGGACATTTTGGCACAAATATTTCCTAATCAAAACACTCTAAATGCTAATGTGCCAGGACGCTGCGAGCAGGGTTCGAACCTGCGCGGGGAGACCCCATTGGATTTCAAGTCCAACGCCTTAACCACTCGGCCATCGCAGCTTGAATGTGATGTAAAGGCAATGAGACAATATCACACACCCTGTAGTTTTGCTGCGCTTCAAAATTGATGTGGTTACTGTGTTACTGACATAGAGGTTGGAGGCCTGCTCACAAAGATAAAACCTCTCGAGGAAACCACATTGGAGTTCAAGACCAATGCCTTAACCTCTCAGTCATCACAGCTTGATGGAACCTCAGTATTAGAAGCTCTCAAGACTGCAAAATCTGAATCAAATACTCTGCTACTAGCTACTAGTAGACTACTAGTCTTTATCATTTCTGCAAATGTGACATAAATATCAAAGGACATGTTGAATATCAGTCAGAATGCCAGTACAAGAAAGTCCTAGGCATGGCTTTGGCCGATCATAATGGAGACAACGTATTCCCAAAGATACCAGCTAACTATTATATGACTGAAGGTGGTAAAATTATAGTTTTGTTTTGCATGTTTAGAGTTACACTGATGCTAGCTTGCAACCTAGCTAGCTAGGAATTCAACTCCTGATGAAAGCCACAATTGACATGAATGTGAAAAAGTTAAAACAAAATTTTTGATAGTAATAATTCAGATTATTAGTAGTTAAAATGAATTTTTGATATAAAGAATTTGACTTATAACTAGTTTCAATGTAATTCTTGAAATAAAAAATTTGAATACAAGCTTAAACAGCTTGCCATAAACACACTGAAAAAAGATCAACACCCAAGCAAAAATAAAAACATAAAACCATTTTATTTTTCACAATTTCAATACTATTATGAGAAATGACTGCTTGCTGATGCATAAAGCTGTAAATCTCCCAGTCTGAGATGGCGAGATAAGGCTCTGTGGTGTGGTGAAGCTTTCCTCCATGAGGCTTGTGTGTATGACATGTGTATCTTTTCCCATACATGTGTCTGTTTGGGAATGAGCGGAAATGTATTTGCTAATGCTTGCAGGATGCAGTATATGCGCACTTTGAAAATAGCTTCAGCAAAAAAAAAAAAAAAAAAACCTCATTCACTAAATGCCTGTAAATGTCTGTAAATGTCTGGACTGAAATGGCTGCTTGAAAATATTGAAATGTTGTATAAAACAAGATTTGGGCTGACACTGTTGTTACAACATTAAGCCTCTGTCAGGTCACTTCCTGTAGCTCTCAGATAGCCACACTGTTCTCGATGCGGTCTGGAGATAGGTAAGTATATGGCAATGTCAGCTTCGTGTTCCTCTCTGCAATTTCACTGCCAATAGCTTTCAGCTCCACCTGCAGGGCCGCCGCCAGCCTCTGGGGGGCGCCACTGGTAAAGTTGTGCTCACGATATTGTCCCAGAGGAACCTGGAAAATAGGAAAAGAGAGATGTAGGTTGGTGGAGAGAGAAAGGGTGAAAAGGCAGGGGATGGTTATGTGGGAGTTGGTTAGGCAGGGCAAGGTTAGGTGGGAGAATGTCACCTGGTTAACTGTGTAGTGAGTGTGGGGTGGCTGGGTGGTTAACTGGGTATATATTTCAGTAGTTAGCTGGCTGGGTTGGGTAATCTCAGTGGTTAGGTGAGTTGGATTGTCTGGGCTGGGTTCCCCTGGTGGTTAGTTTGGTTAGATAAGCTGGGCTGGAGTCACACTTACATAGTCCAGGGAAGGCTGGGACAGCAGGGTGAGGGTGGTGAGGACACTGCAGGTGGCATTGACTGGAGGCAACATGGACAGCAGGTCTTCCCAGGTCACCGAGCCTTTGGACTGTGGAGGGGGGCGGGACATAGTCGCTGGGCAGTTTGGCATCCACAGGTTGAAATCCAGCTGTGTGAGTGTGTGGGGGGGTTGTTAATGCCACTATTTCCTGAATTTCTACCACCACAACAGGTTTGGTGTTGCGTTGTTCTCGGCTATGAACCTGTCAACGTGGCAGAGGCTAGGCACAGCATCATAAATCCCAAAATATAAACCAGGCCAAAATGTGATAATTCATCGAAATGTCTAATTTATGTAATGTATAACATACTTTGCAAGTGAAATGAATTTAAATTCAGATTGTCACTGGATGGTAATTCCCACGGCAGCAATTTCAACTTTATTTGCACAACTAAAATGTCATGTCTAATAAAAACATTCTCAATTTTTCTGCTTTGCACAGTAGGACAGATGGACTCAAGAAGTCTGAAGACCAGACAAAAGGAGTTACCATGTAATTCATTGATTTCTTAATGGAAATATCTTTTGTCCACACCTGAGAAAAGTTCACAGCAGCATGCTGTGCAGAGCTGCTGAAAATCACCATGGTAACAAACTTGCTGAGTTCCATCTTGGTCTGGAAGGCCTGCGGGAAGCCTAGAGACAAGAGTACTTGGTGAAACTACTGTTCACAAGTAAGGAACATGTTAGCGTGCTGGTGCTTTGTGGATAGCACTATGTGCTAGTGTAGTTTGCCAGTACTTGTTGAATAGCATGATTTGTGGATGCATTGTGAACAGTTCAGCGTGCTGTTGCTTTGTGAACAGTGCACTGTGCTGGTGCTTTTTAAATAGTGCAGGTTGCTTGTGCTTTGTAAATACTACAGTGTGCAAGTGCATTATGAATTGTGTAATGTGCTAGTGCCTTGTGAAAAGTGCAGTGGGCTAGTGCTTTATGAACAGTGCAGTGTGCTAGTAATTTGTGTGCTAGTCCTTAGTGCTTTATGAATAACACAGTGTGCAAGTGCTATGTGAATAGTGCAGTGTGACCTGTGCTTTTCTGGTCCAGGGCACCATATGTGAAAATTTCCTGGATCCACATCTGCAGTTCTGTGTCGTGCTGCACATCTGAATCATTGGGATAGTACAGGTCCACCCAGGCCACTGTAAACCTGCACACACGAACATACATATACCCCAAGCAACATTACACACACAATCCTAGCAGCGCTATCCACAAACCCCTAGCAACACTGGACACACACCCATAGCAAAACTATCCAGATGCCCTTAGCAACACTACACACACAACCCTAGCAACACTCTACACACACCCCTGGCATTACCATACACTTACCACTTCCAACACGAGACACATACCCCTACCAACACTGTATTCACACCCCAAGCAACACTATACACATACCCCTTGCAACACTGCATACACACCCTTAGCAACACTATACACATACCCCTACCAACACTGTATTCACACACCTGGAAACAATTCATGCACACAAGCATACAAATGCAACATACATACACAAGCACACATATGCCATTAGTAACACTATACACACACCCCTCCCATCACTCCCTTATTAGCCCTACCTGTGCAGAGCATTCCAGACTCTCATTGCATCCTGGGAATAGTAGTTTATGGGAAGCTTTCCCACCCCCCTGTTGTTCAGGTCCTCCGGCACACAGAGGGCGCTGTACCTCAGCTGCTCTGTGCCCTGCCGCAGCAGCACTGGTAACCCCTCCAAACCACAGGCTATAGACTACACACATATATAACTTTAAACATATATATATATATATTCTAACATACATTCACCAGCTCACATAAACAAGTATATACACATATACACAAGCACGCACAATCACAGGCATACACACCTTGTCAAACACACCGCCAGGGGCCAGAAGAGAGAGTCGGGCCTGGATATTGATCTGCAGAGTGGTTCGGATATGAGGCATCAGCAGCTACTTCACACAAACACACACACAGAAACACAGGAAAAACACACATATGCAGTGAGGGAATGGGCAAATGCATGTAAGTATACAGCCAGCTCCCAATAGCCAGGGAGCTGGCTATTGGATATTGTATTAAAGTAGTAGCTGTGTAAGAGAGTCTGGTAAAAATAACACACAGAGTCCCTTGTTGTACTGGCACCTCAGCCTACCTGGTGCAGAGGGTGTATTTCTGGAAGCTGCCTGAGGGTGGCAGTGCAGTACACCTCTCCCAGCAGATGAGTGACCAAGAAGTGGGAAATCAGCTGGTGGCACTGGAAATCTGCACAACGAACCCACATCTTTGCCAGCAGCCAATCAGGCTCAGGGTCAGAGGGCAAAAACACAGGATTCTCTGGTCCAGGTGTCTGTTGCAGCTGTCAATCAAGAAGCACACTAGATGTAATTTAGAGCTAATTGTCACAGAGATGGAATACTGATAAGGACAAGACTGAATCCAGTTATGAATCTACTTTAATATGACTGACAAAAAAACACTTTTATCTCAGCTTAGAGGGTGGCCAAGGACGAGTCTGTCTGATAGTACCTGAATAGCGATGGGTTTTAGCTCCCCCTGCGGGTTGTAGTACAGAAGGCAGAGAGGGGCTGCCAGGTACTGTTGCTGGCCATTGACTGTGTTAGGTGGGACTCCTTCCACAACTTTGTAATCCAAGAGGAAAAGTGTTCCTCGCTGTGTTATGAGAAGAGACTTTTAAACATAAAATTTTTAAATGTAACATAACTCCTTACTCATAACTAAGAGGACAGTTGAACACAACATAACATATGATCAATGAAACTGTTCCATGTGAAATTAATTATAATCCAGAAAACTGTTCTATGCAAAACACCGCATAACCCCTAACCCATAGAACTGTTTGATGCAACATAACCGATGACCAACACAACTGTTAAATGCAGCATAACCCATAGTTCATACAACTGTTCAATACAGCATGCTCTTTTCTTACATGGGTAAACAAGATACCCAAGCAAAGCCTGAGTGGCCTTTTCCTGGAGGGAAACAGTGAAAGACACATGTTCACAAACTCTTTCAGGCAGGTTCCATAGTGTAGTGGTTATCACGTCTGCTTTACACGCAGAAGGTCCTGGGTTCGAGCCCCAGTGGAACCATTTGTTTGTTACATTAATAGACTGAGGGTCATCTTTCATATCTGCATTAAACATAGATTTCACAAATCAAACAGGTACAGGTAAAACAATTTAAACCACACAGACACACCTCAAGCTCCAGCTCCAGTGAGGAGGCCTGTGGCAGGAAGGGGCAGAGCATATCTGTGGTGACGGGCAGGTTGGGAGGGAGGCTGTGGACTTGGCTAATCATCATTGGGTTGCAGCCATTGAGACACTGATAGCCAAAGAATGAGTCTTCTGACCAATGAGCCTGGACATACTCTGACAGAGAGAAGGAGGTCTTTGTTGTTACCATAGCATGTCATGATCCATCATATGCTAAGTACTCATGTAATTCCGACCAATAAATCATCTTGCATTGTGAGGGAGAGAGGGTGGGGTAGGGTGGGCATTGTGAGGGAGAGAGGGTAGGGTAGGGTGGGCATTGTGAGGGAGAGAGGGTGGGGTAGGGTGGGCATTGTGAGGGGAGAGAGGGTGGGGTAGGGTGGGCATTGTGAGGGAGGGAGAGAGGGTGGGGTTGGGTGGGCATTGTGAGGGAGAGAGGGTGGGGTTGGGTGGGCATTGTGAGGGAGAGAGGGTAGGGTAGGGTGGGCATTGTGAGGGAGAGAGGGTAGGGTAGGGTGGGCATTGTGAGGGAGAGAGGGTGGGGTAGGGTGGGCATTGTGAGGGAGAGAGGGTAGGGTAGGGTGGGCATTGTGAGGGAGAGAGGGTAGGGTATGGTGGGCATTGTGAGGGAGAGAGGGTAGGGTAGGGTAGGGTGGGCATTGTGAGGGAGAGAGGGTAGGGTAGGGTGGGCAGGGTAGGGTGGGGTGGGGTAGGGTGGGGTGAGATGGGTGGAGGCAGTGGAATCTGGCATGGAATGAAGGACAGAGAGAGAGAGTGATAACCAGCCAACATTATAGCAAAGATTGCAGCTTCCAGGTTCAACTCCAGTCCTGGAGGGGGCAGTGTCTGCAGGTTTTTGATGTGGTTCATTACTTAAGCAGTTAAATGAAGTTTGGCTCAATAGTCAATAGCTTTTTTTTCCAAGACCTAAACTAGTGGCTGATAGAGAGCACAAAAACATGCAAACACTGAGTGTGTATGTACATGCATGTATGTGTATATTTGTGTTTCTGTGTTTATGTGTGTGTGTGTGTGTGTGTGTGTGTGTGTGTGTGTGTGTGTGTGTGTGTGTGTGTGTGTGTGTGTGTGTGTGTGTGTGTGTGTGTGTGTGTGCACTCCCTACTGGCAACGTGGTTGTCTCTGACGTTGAGGGCAAACAGCGTCCACAGCTCCTCAAAGCCACTCCAGGGTACAGCTCTGTCTGCAAACCCCCTCAGATATTGCAGCTCTGTACCAGGGCTGAGAGAGAGAGACAGACAAACAGAAAGCATTGAACACCAACCAACTCTACCTAGAGAAAGACTCGGGCAGCCGGCCATAAAAAACCAATGATTACATCGTCCACAAGAAAGATCTATTTAACAAAATTACCCCAAAGTACCTGATTATTCCACAAAAGAATTTCCCCAAATATTCAGTGTTGATCTACAATTCACACAACTGGACAAATTCAAACTACTGGGTGAAGAGGCCTTCAAAATAGAGCTGGTATCCAATATGTGTTTGCCGCCAGAATTTAAGAAAAGGAGAGGGCCAATAGCTAGTATGTGTATTTATACAGCAGTAACAGCTATTTTGTTTTTTGTAATATGTTGTCAACGTGTTTGTGTTTTTGGGGTGTGGGGATGTGGACTTTTGTTCATACATGCTGTCTTTGTATCTTAATGCTTTAGCAACACAAAATTCTTTTATACCAATATGACATATGAATTTGAGTGTAACAGGAAGGAAGAGAGGGGAGAAAGAATGTGTGAGAGAAGAAGGGTGGGGAGAAAGAGTGTGAGAAATAGAGAGGAAGAGGGGTGACGAAAGAATGAGCAAAGTAAGAGAGATTGGGTGAAAGAGGGAGAGTGGGGGAATTTAAAATGAACTTAATTCAAAACCTTCTAATATTAAAACATCCAGTTAAACCAATGGCAGCAGCAGTGAGCAGAGAAATGGAATACTGTACATAGAAGTGCGACTTGGCCAGAGAATCAAGAGAATCATCACATCTCAAGGAACAGGAGAGCCAGGGACGTGAAAACACCCTCCGTTATTTGCCAGATTCAGTATGTTTAGACACTCAGTGTGACAGACAAGACTTGGGGGTACCTCTCATGGATGAAGCTGTCATTTTGGGGGGCACAAACCTCTTACAGGTTTGGGTGTTATTTTCAGGGGGCAGGTGTCTGAGGTTTTGGGAACTCCTGTTGACAGTTTTGTGGTACCACTGACAGGTATAACTGATGTTCTGGGGGTTACCTCTGACGGGTGTAGCTGAGGTTTGGTCCTAGTGGCTTCAGACTGTCCATGTCCACACAGTTTGGAACACCCTGTGCAAATGTGCGCCATCTTCAGGACAGAGCAGGAAATACATAATGGACAAAAGAGAAGAGGCAAGTTATGCAGTCTGAGCAGGACTGGAAGTTATTACCTGCTACAAACTGAAGAACAGTAAGTAAATCAATAAATAACATAATAAACTATTACGGTTCATGGATTAATTTCATTTATACATCTTTTAGTGATGGAATAGTCTTGTTTAATATTTGTTTATTGTGTATCTTTTTATTGTTTTTTTTTTGTTTGTTTCTGCGTATATACTCTTTGTTATGTCAGTATATGCTTTGGCAAAGTACTATAATCATTGGCATGCTAATTAAGTCTGTGTGTGTGTGCTTGGGAATGGGAGTGCACAGAAGTAATGCAGTTATGAAGACCTTAAGGCTGACCTGAAATGTTGCTGTTTATTTTTGATCTCCCTCATTCTGTGATCTTTCAGGATCTGCAGAGTCTCGGAGTTCACTGTACAAACTGCGTGTGATGGAAAGATTTTACTTTAGTAAAGTGTTAACCACTTCCTCACTGAAAAGCCCCTCTCTAATCTGATCGTATTTCCCACACAAGCATTCATGCTCTTTCTTTCCCTCTCCTCTCTCATTTCCTGTCCCCTTCCGACAAAACTCCTCCTCCCTCGACATCCCCTTCTCGTACCTTGACCATTCCTCAGCTCAATGTCTCCATCTGCTGTTCGTAGCCACTTATTGCAGGGGAAGTGATCCACCTGCCGCTCTTTGCCACCGCCTCCTACGCCCACCTCCACATCTTGGCAATGCCAGTCGAGGTCAGGGAAACCAGGCCGCGTCTGTAAACGCAGGCGCACCAGAACCACAGCACCAAGGGGCCTCTCTGCCGTCACAGTAATGGTGTGGGCCTGCCATGGACACAGATTAACCAATGACTTGTATGCAAGGTGTCACTCATCGTTTTCTGTGCGCCCGTTTACCCCTGGCTGTGGTCAAGATGGCAGGTAATACTCACAGAACCAGAAATGAGGTGCTCACGCTCCAATGACACGGGCTGACTCTCACCGCTGGTGCCAATTAGGGTGACCAACACAGTGCAGTATGTACTGGAGCGTGGACCCGGTGCGGTTCTGAGGGTCACCACATAGACCTCCATCTCTGCAGCCATGTGAGATAGCAGCCAAAATTTTGGAACCATGAAAGAGAACAGGAAATAAAAATAGGCATAAAAACAAGTGGCAACAGCAAAGTTTAATGGCAAAATTTAGCTCTCTGAAAAACATTACAGGCTTAATTGTTTTTGTTTAATTGACATGGTGAAAATGCTTTTTTTCCCTAGTTGTCTTCATCACCTGAATTGTGGAAGACATCTTTCAGATCATGCAGTAGTTCTGGCATTTTCTAATATGCAAGTAATTTAAGTCAGTAAACCTTCAAGTGTTGATGAACCTCTGGCATGAGAAGTGTGTTACTCCATTTATTGAATATTTAAGAATAAACATTCTGTTATTTGCAAATAAGTTACGGTTTGTCTTAATATTGTGTAATGGTGGAATCAAAAGCAAGCCCTGCTGTAAAAATAATTTTAAGGTAGATGCTTATCCAAACAAGAGAAGGTACCAATAGACACACACACACACACACACGGAAACTGGTCCTGTATCGACATGAAACTGTAAAATGTAATTGTAGACATTAGTGTCAACAGTGAGCATTCAGTTATGTGAGCATCATTGATATGGATATTTCACATATTACAGATTTTGCTGAGACAAGCAACCCGGAAACATGGGACAAGATATCCTTCATTTGGGGTGAATCGTCAGGGTATCTTTCAGGGCAAATAACTTTTTAATCAAAGATTTAGCCCCAATATTAGAGGTTCCATTTCTGACCAAGAGTTTTGGCTTCCTTGAAAATAATCACAGTAAATATAATTATTCTGAGAAATCTCAAAGAGAGTAAAAAGTGTGCCAAACAGCCCTGGTCTCCCCTACCTGAAAAACTGGGAGAATTTGAGACCTACCAAACATGTTAAAGTGTTCCAAGAATCACTGATCAATTATATCATAGAGTGAATATAGATCTGAGCAACGTATGGTTTTGTTTATTTATCACAAGTGAGATTATGTGTAAAAACAGCCTATGCACTTGAATGCACTTGAAATGAATTACATGTATGTTCTGCCATGCGGACAAACAATGCGGCGGTGAGAGGGTGAAACTCTAGAATGCACCAACATAACAGATTTGCATGTGATATGCAGTTAGAGATAGGGAAACTATTTTAATCTCTATCTGTATTTGAATTGGAAATTATTCGAGATGGAGGTCGCATGAAAACAACGGCAATGCTGTGTATACCATTGTGCTCGGTCAGTATCATATTTCTTCCTTCTGTGAGGATCTCACAAAATTTAAAGGCTATCATATAATAGTTTTTTTTTTTTTTTTAAACTTGACACAGAATGATCCTGCAAAGTGGTCCCACATTTCAGTGGGTTTATATTAAAATATTTCCTTAGAAATCATATCGTGTATCATATTTTGTAGTATTTATCAATAATATTCTGATGTGGCATACACTGCATTTAAGGGGCGAACCCACTGTGACATACTCTACATTGAACTTGTCCCACAAGAAAGTAAAAATACGCCGGCTACAAAAAAAGTACCGATGCTTACCTCGGACTGGAGCTAAAAGAAACGAGCTGTCAAGATCAGCGCTGCGCACGTCCTGTTCCCACAGGTGAAAGTTAGCTAACCAGTTTCGTAGTGCTGTTTTAGAAAGGATACCTGTCGTCTGAATCTCCACCTCCCACTCCCTACTGCTCCGCCAACAGCTGGGCGATAGAGTGCGTTTTGGGCGTGGTTATTTCAAAGGAATTAGGTTTTGGAAGAAACAACCTACAGGCAAAATAGGCTTTGGTATACATTAAAACTTAAAAGGTGTGTAGTCATATAAATGAAATATAAGAAAATGTGGAAATTATGCTGTGCAATTGTTTGCAAAAGTTTTCATCCACGCAAATCCCACTGTTGACAAGATTTCTCTTAAAGTTGACAAGACTTCTCTTAAAATGCCTCACGCTTTTGTGTTAATAGAGAAATAGGGTTTGAAACTGACACCGCTAATTGTTATGCAGTGTCAGTTTAAACTCGTCTAAAGTAACTTCCTGTTACTTACTTGGTCGAGATGCTCTGATAGCTCTGATCTGATAGGAAACCTCACATTGGTGGGAGCTTTACGGTGCACCCTTCTGAAACCCCAAAGGTTTATCTCACATTTACACGTCTGACCCTCAGTTCATATTTTCATTTTATTCTCAAAGTCTACTCAGCAGATATGGAATTTACAGAAGACCACACTGTAAAGCTTCCACCAACATACAGACGTGGGTTTTCCAATCAGATATGGGGAAGAGACAGTGTATTTTAAGATGGGAGTTCACAGCATGCATGTTGCACAAAGATGCAGGCACTGGGGGGCCACAGTGTGATTATTAGTTGTAGTAATAGTATTAAAAATGCATGCATATGCACACAAATCGGACCAGTGCGTTTGCTCTACCCTATAAAGACGCTCTACTCATTACAGAGCCACTTGAAACCTCACTGTTGTGTTTCCGTTTTTTGAGTACTACGGCCTGGGCACACAGATCTGCAGACCATGCTCAGACATGCGTTTCGGTTCAATATTAATCTGTTGCATGCATCGCACTCCTCAGCTTCAAAAAATGGTGTGCAAAATTATTAACGTAGTACGTTAAAAATGGAGATGCCGGGGATTGAACCCGGGGCCTCATACATGCGAAGCATGCGCTCTACCACTGAGCTACATCCCCACGTGATATTCACTATGACTGCAGTGATAGATTTTATTCGTTCTAGTCGAATGATCATATTTTGTTGAATGACTGAATGAAATCAAGTTTTCCTGTACATTGAGCTGTACTTTGAATCCACTAGCATAAATTAGCGATGGATGAGTTTGCCATTGCTGCTGTAGGCAACCGCACCAGTTTCCTCACAGGCCGCACTTTAAGTCTAACAGAGTGAGCTCATGCGTTGAATCTCTAAAAATGAATAATTCGTTTTCGAAGCTAGCTAAAATGTTTGGCGAAATGAAGATTCTGCTTATAAATACTTTGAATACCGTTAGCCATGCATAAAAAACTGAGTTTTATTCATTGCTAATGGTATAATAAGTGTTTATAGGCAGAATTTTCATTTTGCCAAACATTGCATCCATATATAAAACCAGTCCTGCGAGCTAGACACCATCACTGGCACTGCTTGACAGTGAGTTGACCAAAACAACCTAATTTAGCTAGCTGTATTAACTACCCATTAGCAAAAGAGAATACTACCAAGATATTTCTCCAAGTTATCAGTTTATCGGTAACATTCCCCACCCCCCATCCAGCATTTACTCCTGCAATACAATCGTGCAGTCATAAGCATGCAAACGACAAACAAAAAGGCGTGCATCTAACTTTTACAATTAATCACAAAGCGTGTTCTCAGTATCACTACCTACCTAATTCTTGCTAGCCTGTGGTAAGACGTTCTTCGAAATGGTGATATTTTACATTGTATAGTAGACATCACTTTGTACTTGTATCTTAAATTATAACAAAACTAGCAGCTATTCACAAATATGAAATAACCGTCACTCTGGGAAGATATAAGTAGACAACTAAAACTAAAATCCATATATAAAATCCAGCTAATTGTATGTGTATTCTTATCATTACGGATAAGGTTGACTTGTAAGAAGTAAGTGCTGCGATGGCCGAGTGGTTAAGGCGTTGGACTTGAAATCCAATGGGGTCTCCCCGCGCAGGTTCGAACCCTGCTCGCAGCGAACGGTTGGAGTTTTGCCCCCAAGACAACTTTTAGCGGCATGTACTCACCTGTTAACGTTTGCACCTGATTGAATTCAGGAGACACCAGTCCGCACCCCTTATCAGCATAAACCTGATCCTCAGTTTATGTAATACTGAAAGAAATCCAAAATATGCTTCTGCAGTTACAAAAAAGAAAAACAACAGTATTTTGAAGTATATTCTTAGACGTTCTGCTGAACTTACATGTGGGAAATTGTTTTTATGATGTGTAATGTCCTAGAGGACCCACATCTGTGTACATGAAGACAGATAAGCAAGGAGGAGATGGATGGGTCACTGTTCTTGTGGGTGCAGGTTTTGAATGCAGAGGACTAAAGACGTGCTTTAAAATTCTTGTTAATCACCACAAACGAAAGATTCTGGTTTTGAGCTCATAAGCCTTACTCTGGTCACTCTGCTATTGGCTCAGTACTCTCCCGTATGGGTCCACATTGGCTGAAACATTTAGCCCTCCATGGCCTCATTGTGTGGAGGAATTCCTTAGGAGTAGTAACTGAGTAGCACATGGTGATGCACAATGATCAAAGTTTGAAAATTCACATGTTAACGACAGTATTAAAACTCTGGTCATAAAAAAACCTCCCATTTCACCACTGTCTGGTTCCACTTTATGAGTGTTTCTTAGAGTTAAATCAGGAAGTTTGTTTGGCTGGAGGGGGATCCATATTCGGCACGATGCAGGTTGGAGCTTAGGCTCTGGAAATGCCACTGATACGAGAAAACTCATTAAAGAGAAAAAATGAAATCAATGAAACTGTGCGGCTGGGGTAAATTGAAAACCGCATAAACACAGTAGTGTTTACTGAAACCTAATTACACACAGACTTGGCAAAGTGTCACGCTGCAGGCCATCCAGTCCCCCAGTGTCTGTAGATTTAAAGGGGGGGAATCAAACCTGACGCAAAGCTGTTTTGGGGTACCCAGGGAGCATGGCAGAGGTAGCTTAAAGGGCCCCCTTTCCAGGGTTCAAAATGTTTGCTGATCTTGGGTGGGGAGGTCCTAGATAGACACATTTTTTATCTGGTGTTGTGACAAACTGATTGACCACAAAAGCATATGGAAGGGTAATCACATTTGTACAGTGACAAAATTGGAAACCCCTCCCACCACCCCTCAGTCTTATCTTTTTCTCCCTAATGAGGTGGTTTGGACCCCCCCCCCATTTTAACCCTGGCCCTTTAAAGGGCCACAGTGACACAGTCCCCTGCCCTGCCAGCTCCAGCAAATGTCTGTTTCATTTCTCTCTGGCTTGAGCACAAAAGGGCTGCAGTCTGCACTTGTTTGCTGAACATCTGTGCACTGCTGCTTCACAGCTTTAGAAAAACAAAAACAGAAAGTTGGCTGTCGACTTATCTGTGGGTGTTTGTAAAACTTGCCTCAGCAATGTGACTCATTCATCCTGCTAAAAGCACTGAGAAAAGTCGCTCATCCAATTCGAGCAGACTCGACACTCCTGTCGCGACCTTGCGTTCAAGCTGGGTTCATTAGGTTCAGGCTGAGACCACATCTGTGAGCGTTCAGCGCAGCATGTGGACTGCAACAATGGATGATGAAAGGAAAGGAGACAGAAAGAAAGAGAGAAAGAAAGAAAGAATGGAAGCAAGACGATGAAGGGGGGGGGCTGTCTGGAGATGAGTACGGTATTATCATTGTTATTTTTTTTATGTCTCCTGCTCTACTTGCCTTAAAGGTAATTTTAGATAAAGAAACAATGTAAGAGGAAAGTCTTTCAAAGCAAACAGGGGTGTTTAACTGGGGATGACTCAGACCGAGTGACATCACAAACATAAAATAATCTTTGTGATGTCATTTGTTGGGGGAGGGGGTGGGGGGATATCTCCAGGCAGTCCATTTTCTGTCCTCCCTGTGAATTTGTCAACGGTGTTTTTTTTGTTGCATTATCTGCTCTCTCCATGGCTGTCCGTCGCGCTGCCTGCGTCACCTCCGTGTAACTGATTTGTGGTCCCGCTCTGCACGGCCCATGCTCTGAAATGATGGTAATGATAGGGGTGGGAGTAAATCGTGCTCTTTGAAGATTACTGTAGAGCGAAACCCCTACACCTCGCTGTAAATGGAGGATGGGTGGAGGCAACGGGGCAGGGGTTTGACAGAGGGGGGCGGATGAGTGTGCGAATGAGGAGGTATTAGTGAGTGAGAAAGTTTGAGTGAATGAGGAAGTGTGGGTAACCAAAGAACAATAAACACAGTTAAATACAAAACATTTGGTGTGACACATTAGTCCCAGACATAGCCAGCACGGGGCCATGGGGCAAACCACTGGAAGGGTAAGGCCCTCATGCATGCAGGCCAGCAGGAGCCCTGGTTTATTCTGTTTATAGTATCCCTGCATGGGGATGTCTGTGTATGTGTTTTTATAAGCGTATGAAATACACATTAAATTCTGTTTCAGTTTCAGGGAGAAGTGGTCACCCGCCTGATGTTCTGAATTCTTTGCCAACTAGCCTTCCCTATTTTTTGACAGTACAAATGAAAATCAATCATTTACTGCCTAAACAGAGGAATGTCACCATATCATCAGTTCACAAACTTGCAGATTCCCAGGTGGCCAGCAGAGGGTCACTAGAGCAACTGGAACTCCATCCTCTGGTCGCAGGACTCACAGCTGCACCACAAAGACCCTCAATGCATGCATTACCTAAGGACCTGACTATTGTTTGTGTTAAGTACTTGAGCACCATTAACGCTGAAAACAACAGCGAGAAAAATAACTATTATCACAAAAACACGTATCACTAGAGTTTATGTGTGAATATCTGGTCACAGCACAGTGAAAATTATAATGTTGTTCACTGCCAATGATGAGAGCTATCTCTGGGATCAACAGCAGAGTGATCTTTTTTCATGATGGATAACCCTTCTGTGCCATTTAGAGAAAATGACGCAGAGGCAGTGACAGATACAGAGGACTTGAAATGAACTGACTGACAGGTGCATTGAGCAAAAAAAACACTCTGCGGTGTGATGGGTGGCTGGGACAGATGGTTATTGCTGTTATTTACAACGACCATTGTTATTCCCAGGGTTGTATGACACAATTCCCTGATAATGGAAAGCTGCAAAAATTATATTACCAAAATGATGAAATATGCTTTAAATGTGCACCCAGTAAATCTACAAACAGCCCCACTGGGAAGTATAAATATGCCAGCAGGAATCTTGACCAGTCTCTAAGCCGCGACTCAGCTCACGCAGGGGAAACTGGCGTGTATTTATTGCCCCCTCCGGAAAACAGAAAGGAATGTTTTAAAGAGACTACTTCATTTTTTACTGGCAATAATCCGCCTGTGGTGTGTGTGTGTGTGTGTGTGTGTGTGTGTGTGTGTGTGTGGGGGAGGAATTTATGACTAAGAAAAAGCTCTAAAATTTGAAGTGAGATTAATCAGACGAGCATGAAATCATGGACCGGGAAGCAGCTGAAACAGACAAAGGTCAATGAGGCTCAAAACCGCAAAATGAGGGAGGGGTGGGAAGTTTTATTAGCTCAGCAAAAAAAGGGAGTAAAAGTGAAAAGCAAGTTTACAAAGTCCTGAAACAACATTCTTCACAGGACTATCTCAAAACATCCAGTTCCTGTAGTCTATTTAGATTTCAGAGACCCCAAACATGCCCTTTTCACACACAAACTGTCCAACTTAAATCATTACTCGACATGTCAATAAATGTCCATACATTTTTACTGATTTTGCTTTCTGGTGATGTTCAAAACTTTTGCTGAAATTGTATTTTTTCCTGAATTAAATGTGCAATACATGAAGATGTACAACATATTAATTAAAACAATAAACAAAATTTTGTGACTGTGTGTGCACATGTGTGAGTATGTCATGTGTGTGTAAAAAAATATTTGTAATGCTTTCTGATTATATCTTGTCCCAAGGTGCTTCTGGATAACTGAAAGATGCAAGCATAAAAAAAATGTAACAAAAATGAGAATATAAGTTCAGATAAGAGAGGATATGTATCTGATGTCTAATTATGAACTAATTGTCCCCTGCTTCTCAGAAACTTTGGAAAACCTGGTGTGCAACAGGCTTGTTTTCCAATCATGTGATCCTCTTCAACTGTCAGCATAATTTTAGAGCTCAACACTCCACATCCTTGGCTCTGGTTTTCTATTGGAAAATGTTTCAAGAGCACTCGACAATAAGGAATTTACTATTGCTATTTTCATCAACCTGTCTGATGTTACTGACAGTAGACCATAAAATTGACTACCTGAGGTTCAAAAACCTAATCTGACAGGAATCAATGTGTATCTTGGAATGTTACTGAAACACAATATATTTAATTAAAGTTGTTGTGCTCCCCAAGTCTCTGTACTTGGCCTGCTACTTTTCTTGGACACTATTTTTCTTGTTAATGCAACCCATTCATTGCAGATGACAAAAATATTTCCTATCAGACAAGAATGATGATCAATGAACAACTTTCAAAATTGCAAATCAATAAAGTTTAAAATAAATTTTGTTCACAAAAAATTGTACCTTAACATAATTTTTTTCATGGGTTTGAAATAACACAATTCTGTTTTCAGAAATACAATTACTATATCAAAAATGCACTTGCCATATTTCCCATACCAATTTTCTGAGTTGTTAAATATGAAATTCCTATTTGTTATTATCAATGAAAAACTTTTAGAAGTCATATTTTATGAGCCCAACAGGACTGCAATAAATATTTGTGTCACTAGACCAGTGCATGGTCTCTTATCCCCAAAATCAGTATAATGCAAGGATTTATCTTTTGCAGTATCGTTTTCTGTTTTGCTTTGCTATATTTGTTTTTTGTATGCTTCACTAACATTTTAGTTTGTATGAGCGCCATTCTCAATTCAAAAACAGATTTAACAGATAGCTATTTTGGTCTGAGTATCCCATTTACAGAAGATCATTATAAATCAGTTGTAGTTACTGACTACTGGATTCTTGGCAAAAGCATACCAAAGTTGGAGTACATCATGTCACAACACAGGCAGTAGTTCAGTGATGATGTCATAGTTATGAGCATGTCAAATGAGGCTAACTTGTCTTTCCTTGACCTTATCATTCAAAATCGAACCATCTCTGAAGTCTGGTGAAGTAAGAAAGCTCACTAAGGTCCTCCAAGGTACTGTTAATGTGATTCTACAGTACAAAAAAGGCACATCAGTTTCAGTTTTTCCACAAACAATTCACAGATTTTTAAACAAATAAATTTAAAATTATTTTAAAACGAATTTGCTCCTGGATGAACATTTACTGTTTGTATGAGATCACTGCTGTATTTCAGTTAAATGGTGCCCTCTTGGGGTGAATAGGATGCAGCCTATGCTAAGGTTTGAACTCTTCTCCTGAAATGTATGGTGTGAACGTTTCATTGCCAAAGTCTACACTGAAAATCACTCTCTGTGTTTGAAATTAAAATGCTTACTGATATTTTTATAATCCAGTTTTTTCAGGCTAACATATTTTTCATCCAATTTTTTTTTTTTAAAAATAAGGTCAAACTACCATTTTCAAAGATACATAAGACATTAGCCTTGAATAGGCTATGATGCAAGTTGTGCTAATTGCTTCACTTTTTGGCAAAATGTGAGGAATATTATTTAAGGCAATTTTGTGCCTATTACCAATCATCGCTGGTGCTAAAACCATTATTGTGTGTTTGTGTTTTGCTGGCTGCGGATTTTCCAGCTTGATGTTCACCGTGCTTTGAACCGTCTTCCTGTGTTGTTGCCCCAGTGCTGCTTAATGTGTCTTGCCATGATAGGCTTGTAAGTCGCTCTGGGTAGAGCATCTGCCAAATAAATAGCTGTATAAATTGGCGCTTGTGATGCTTCCAAGATTCAAAGCGGGTTACTATGGGAACAACGTCCCTTTTCAGCATCAGTTTTCTTCCCTTCAAAGTACATAAACAAGGCGACGAAGGCGAGTTGCCCTGGCAACACCGAGCAGCAAACTCGGCAATCTTCGGGCGGCAAGAGAGCGCAGTGCGCATGTGCACAAGATGTGTGACGAGTTCGCTGGTTTCCTCCCGTTTCTGTCTATTCGGTGATTCAAGCGTTTCTGACACTATTAATGGCTGAGTCCCACTTGAAATGTTAACCTTTTCGGGGACTGGAGAACAGAAAATACGTGAGCGTTAGGTTATCTTAGACCGCGTGGACCGGGGGACCAGTGCGACAGAGACGCCTCTGCCAAAGCCTCTGGAAGAATAGACAAGATGGTAAGTTTCAGTTCAGCGCGCTCGCTAATGTTAGCAAGGTTTGTGAGTTTTGTTGGTATTGTTCCCTTGTGCGGGTAAAGACGCTGGGAAGAACTCCAGTTTCGTTGTCGATGACAGCGAAGCTCTCTGTCAGTCTCCCAAACATTAACTGCGCTTTACGTGTACATGCCACTGTACTTTTAGATTTATGCTCTAAGTTAGGAACTCGCTTGTCGGCTAGCAATTTGCTTACCTGTACTTAAGATGGCAACAGCTCGTCGATAATCAGGTAACGTTAGCTTAGCCTGAACAAGCTATGAGTAAGCTAGTAGTCACGCCCAGTCATATTCATCGTAAGGGAATGCGAAATAGAGCGAAGTTAAGACAGCCAATAGCGGGCATCCAAAGTGTCAGTGACATGTGTCCGATTTTGGCTGGTCAGCTGGGTGTCACCTGTCATTATATTTTAGCTTGCACTACAGGTCGACAGTGATCTCATATTAGATCATTGAACCACATAAATAATGAAATATGGTTAGCATGGCTCATTTCTAATTCTGCCTGCTAATAAAATAAGTTTGAGCAGTTAAGATTATATAAAACTTGAATTGTCAATTTACCCAATCTAGTTAGTTATGTAGCTGAGATACGCCTTGCCTTTAACGACAAGATTTGTGTTATACTTGAATAGTTTTAACAGTACTTCTTTCCTGTCCTTACAGGAAAAGGTCTGGTTAGCTGATAGTTAAGCTGTGAAAAGGCTTGAAATGTTGGGATATCTGGAAATAAAATAGAAACTGCAATGTCTATTTTGGATTCAGGGTTAGCTTGTCACCCAGTTTAAAATGACAAATGTGAAAAGCTGTCAACCAGCAATGTATTTATTCATGTGGAAACATGGCAAGGGGGTTAAAATGGGCTGTTACTGGACTTCTCCCTTTTGCATTTGACTTCCACTAAGGATTGTGCAAAAAGGATGTAGTGTGCATATTTGCCCGTATCTCCTCAGGTGTAGTGACCTGGCCAGGGTCTGAGCTACAGCTTGTGGTTCAGTGAGTCTCTTGCTGTAGCCTAGCTCTCTCCACCCCATCTGTTCTCACGCTGTCAGTCTATGTCTGTTGGCTCGTTTTTCATCCTCCTCTCTCCAGCTCCCTCCCGTCTCAGAGTAACTCCCATGTGCTTGCTTTGTCAGGCCGTGTTTGCGTGGCGGCCTGCCGGTTTTGTACTGCAACGGCCCCACATAAACCTCACTGTCTCTTTCTCTCACCGTCACAGTTTAAACGCGCAGAAAGCGTGAAACAGCCCAGGCGCTCTCCGGCAGTAAGTACCTGGTGCTCCGTGATGAATGACATAGCTGTAGAACGTGGCGCTCCCATGTGTGTCGTCTGTTTGAGTGCTTCCAGATCCGCCCCGTGTAAATGTGCTTATGTCAATATGCTTTTACAGAACACCAGTGTTTTTCCTCCCCTTTTCTCACTTTTCGCAGTAAATCACATAGTCTGAGTCAGTTTGTAATTTCATGTTGGTTTAGTTTATGGAGCAGTAGGAAGGGTTTGACACTTCATTAACTAAGAAGAGGGAACTGAAATAACTCAACCCACTGTATAACTCCAAACAGAGGGTCATGTTGGGTTTTTCAGATTGAATACAGGTGAGCACTCTCGCTCTCCACACACACTCAAAACCCTCTCAAACCTCCTCCTGCAAGCGTTCCCTTTAAGCAATCTATTTTTAAATGACCCAACTGCATTCAGTGTTTTTTTTACCTCTCCTCTGCCGGTTTCAGGCCATATCTCTAGTGTTTTTAAGCATTTGTTCAAAGTCAGCTGTAACTTTGAATGACTACTTTCTGTAGATGGATGGGTGAATGGAGGGTGAAGTTAGCGCTGGGCTATATGCCTGACTGAGCCGTCAGAAACAAAGAAGGAGAATAGTCAGAAGCTTTTGGAAATTAGACCTGACTGTCTGTAAAAAAAGCTGGAAGCAACCTGAATTTCAAGTTTTTTCAGTGCAACTTTGAAGAATGTGAGGAAGTGCGGTGTACTCACAATACAATATTTTCTCATGTGCTGTATATATTTATTAGTGTGCATATACATGTAGTCATCAAATATGTATTATTATATATTAAATCATTAGTTGAGGTTTTACTGTTGTCCAGCTGGCAGTCATGTTATATTTATATTAAGTATTATATTTGATTATTGAACACTGATAACATGGTAACACTGACTTGGCAGTTACTGTCTTGCTGCAGTGCAGTTATTCGTTGAGGGGTTGCTTTTGGTTAAACGAGGTATCTGTCCGTTCATCCGTTTGTTTGTGTGTGGTGGTTGGGCCACAGGAAGGACAGCCTGCACCAGTGTTCACCCCACCCCAAACGTCTGCTGTTTATTTACTAATCAGAGATGGAATGCAGCTGGACGCTCTCATGACCAGCATGTGACACAACATACACAAGTTAGTCAGCAGGGCTGTCTTTACTACACCAAGAATAGTTGGCTTTCATGCATTGCCACACATTGGAAACAGTGTCCTGTTTTACTAGGGGGGGGCAGAAGTTAATACAGTGACCCTCTCTGTCACACCGGTTCACAGACCTTTGGCTTACCTCTTCTCCTCTCATGAATAAAGACATGGAATGCATGAGAGAAAGCCGGCTGTTTTGGGAAAGCCCCTGAGAGCACTGCGGAATGTCGGACTGACTCACACAAATCTGCATTAATACCCTGCTGTCCTTAATAGGATGAGCCCACATGTCAACCCTTTACCTGCTCATGGAAGCAGAGCACCTCACTGCCGCTGGCTTGATCTCTGCTCCTGCATTACCGAGATGCCCCCAGGTCCGGTACACTGGACTCCACTTAGCATTAGCATAAGGAATGAAAGTCTGTGGGAAGGTAAGGTAACGCACCCTAACCCTTATCAAAGGTGAGGGGATGCCCTCTCTTACCAGGAGACCAGATGTCAGAGATGTGGGTTTGTACTTTTTATTACAAAGCCACATCTCTAACTTTAGCGTTTGTGGGAAGGCGGAGGATTTATGGATGTGTTGCTGTTCTCTTGCTAAGTAGACAAAAAGGCTGAATTGCCAAAACATTACACCACATAGTAAATTCCAGTACTTGACTGCCCCCTTAACGTCTTCCTGACAGCCAGGAGAAGCAGAACAAACCCGGTGAGTTACATATGACAAAGAGTAAGGGTGGTAACCCCTGTACCCTGGTCAAAGTCTGTTAAAAGAAACTGGCCTAAAGAACCCTTATATGTCATTGGCTGCACAGTTCCTTTGAAAACCCCTTTTACTTTGAGTCCTCATGTTGTCTCTGCAGAAGAACACCAAGTTCTAAGTTGATCTACTTTAAAATTAGGGGCAACACCCCCTAGACAAAATATAACAATAAATAACAATAAAACAAAATCATCCTGGAAAATATTCCAGGTCAGTGAGTAGCATTTTTGGGTGCAGCTTCATCCCAGATTTCTCCTTTGTGACAATTTTTTTTTCCTTCAGATTTTTTAAAATCCTCCCGCTCCTATTTGCGGGCAGGTAACTGACACTTAAAATGGTTTAACATCATGGCATCTACATGATGCCTCCATTAGAGAGAGAGAGGGGAAATGTTTTTGGTTGAAAACATGTCAGGTTCATTTAGTGCACATGGAGGACAAAACCTGTCAAAATGCAGTCTGTGGTGCATTCAGGAAGTGTGCAATTAAATGGAAATAGCCAAGTGAGACAAATGCATGAAAAGCTAAGCCCTTTAAAGAATGAATGAATATTTTAATATGTAATTCTAAATGAATTATTTAACATTACATAATTCACATTTATTTGATGATATGATTATGTTCAGTCTTTAATTGCACATTTATTTTCTGATCTGTTTAGTGGTTGTGTTTTGGCAGGCTTTGTCCTCCGCAGATCTGGAAATTAAATGGAATACATTATTTTTGCATTAGCTGTGGGTAGCCTGTGTGCACCAGCTCTGGAGAGACTCTGATAGTGAAGGGAAGTCCACCGTGTTGTCTCGCTAGAGCTATGCAGTGATCTGAAAGCTGAACTCTTGACACTGTACTTTGGTCTATGAGAAATTATTTCTGAGTCACTGATCCTATAGCCTCACCAGGTATCCAGCTCTGTATTCTGACCACTGTCTCTGCTGTTGAAGCTAAAATACTCCTTTTTTAGGCATTGTATGAATATTCATGAAGGGGCGTGGTCAAGAACAAATCTGTGAGGTGTTCTGTACTGGATAACAGCACCAGAGAACCCTAGAACCTAGCACCAGAACCTGCTAGTTCATACCATACTGTAGTTCATAACTGGAGAGGAGAGATGTATTCACATTGACATTACAGTATCTTTGTTGTAACCAGTGAAGAGGGTGACTCACAGATACTCTACACTGGCCCTCAGCACCAGCAGTGCTGCTGGTTTTCTTATCAAACTGATCATTTATTGGCCAATGTAGCTGGGACTGCATCTCATCCCATCTAACCCTGAGCTCTGAATGTATATTTTCATCTTCCTCTCACTATACTTTCAGACTAAAGCAACAAGTTTTCCACTGGTACTTACTAAAAGCATTTAAGGATATTCTGTAACAGTGTGATATCTGTTTTGGTTGGTCTGGCACTGACAACTTGGTCTCAACTTGGCTTGTTGTTCTAGCTTATTGTTGTGCACTCTTGTAAACCTCTCTGTAGAAGATTTTCTGCTAAAGGTCTAAGTGTAAATGTAAGTGCTGGATTGTTCCACTCTCCCCATGCCCCAGGTGTAAATCAGTCTCTAATTGGAGGGTAGGATGAAAACCAGCAGCTCCACTGGCCCAAAGGTGCAGGTTTGAATACCTCTAGTCTGACACCTGACCTTAGGGTGAAAATATGAAGGTATGAACAGAGACGTAAGAGGATGCAGGAGTGTTTTCCTCCCTAGCCTGCAAAACACCAACTGAATTCAGTCAAAGGAGACTGCATATTAGCCATTATGCTGTATATATGTTCAGACATAGAAAATAACACAATGTAAAGTTTAATAACTAAGCATTGATAAAGGACAAAGGCAAAACGCAAATTATATTGCAGTAATGACGAAATGTTCTTTAATCTGTACATAATGTGTCAATCTTCATTTCAGCAGTTGCATTTCACTTGTGTTTTTATACTGGTCCTTGATGCCTGTCTCTTTGCAGGTCATCCACTCTATGAAGCACTAAGAAGCACGGTTACGTTGCTGTTGGAACCTTCATATTTTTAACCTAGACCTCTGTCCCCTTACCTAGATTTGGCACAAGCTCTGTGTTGTATTACCTCTGAACCCTGACCATTGACCTTTAGCCCCTGGCTTTTGCAGATGCGCTTCATGCTGCTGTTCAGCCGGCAGGGGAAGCTGCGGCTGCAGAAGTGGTACACGGCCACGGCGGAGCGCGATAAGAAGAAGATGGTGCGTGAGCTCATGCAGGTGGTGCTGGCCCGCAAGCCCAAGATGTGCAGCTTCCTGGAATGGAGGGACCTCAAGATTGTCTACAAGAGGTACCGTTACCACTGTCCGCTTAGGAAGAGGGGTAGTGTTAGCACTGTCCGCGTAGGAAGAGGAGTGGTTTTAGCACTGTCCACATAGGAGGAGGGGTAGTGTTAGCACTGTCCGCATAGGAAGAGGGGTAGCGTTAGCACTGTCCGCATAGGAGGAGGAGTAGCGTTAGCACTGTCCGCGTAGGAAGAGGGGTAGTGTTAGCACTGTCCGCGTAGGAAGAGGAGTGGTTTTAGCACTGTCCACGTAGGAGGAGGGGTAGTGTTAGCACTGTCCGCATAGGAAGAGGGGTAGCGTTAGCACTGTCCGGAGGAGGAGTAGGAGGAGGAGGGGTAGCGTTAGCACTGTCCGCGTAGGAAGGGAGGGGTAGCGTTAGCACTGTCCGCGTAGGAAGAGGGGTAGCGTTAGCACTGTCCACGTAGGAGGAGGGGTAGCGTTGGCACTGTCCGCGTAGGAGGAGGGGTAGCGTTGGCACTGTCCGCGTAGGAGGAGGGGTAGCGTTAGCACTGTCCGCGTAGGAGGAGGGGTAGCGTTAGCACTGTCAATGTAGGAAGAGAATTAGCATTAGGTCTGCATGTATAAAGAGAGGTAGCATTGGGACTGCCCATATGGAGAATGTGTATATATAACTGTGTATAGTTTGTGCATGCATGAATGCATGTAGTATGTGTGTGATAACCCCTCCTTCTCTCTCTCTACACAGGTGTGTGTGTAGTAAGTAAGCGTGTGTCAACCCTTCTCTCTCTGCAGGTGTGTGTATAGTATGTGAGTGTGTGTTAACCCTTTTCTCTCTACAGGTGTGTGTGTAGTATGTGAGTGTGTGTTAACCCTTCTCTCTCCGCAGGTATGCCAGTCTGTATTTCTGCTGTGCGGTGGAGGAGCAGGATAATGAGCTCATTACTCTGGAGATCATACACCGCTTTGTGGAGCTGCTGGACAAGTACTTCGGCAGCGTGAGTCACCTGCTCTGCCTCTCCCTCCCTCCTCTCTCTCTGTCTCTGTCTCTGCCTCTCTGTTCCTCTCATACCCTCTTTCCTGTGCTCCGTCCCTCCTCCCTCTCTCACTCCAAACGTTGTTTTCCCTCCCCTCCTAAAAAGTGCAGCCTAGATATTTCTGTACTAATAATCATGGCCCCTTTTCAAATCTTACCTTTATCAGAAACAAATCATTGAGAAAGTTGTTTTTACTCAATTCAGTAAGTTTTTAAATGTGAATGGTCTTCTAGACAGTTGTCAATCTGGTTTCAGACAATGAACAACATCAGCCTAAATACTGACATGTTCTAGACTATAAACCCAAAAGGCACCTGAGATAATCAGAGAAAAATGTACTAATAGAGCCTAATAGTTCAAACAAAACAAGGAGAATTGGCTTTTAGCTATTATGCCACAAACAGGGACCAACTTCCCAATGAGCTTAGATTTGCTCCAACTCTACCTATTTTCTAGGCTAAAAAGTCTCTTGTTCTTTCATGCCTTCGATTAATCATCTGCACTGCACTTATAAATAACTTTGAATAATTTTTAGTTTATTTATTATTTTATTCCTCTTATATAAAATCCTCTTTATATAGTTTTAGTATATGTTCAATATAATATAATAATAATATGTTTTCTGTGTCTGTTCTTATGCTTTTGCTCTTATTCATTTTATCAGATTTTATCCCTACCATTTAGATTTTTTACTTTTTATCTTTATTCATTTAATGATATGTATTTTTAAAATGTATCTTATTTCTTTACTCTTTTTTTAACTTGTGTAAAGAACTTTGAATTGCCTTTGTGTACACAACGTGCTATACAAATAAATTTGCCTTGCCCGGCCTTGCCTTCCTCTCGGCCAACCCTGGACCGTCTCTGCTCAGTCGGGCTTAATTGGGATAATCAGAACAGTAAAAAAACTGGGTCATATAGCGGCTCCTGTTGCCTGATATCTGATCTCCCTCCCCTCTCCCCCTCTCTGCTCTCCTCCCTCCTCTGATCTCCCTCCCCTCTCCCCCTCTCTGCTCTCCTCCCTCCTCTGATCTCCCTCCCCTCTCCCCTCTCTCTGCTCTCCTCCCTCCTCTGGTTTCCCTCCCCTCTCCCCCTCTCTGCTCTCCTCCCTCCTCTGGTTTCCCTCCCCCCCTCTCCCCCTCTCTGCTCTCCTCCCTCCTCTGGTTTCCCTCCCCTCTCCCCCTCTCTGCTCTCCTCCCTCCTCTGGTTTCCCTCCCCTCTCTCCCCATCTCTGCTCTCCTCCCTCCTCTGGTCTCCCTCCCCTCTCCCCCTCTCTGCTCTCCTCCCTCCTCTGGTCTCCCTCCTCGCTCCCCCTCTCTGCTCTCCTCCCTCCTCTGGTCTCCCTCCCCTCTCCCCCTCTCTGCTCTCCTCCCTCCTCTGTTTTGTTCTTGCGCAGGTGTGTGAGCTGGACATCATCTTTAACTTTGAGAAGGCTTACTTCATCCTGGACGAGTTTCTGATGGGAGGGGAGATCCAGGACACGTCTAAGAAGAGCGTGTTGAAGGCTATCGAACAGGCTGACCTGCTGCAGGAGGTAAACACTGTGCCCCCCTCTCCATCCCTCTCTCCACCTCTTTCTCTTCATCTAGTCCTTCCTGTTTTTCTCTTTTCCTCCCTCTTTCTCTACCCTCTCTTTCTCTCTCTGTCTCTGTTCTGCTTTCTCTCTGCCTTCTTCCCTCTATCTCTCAGCCAACTCTGCGTTCGGCCATGTTTTTAAATGGTCGGTGTTGAAGTTTCATATGTAGTAACAGTGGTGGTATGGAGCGCTGTTAGACAGTCTCAGAAAGGACTAATTTAAACAGGGAAGTATGGAAAAGACTGTGTCGCACATGCTATGCAAACCAGCAGGGGGCGCTCAGCTCTGCTCCTGAGAGGCTACAGTGTCAGCAGAGAATTTAGGCCCTCAGAATCATGGGAAGGCTATAACCAGCCAGTGCTGAAATGTGCCGAAACCCCAGAGGCACAGCTCCCCGTCCAAGCTGGGGTTGGTATCCAATACCTAAACTTTTAAAACTGGAGCGTCCGAGAGAAAATGTGAAAAGGGGTATGTTCACACACTTTTCGGATCTGTAAATCAAAAAGTTAGTTGCCATAAGACCATTTAAGAAACATTGTGTCAGTTGAATGTTTTAAATGTAGAAAAAAGAATTTCCCCTAGTTCTGTCAATTTTTTGGTGTGATGATTTTCGCAGCTAAGCAGTGAAATGCTTTTGTGAATCTTTTGTCTTGAGTACTTTTTAAGCTTGTTGCCATGAATAAGTTGCCTGCTTTTACTGCTGTTTACTGATTCTCTTCTGTTTCTTCCTCCCCAATATCTCCTTCTCTTTTCCTCAGGAGGATGAGTCTCCCAGAAGTGTTCTGGAGGAGATGGGCCTGGCCTAGTCTGCAGTGCAGGGCTTGCAGACCATAAAAGGAGAGGGAGGGAGGAGCTTTGGTGCTGCAGGGGGAAGGGTTTTGTTGTGTGGGAGGAGCCAATCCTAAGGAGAAGAATGTACCAGAGCAGTGTGTGTTTGTGAAAATTGGAACTGAACTCTGAATTACTGCAAAAAAAAGGATGTTTACTCCTGATATTTTTTTTTTTGTCTGCCAAAAAAAAAATGGTGAGACGTGTATGATGTGGGTGTGTATGGTCCTGCTGTGGCCTTTAACACTTCATTTTGTTTGTTATTTTCTTTGTTTTTGTGGGTGAACGAAGAAAACTGTCACAGTTGCCTGTTTAGATACAGCTGTTTAGAAACTTCCTAGTGCAAGGCCTTATATGGCATCGATCGTGAGCGGGTGAGATCACCAAGCCCTCAGTTGTCCTGGTAACCATCATCCAGTGTAAGAGTTTGCTTGGTCTACCAGACATCTGTACCACTCGGTAAGGGGCAGCAATGTTGGGCTCTTATCTAGTACGACCGATCGCTCTCTTTCACTGGGTTCCCCATTTCTGGAACCCCTGTAACTTTGCTTCCAAAAAAAGGGTTTTAAATGTGTTTCAAATGAAGTAAGTAAGCACATTCACAAAGGGATCAGCCTATGAGTTCACAGCCCCAGTCCTGGCTGTTTTTACCCACCTGAACTGAGCCTTGCCAGCAGGCTGATCCAGCACTGGTCCCCCCGCACATCCTCAGGATGAAGTGGCCACACAGTCCTGGGGCTCCTCCCATTCACATGACCGCTAACTTTCACCACTTTTCACGCTGCAGATGTGGCAACAGTCTCATGCTGTCAAAGCAAATGGAGGAACACAAAGTCAGCATATTTTCTAAAAAATCTGCAGGTGCTCAACCGGCCAGGAGAGGCCACTAGTGAGCTGAAGAGACTGATAAGTTTAACAAGGCTACCTCCCTAGTGTCTTTCACTGGTGAGGGCTGAGCCAACTGTAGACCCCTGGTCATAGCTGCTAACAGAGCAGCCGGGGACTGAACTGAGCTGCTTCACCTCTTAGGTAAATTAAGTCATTGATTGGCTGTAGGGTCCACCACACACTTTATTAACAAAGCCTAACCTGGCTGCCAAATGAAAGGAAACCACAAAATCCAGTAAGCACTCCACCCGTGCAGGACGAGCTGTGTACACCTGGATTAAGGAGGTGAAGTCCCCATTCCAAACAGGCTGTGGAAGGGTGCATCTACATTTTGGGTTGTGACCAGGAGAGTCACGGGTCTCTCCCATTGTTTGCCTTTTCATTTTTGTGCTCACTATTTCCAAAGATTTTTGTTGTCTTTTTTTTTGCCTGTAAGATAGCAATCGGGGAAAGGGAAGAACAAATATCTGAAACTAAGAGGTGAATGTTTAAATATCTGTGTGCTGGGGTGTGGTGGGGCCACATCTTTGTGAGAAGCTCTGGGTTAACACCGTCATCGCTGCTGTTAGCTCTCTGCTGTCTGTCTTTCCTGCTGAAAGGAGGACTCAGTACTGCAACAGTCTGGATGTGTGGAGCATGAATATGTATTTCCAGTGTGAAAAAGGGAAGAATGCTGAGATTTAATTTTTTAATAAACGATAAGTGTTTGAAAGAAGTGCTGGAAAGTTGGAGGCGAGAGATGTTGATTTGTTTGTGTGAAATTAGAGAGTGGCTGTGGAGGAGTTTGGAGTGGCATAATGTGCGTGTCAGACTGCACAGCAAACACACGCACTGAGTCACAGAGATGATTTTAACTTCCTGTGGGCTTCTAATCTGCCAGTATCAGCAATGGCTCTGTGTGTGTGCGTGTGTGTTTGCGTTTGTATATACACACAAATGTGTGTGTACGTGCATATGTGGATGTGCTTGTGTGTGTGCGCATGTGTGTACATGCATATGTGTCTGTTTGTGCATGCCAGGTGTATGTGTGAGCATATGTGAGGATGGGTGTGTGCGTGTGTGTGTGTGTTTCTATTTACATGTGTGTACCTGTGTGTGTGCATGCACATGTAAGTTTGTCGTGTAAGGGTATGTATGTGTATTTTTGTGTAAGATACTATGTTTCGCTCGCACATGCTCGTTTGTGTGTGTGTGTGTATGTGTGAGAGAGAGAGAGAGACTGTGAGAGACATAGAGTGTAAGTGGGGATGAGTCACTAATCCTTTCTGTCAGCAGTACAGTGAAACTAGACTGCACCAAATTCCATTCCATGGTTTTCTGCACACTGACAACAAAGGAAATTGCATTTGAGAGAAAGAGTGCTAGAGAACAGAACAGGGGAAGAAAATGACGGAAAGAAGGGGTCAGAAAGTGTATCAAAGGAAGGGCATCAGAAAAGGGTACTTGGTGAAATACCAGAACCACAGTTCGCCTGTCAGTGACAGCCCCATTTACAAATTACTGTGATTTTCAACCCCCCACCACCCCCTCCCAAAATACCTGAACAAAGCTTAAATTGAAGTAAAGAGAGGTGGAAATTCTGGATATCTACAAAAAAAGAGAAAAATCAAGAATGTTATAAAAATGCTTCAATGTCATCTGGAAAAATAACATCCGTGTGAATCATTTTTCCCAGTTTCCACCGTCATCACCCGCGTTTGATCAATAATGGTGGGATTTCGTGTTGCACAACCAAAAAATTCTGTGCTTGAGCTTTCGGTGCAAGAACTCCCAACTCAGTTCCTATATTTGTCACACAATTAATTTATTAATATGTTTATGTGCTTATGTACTTATATATTAGTTGATTGATTAGGTTGACGCTCATATTCAGATATTGTACAAGATCATAATTAAAACTGAAGTAAAATAGGTTGAATATACTTCCCCAGACAAAAACTGGGCTCACATACCGAACAGTCAGTAACACAGAAAGTGAATATTGTGGATGAATAAGTTAGCCGGTGACATGAGCAGCTCCTGGCTGGCTAGTTTGGGTGTGTTTGTGTAATGGAATCTGATCACACACACTAAGAGGCAGCTCTATTGGGTATTCCTTCCTATGACCTGGGCACACTGTTGCCATCTGTGATGAGGTAGGAGCTGGCTTGTTTGGATACACTTCTGTCTGCACCACTGTTGTGCTGAAATGTTAGGTGATAGCATGTAGCCCATCTTTTACTCTGATATGTCCTGTCAGCCTCTATCATGGGCAGCCTGATTCTGACTGCTGGTCTGCTAATGGCCTTACAGGCGGTGGCCTGTTCTCGACACACCCGAGTCACTGCGATGTGCAAGAACCCCTCATGGGACTGCTGTTTCTAATACGCATCCCCTTGCCCCTGGAGCCCACTGCCCATGTTGTGTTCAGAGACACTTCAGTCTTTTCTCTTGCTAATTCCCCTCTGAAATGCAGACACACATGCATTCTGTAAGACCTGCCTACCTGATTAAATTGCATAGTCTGATCACTTCATGTGTCAGTGGTTGAGAGAGCATAGGTTTGCTTAATAAAGTGGTTAAATGCTAAGAAAGAGTGCATTCAGACTTTGAAATTACCTTATGACAAGTCTTATGTGGGATTCATGTTCCTAAGTAAAATACATATACAGTGTATGCACAAACATACATATTTATGATGAATATATATATTTGTGTACATGTGTATGGGTGGTTGCCAGTGGATGATCGTGTGTGTTAAGGAGTGAGTCTGTGAGAATGCAAGTGTTAATGTATGAAAGAGTGTTTGTGCGTGAGTGTGTTTGCGAGTGTGAGCAAGTGTGTGGTGAGTGGGTGAGTGTGTGTGTGAGAGTGTGGATATGAGCATGTGTTCAGCTTCTTTGTGGTGGAAGGTGGAGGTACTGCAGCATGTGTAGATGACTCACCCCTCAATCATGTGACTCATCAATCACTGCAGTTTCATTATCATCCCTCTCTCTCCCTCTTCCTCTCTTCTCTCTTCTCTCTCTCCCTCTTTTACAGGCTGAGCATATGGCTAATGCATCTTCTTCCTTTTGCTTTTTTCTTCCTCTCCTTCTCTTTCTTTTCAGCCTACTCTCTCATTTAGGCTCTTTCTACCCACATCTCTTTCTCTTCCTCTCTCCCAGATGCTGCTCTGTCTTCTTGTCTTCCTCCATTAACCTCTATCCTTCCTTCCTACGCCTCTGTCTCCACAAATATAAAGTATGGGTGTGGGACTGCTGTGATTTATCTTAGTGTTTGAACTGGTGTGTGTGTGTGTGTGTCAGCGTGTGTGTGTGTGTGTTTTGTGTGCTTGTCTGTGTTTGTATGAGTGTGTGTGTGTGTGTGTGTGTGAGCGTGTGTGTGTGTGTGTGTTTTGTGTGCTTGTCTGTGTGTGTGTGTTTGTGTGCTTGTCTGTGTGTGTGTGTGTGTGTGTCTGTGTGTGTGTGTGTGTGTGTGTGTGCGTGTGTGCATGCAAGACAGAGTTTGTGTGTACATTGGTGTATCTATGTGTAGGTGTTTTTCAGTGTGCGTGCAAGAGTATCACAAATCACATCTGTGTGTGTATGCATGCCAGCATGTTTGTAAGTTTATGTGGGTGTGCTTTTGCTTGTGTGAGAGAGACTGTGTGTGTGCGGGTATTTGTGTCTGTTCTTGCAAATATGTTGGGGCTGCTTATGATGGTACTTGGTACTTGCAAAGGCTTGTGTTCACTTGTGGGTAGCGGTACACACCTCGCTGCACTTGTACAACCCACACACACACACGCACACACACACTTTCTAACTCAAAAAACAAAGATGAGCTTGTGTCACTGCTCATCATGAGTCTGGAATGGTTTTAAATGTTTTTCCCTTTGGTGAAAGAAGATGTAAAGTTTGAACCATCACCCCTGTCCGAAGTAAAGATTGAACCATCACCCCTGTCCGAAGCTAAAAAGGTCATCTCTCTGTCCAGAATCTCCGTTCACACTTCCTGCGCTTTTTGTGAGAGCTCTGGGCTGGGACAGAATTCTTTAGTTTTCAGCTTGCATAGAGGTGATTATATCATTTCAGTTGAATGGGGGTTAAATAAAGGCATTCATAAGTCCAATCCTGAGCATGAAGACCATGTAAACATTCATAACAATGTTCATAAATAATTTGCTCAACAGTTATATCTTTTGTGGAATAGAGTTTTCGCACTACAAGAGATAACAATTTGAGAAACACCCATAGACATTATTGGGTGGGTTTTTAAAACTTTTATTTTGACACTTCATCTCCTGTAATGCAGTTTATTACAGCTGAAATTAATATTTATACAACCCTCATGAATGTGCAATGAAAGCCAAGCTAACACCCCTCCAATTAAAGTGATGCCAAAGTGACAACATTTTGTGGAATCATGGGAAATCCAGCAGTCAATATTCATATAACTTTAGTCACCAAGATGGTTACTTTCTTTTATTCATGAGGTCAAAAATGTTCTTTACCAAATAGATACCTTTGTTGCTTTAAAATGGCATAAAGGTCTGCTTGTCTCCTGAAAATTTTCAGCTATGTATGACATCCTTCAGTTTGAAAAAATGTTGCGCAATTACCCAAATCTGAACAATGGCATTTCAGTGAAAGTGTGAGTATTTTGCTGTGAAAGAGCACTGGCGTCTGTTGTATTGCAACACTTTGCCCGTGTTGAAAAACACTCATCCTGTTGTGTGTGTTTACTCATCTGTAGTTCCTGTGCATATGGGCTGTTAATCCTTTCTTTAAAGTCCCTCTTCATCATTTCCTCCAGCTCAAATGACGTCTGCCTTCTGATGCAGCCACTCTCTGCTTCTTTAAAAATCCTCGCTTTCCCATCCGTTGAGTACATCATGAATTAGTACATGTAATTCTGAATCAGAGAAACGGAGTTCAGTCAGCTCTTTATATTTGCATACCGGGTGATTGCATACTTAATTGCGCATTGGATAATTGCATACTTCTTTTTGCTGAATGACATTCAGCTTGTTTCATTTCAGTGCCATGGCTTTTGGGACTCTGTTACATGCATACTTTGGAAAAGTCTAAAATATACCAGTAATACCAAGAGTGTGCTGTGCACCTGATTTTAAAACAATGTCTACTTCTGTGAAAGATGATTTTCCCCCATGAGGAAGGTGTATTGTGATAAAGAGTCAAAATTTTGTTGCTGTGTGATGTTTATTTTGAGATTTCTTTGCAGCAGGACTTTAAAAGACATTTTAATCATAAATAAAACCTTGTTTATCCTCTCCCAAATGAGAATTCCCATTTGTATTGATGGGCATTCCTGTGTATTTGCTCCGATGCCCTCTTTTTTAGGGGTGTAGAATCTGACCCTTCGGGGGCTGCTGTGGCTATTGGTTGATTTCACTTAAAAGGGTCAGCGTGATTGGTTGACTCATGAGTCAGTATTTTAGCACCAGGCTACAGCGCCTCACCACCCTCACAGTGGTGCTGCATGGGTGTGGTTTGATATCTCTTGCAGGCCAGCTCTGGAGAGTTGGCTAAACACATGTAAGAAGGCCATTAATGACATCATGGCCCTGACTGTAAGGTGTGCGAGTGGCTGGCCCTCACATACACCAGTTATGTTTTTTTTGTAAAACTTTTTGTGTGAAAATGTCAGCACAGATGTGAGAAAAACCCTGAGAAATATCCAAAAATGATATATATATGAAAAAACATGATGTTTGAAATTTCCTCATGTGAATTTGGGGATTTTGCATGTGTTTTTAGGGAAACTTTTACCCTTTCCTAGGGATGGCAAGATTCAGCAGCTTGTGTCACAGTTAGGATTCCACTGTGAAAAATTCCATTCTGTGTAGTTGAGTTGCCTGAAATATATATATTAATCAATATATTCATATATTATATAGACACACACACACACACACAACAAAAACACTATACCAGAGGAGCAGTGTTGATTCGACTGTAATATTCTGTTGCATATTGGGACATTCTGTAACCTCCTATTGTATCATGTGAAATTCCCACATCTTTGACTTCAGGCAGGGGAATATTGCAATCGCTATTGGACAATAATTTTCTCATCTTTCCAATACGCCATTAAAAACTAAGAACTAGATTGTAATAAAATAGTTGCTTTTATTTATTTCTCTCTTTTTTTAGCAAAACTAGTAATCAACATGCTGTGTATATACAGCAGCTTGCACATGTTTATTTAACACTGTACAACACACATCAATAACAGCGCATCCTTTCACAAGACTCCACAGCTTTTACTCAGGTACGTTAGTCATTGTCAGGAGAAATTTTTTTTCTTTTTTTTTTAAACTTTTTTTTTACAATTTTTTTTTACTTTTTGTAATGATCACAGTTTATTCAAAGAAGCAACTTTTTTTTTTTTTTTTTTTTTTGGAGATGCAAGTACACACACGTGCAGTTTCTTTCATTTTCTCTCTGTCTGTCTTCTTCCCAATTTCTTAACCTTTCTCTCTCTCTCCCTCTCTCTCTCTCCTTCTCATCTTTCTCCCTACATTCCCTCCTCACTTCCCATGGTGATTCTAAAATTTTCCCAAATAAAATCTAATGTAATGTTTGCCCCTCTCCTCTGCCACCTCCTTGGTCAGTATTTGACCTCAATGTACAGCACTGATTGGTGGATTCAAACCTTACAGCCCTAATGCTGGGCAGTGCTACTGTGTTCTGTCAATTAATTAATTGGCCAATGAAAACCGGTTTGGTCTCCACACCAGTGTGTTTTTGGATGAAAGGTTAGCTCCATCCATTTTGGGGCACCCTGAAATATGTGTATTTCCTTGCTATCATACAGGCTGCTGAATGATGGGATATGTTTTTTTCTCTTTTCTGAAACTTTTGGGACAGAGGGCAGAGTTGGAGGGGCTGAGATGTGGCATGATGGAACACTAATTATTATTATTGTTTTATCTATGTGCATCTCTGGGACTCTACAGGATATGAGGAATGGAAAAAATAAAAATGTATATTACAGAATCCAGGACCTGCATTCTCCCAAATCCCTACCTCTAAATCTGCCTCTCTCTCTCTGCCCTAAACAGCTTTCCCTCCTCCCTCCTCCCTTCTCCCTCCTCCTCTCCTGTCCTCCCCCTTCTCTCCTCAATTCAGCTTGTTTGTGTGGTATTTCCTGTTAGTGATTGTCAGTGCTGTTTTGATTCTAAACAGTAACTGGTTTTTTCAAATGAAGCTGCAGAAGAGTTAAGTTTGACACGAAGGCAAAAGGGGTAGAACAGAAGTGATGAAATGTGTTTCCGTGCTGAATTTATCACAGAGGAGGGCTGCAGTAGAGATGCAGGGTTCAGGATTCAGGATTCAGAAGCAGCTGTAAACTTGACTTCTCAACTTACCCCCCTTTTATTCCTCCTCCCTTTTACCCCCCCTCCCACCCTCCCTCCACCAACCAAGTGATCAAACCTCTGCTGATTGGTCACATCATGCCTTGCTTTTCTCTGTAACTTCAGGCCAGCCAATCCCTAACAAAGAGGACTGGACTGACAGCCTATCTAGCCAATGGGTGTAAGGCAGTTGTGCTGTGTTCACACAGTCTATGTATCACTTGGTTTCTCAGAAACATTTGGAATGTATGAATGTTGTTTTTGCACCGCTTTCATAAATACAATAAATACATTAAATTCAAAAAATAATAATTTTCATTTTTCTTTTTTTTTTTGTAAGTATGACTACAGATACAAACGATCCCTGTACATAACTGAGCATTGTTTGTAACAATCACATGAGAAAATAAAGATAAATAATAAAGGTGCTGATCTGAGGTCACGGAGGCGCTGTGTAAGGTGGCACATAGATAAAGGCATTCATAATGGGCTGCACGTATGTTCGGCTTTGCTGTGTTTCACCCTCCCCCCTCCCCCTTCCCCCCTCCCGCCTCCAATGATTTGGATACAAGTGAATTTAAGCCTTTTTGCATTACAGACACCTCTGTGCCACTTAGCATTAACATCGAAAGAGTTCGTTTTGGCTTCTCACTATGTGCACATAGGAGTGGTGTGGAGATAGACTTGATTTTCTGAGTGAATCATTGTAAATTGCTAAAGCAAAAGGTGTAAACTTCTCTCTTGCATTTGATCCTTTGTGTGAAGTAAAAAAAGGTACTCAGCGAGGAGCATGCAAGACTGGATTGACCTGAATGGCTGCACAAATGCACAAATCTGTGCCAATAATCTCTGATAAATACAAACCAAAATGGACGCCACGAGATAAAACAGCACAAGAAAAAGAGAAAAACTCCCATTTTCCGAGTATAAAACAACAAAGTGGAAACAAAAAACAAATCAGCAATGCAATCTTTCCACCGTTGTGTCTTTCATCTCTCTGTCTCTCTTTCTCTTTCTCTGTCTCTGTCTCTCCCTCTCTGTCCATTCATTCTCTGTCCATCCTTCTTTCCATCCTTCCAATTTCTTCTTGTTTTTAAAAGTTTGATTTTATCTTTTTTTTTTATTTCACTTCACGTACATTCTGCGTTTCAAGTAGACCTTTTTAATAAAGTTCTCCAGCTCCTCATCGCTGTCCTGCTCCTCCACCGCTGCCTGGCTGAAGAAGTCCTCCTCCCTGGTTGTCATAGGAGCTTGCAAGTAGTAGAGGGGTGGTGGGCGGGGTTGGGGCGGGGCCCAGGGCTTTGGCACGGGCAGAGCCTGGTAAGTCCGGGGGTGGGGGAGGATGTAGTTGGAGATGTAGGGGGTACGAGGCCAAGCTGGCCTCTTGCGAGGGCGGTACCGCTGTTTCGGCGGCAGAAAATCATAGTCCGTCATGGAATTCCCCAGGATGGCATCAAGGGACATGGGTGACTTGGCGTAGTAGCGGGCTTTAGGTTTTGGTTTGGGCTTGGGCGAGGGAAAGTAGATGGGGTAGTATGCCCGGTATGGCTTTTGGTAGAAGGGAAATGAAGGGTATGCCAGGAACTGCTTGTGTGGCTTAGTCCAGTACTTCTGATTGGCCATCTTCACTTTGGATTTTTCCTTGTACCATTTTCTAGAGGGGTTACTGGGGTAGGGGCTGAAGTAAGGGGGGGGCATGAGCTTCTGTGGTGGAGGGGGAGGGTAGGGCGAGGAGACGGGAATGAAAGCCGGTGGGGGCATTAGGGGACGGTAGCGGGGAACATTTTCGGGCATGTCCTTCTTCTTCTTCTTCCTCTTCTTGGCCTCCACGTCACTGATGATGTCGACCACATCATCAGCTGGCAGGTGCAGCTTGCTGGAGATCTCGATCAGCTTGTCGATAGTCTGTGGGTCGATGTCATCGTCTTCGTCCTCCACTTCCTCCGAGCGCTTGTCCTCGATGGCGTTGGTCCCCAGCATGGTGGCTTTCCTGCGGCCTCCAGTCGTTGCGTATCTGGCTCCACCCTGCTTCTTTACCATATACTGCAGCAGCATGTCGGAGGCAATGTCCGCCAGCTTTGCCTCCTCCTCTCTGTTCCTCTGTGCCTCCTCGACCTGCCTGCGGATCTCCTCCTGCTCTGCCCGTGCCCGGGCTTCCTCCTCCTCACGTGTCAGGATCTCCTCTTCCTCTTCCTCTTCCTCCTCCAGCTCCTCCTCAAAGCCATCATTGTCAGAGGCGACAGCAGCAGCTATGGCGGCATTAAGGCCATTGTACAGCGGCTGGTTTTTCCCGCCATCTTCTTCCTGCCACTTCATCTTTTTCCCAGCCCGTGCCACCTCCTGGTTATACAGCTTGTAGCCCTTGAGTGGCGGCAGTATCTCGTTGTCCTGGAGACCTAGGTCTATGTTTGGGAAGTAGCCCCTGGCTGCACGATGTAGCTGTAGTGCCCCCTGGGTGCCCAGAGGGGAATTGTGGCCCTCCAGCTCTTGCAGCACATTCTGCAGACTCTGTGCCTCCTCTAATCGTGCCTCCTCCTCCTCCTCCTCCTCCTCCTCATTCATCTCCTCTTCACTCTGCATCTCCTTTCCATCCTGTTCCAGTCCACCCTCCTCTGATTCTGACCTCCTCTTCCTCCTCTCCTCCTCCTCATCCTTCATTTGCACAGTCTCTGAGCCTGCTAGCCCCCCTCCCTCCTGCCTCTCTTTCCCCTTGGGGAGGCTGAGGGCCCCCAGCAGTGCAGTTGCTAGGGCCCTGGGGTCCACTGACAGCTGCTCCTCCCCCTTGGAGGTGTGGTCAGGACTCAACTCCTCCTCTTTGTCATAGGCTATGCCCCCAGCGGGAGCTGGCACGTCTCCCTCACTCTCTGCTGGGCCATTCCCCTCCACCACCACCGGGGCGGCAGCAGAGAGCTGTGGGGTTATAGCTTGCAGGACCAGCAGCAACAACAGTGTACCTGAGACCATGTCCATGCAGACGAAGGGGGGTGGGGAAGGGGGGCACCTGCCACATGAAGTGGGGGAGGAGGGAGAAAGCAAGAAAGGAAAGGGGAGAGAGAGGAATAGAGTGGGAAATAAAGAGACAGAGAGTGAAAGAGAGATGGGGGACATGAGAAAGAGAGTAAGAAAGAGAGAGGGAAGGTATAAGACAAGAGAAAGGGAAAGAAGAGCCAGGGAGAGGAAAAATTTAGATGGAGAGACAAAGAAGGAGAGGAAGCAAGACAAGGGGGGAGGAAAGACAGGAGAAAGGGAGAAAACCAGAAAAAGACAAAGGGAAGGAGAGAGGGAAAGAGATGGATAGAAAAGGAGAGAGAAAGGAATGTAATGGAATTGAGTAGATATGAAATATGAGAAAGAGAAAGGAAGAGAGATTAAAAAAGAGAGAGGGTTAGAGAAAGAAGAAAATCAGGCGAGGGGGCAGGAAGAGAGAGGGAGGAGGAGAAGAGAGAGCAGAGTCAGTTGATCTTAATCTGAAACGTGCAGACCTGAATGCAATTTGTACTAAGGAAATTGTATCATTAAACCAGCAATAGCAATATTCTTTACATTAACAATGCCTCTCCTCTCCCACCACCTCCCCTGCAACTGATCAGAATAATAATGAACAAAAGATCACATTTAAATTGGGTAATATTCTTTGTACGTAATTACTGAATCTATTTAAACTGGATTTACCTGCTTGCACAAAAAGACCACTGATGGATATTTTCGATAATAAAGCTGTATCCAGGCTCCAGTTTGGTTTACCACTCGCATTTTTGCTGTTATTTATGCCTGTCAATCACCTTGCCGTAATCTCAGACTCAGGCTTCAAATTAAGTCCGAACAGAATGTTTTTGTTTTAGACATCAATTAATTTTCATTTATCTGTAAAATATTGGTGACGGCGTTTGCTGATTGGAGGGGGGCTATTGGAAATTACTTGTTTGATGTTTTACATCCCAGCGCAGTGTAAAACTATTGTATGCAAGACCACAAAAGCGATTATTGGTGACACCAAATATGCTTATCGTTATGAATGATGTTTTGCCTAAGCCAACGTTCAATGCGTCGCAGCAGACTGAACGAAGGGGGATTGAAAGAGGGGGATTGAAAGAAGGGGGAAAGACATTTGAATTTCCTCAGCAGGAAATATTGAACGCCGCTGCAGGTCTTGTTAATTGGCTTTTAGGCTCGCGCTGCTCAGATGCTGCCTTCGCGTCACGCCTGCCCGCGCGCACAAGCTTTTTACAGCGCTGAAACGTTGCGGAGAAAGCCACGCAGTCAAAGAAGAGAGACAGATTTACTGAAAATTATTTAGCCAATTTCAACTGAAAACGAATACTATAAAATAAGAATGTTTAAATGAGCCTTTGTTGTTGTTCTTTTTTCAACATATTGGATTTTTATTTACAGAAATGTTCATGCTATGGCATCATAAGCAGTTATTTTATATGTTAGGTAGGATGGGGAGGAACAATAGAAAAATGTTAAACAGTGTATATGAAATTTGTGAATGTAACACTGTATTAAAAACTGTTGGTTTGTGTTATTGTAATATTGCATTTTTGGACTGTGTCACTCTTTGTGACTGTATCACTAAGGATTAAGACTGTGTTAAAATTTGTATAATTGTATCACTGTGCCTTAGACTGTGTTGTAGTGCTGTGTATGTAGGCTGTGTTAGCCTGTGTGTGTATGTAATGCTACTTATGTGGACTGTGCTACCCTGTATGTGAATGTAGCACAGCATATTTAGACTGTGTTGCTCTGGTCTTATTTGAAGCCAGCAGACAGAGGGCTGTAGTCTGTCTCGTCCTGCTCAGCTGGATAAAGGGTTTAGACCCTGCTGGTTCTGCACAGATGATCAGCATCAGACCACCCTGCAAACCAATGAACATTCAATATACTGACTGAGGCACAGCCTTGGCCATCTGCGGGCTGATGCAAAGATACCTACAGGAGAATGCATCTGTACGTTTGCATGCCTAAATGTGACTGAGAATCTGCATCCCCTAGCTCCAGCACATACAAGGCAACAGGGCTCCATGTTAAAAAGGAATAAGCTACCGCATAGCACTGTCCATAGCAGACCATAGGGGATGAAGCCAAGTGACCTTTAACCTTTAACCTCTGAGCCATTTAGTCACATTTTTAGATGTCAGTTCACCTGCATGTCTACATTGTTGTTTTCACCCATATAATAATGATAATAATGACAATAATAATAAAAATAATCATCATCATCCTCATCATGATCATAAAAAGAAGATGAAGAAGAAACATTTAGCCAGGGTAACTCACTTTCTTACTTTGAACATTTTAACTGTTTGCGGCTCTTTTTGTCATTTTAACGATTATGGTTAGGAGCTCCACTCTAAGGTGCCAGAGTTGCCTATCGCCTGCAGTTGGATCGTGAATCCCTCAGATTAGAAATCGTATACCATCAACAAAAACGTTTGCAAATAGCTCTTGAATATTAATTTGTTAAAGGATTCCATGGCAGTTCTATCATAGCTTAAAATTAAAGCGTCACTTTCTCTCTCCAGCTTCGGAAAGTAATTGTTTAAATAAATTGCAAGTCCTTTTATCATCTGAATCATTAGCCCATTTTAGTTTTCAGGGACACATGCTCATTCAACCGTCTCAGACCGTAAATTCGTGTCATATTGAAGTAATCTCGATTTTAGATTTTTTCAAAGGACTGGCGCCCACATCAGACAGAACCAGGGAGAAGCGTCAGATACACCAGTGCCTGTTCCTTTGCTGCGTCCGCGAGCTGAAGCCGCTGCACCGTGAGGGACCAGCCCAAGCGGATGATAATTGGGGACTGACGTCGTCTTGATTAAGTTAATCATAAATCATAATTGACCTCATCATGCGCCTCAAGCGGATTTTAATATGAGTAAAGGTAATTACAGTGACACACGGTGTCTGTATTTATAACACGACCCGTCTCAGCTACCTGTTCTCTCTCTCTCTCTCTCTCTCTCTCTCTCCACCTGACCTTCTCCCTCTTCCTTCTGCTTTTTCAGTATGTCTTAATTTTGATTCCTTCACACGTCCCTCCTGGATATATATCCTCAATGTGTTAATCCGTTTTTCCTCGCTTCTGTCGAGTTCATGTTGAACACTCCATTTAAAGTCCATAGCCAAGTTGAAAAGAGCCAGAAAACCAAAAAACAAGTAGTTTTACATTTATTTGATGTGGAATTTTGAACTTTTCAATAGTTGTTATACTTTGTGATTTTCATTAGATTTTGCATTGACCTTAACAAGAAATACCGCAACCACCATCGCTGGTACTATCAATAGCCTCAAAGCAATATTGGGGGTGAAGTGTTCTTACCTGCAGTTCTACGGAGGAGAGAGTCGATTCTTCTAAGTTACTGTTTAGCTTTGATTTTCCGCTCCTCTGTAACAAGTTACTATGAAAAGTTGCTCAACTTCTCTCTTCTTTTATGTTCTTGAATGTTGTTATAGAAATAGCTTAAAGTAGTTTTTTAAGTCAGTAGAAAAATGTGTTCGTGTACTCTTTATTCTGTTTGCCGTGCAAGGGTTCCAGTCGCACGGCGTTCGGAAGGCGTTTTCAGCACCACGGCCAGCTTCACTTTGGTATAAATACGAGTCCGTTTGCCCACGTGACCCTGCGTCAGGGCTGCTCATTGACGTCAGCCCCTCCATTGATAAGAATTTTCGTGTCTGGATCGAACTCCGAACCTTCGCTACGCTGCATTGCTCTGGTGAATGAACGGAAACGGGATGAATGAAGTAGTATTTTTTTCACCTGAAGAGGGGAAACGATGGGGGCAGATTACGAGATGGCAACTGGAGAATTTTTAAAAAATGTATAAGGTAACGGTTCTATCCCAGATGTATCTTTTCCCACTCAGAGACATAATAAAACCACAGACCATAATCTTAATAATACTAATATCGATAATAATGTGATGATGTAATTATGACCCGGGGGGTTTAAATCCCACTCCTCAGATGTTACAGAACCCCATTTCAGCTTCCACACCTCCTCACAGCGTCGTTAATTATTGGGGTGCCTCTAATGGGCACTAGAGGGGCGCCGGTCTACTGGAAGGGGGCATGACGCAGGCAGTTCAGCCTCGCTGCTCAATTTCCGCTCAATTTCCTGAGCTCTTCCAATTTTCTGCTCTTTGTCTCGCGCTGTCTCCGACTAGCCCCATCTGTCCCTCTGCTGTCAGCTTCGCTTTCACTTTCTGACATTTTGTATAATACCCATTTTTGCTTTATATCGCGTGGAAGTGTTTTCTATTGATCAAACACCACACTCAGTGCTCTCGCATACGCACTGCGCGTACTGAAGCGCGCGCAAACAAGCGCGCTCACCGGCACGCACATACAGCCGCATAAATGCAAGAGGTGGAAGATTAGTCTACTTAACTGACTATATTGACATTTTTAAAGTATGGTCATTTTGTAAAACAAACGTTTCCCCCTGAAATATATTGGGCTAACCTTCTGAGAGTTTCCTTCCAAATACACACACGACCCACTCCGTCCTGCAATTGTCCCAGATCTGAATGGGTGAGTCTGAAAAAACGCAATAGAATGGATCTCTGGTAGATCTGCTCATGAAGGGGTTACCTAATGTAACCTATGTCGACCTAATCTGTACGTCTAAATATTATATAAGATATGGTAGCCGTGTGTAGTCTGTAGATATTGCCTCTGTTCATTAATTATTTTTGTGACTTTAAAATACACTCCACAATTTCTCAATCAGTCATCATAATGATTGTCCTACTCTTTATTTCACAATTAATTTGTTGAGTTCTGTGAGTGGGCCTATTTGCAAAGAATAAACCGAACGCCTTGAGTCATCCATGAACGTATGGGCTCGTGCCTCCCTGTTTAAGATTTTACATTTTGAAAGGACAGATCTTAAAACAAGGGAACTCGTATAGTGAAGGACCATTTATATTTGAATGAATTCAGCATCCAATGAAATGCATTTGGCCTAATTTTCCATTGATATAATTCACTTCAATTTCTCGACATTCATACGATAGCGGAATGATGGTGGTGGTGGGGGTGGGGGGTGGTGGTCTTTATAGAGACAAAGAGACAAATAAGAAGTATGAAAGAACGATACTGCAATCTACAGTCTTTTTCTTTTGACCCAACGGTGCGCGTAGTGTGATCACGCGCCCACCCTACTCTTTGTTATGTGTTATCTTTGGGGATCATTCATAAATAAAATATAATATTGTGATGGCTATTAATATTATATAGATATTATAAGGAAACAATTCTTATTTGTATCATTAATAATAACTACTGCAACTACAACTAGTACTACAAATAATAATAATAATAATAATAATAATAATAATAATAATAATAATAATAATAATAATAATAATAATAATAATAATAATAATAATTTGTTTTTTCTTGTCATAACTATTATGATTATCATCATTATCTATGTATAATAATAATAATAATAATATCGCCATGGTTAAATTATTATTATTATTATTATTATTATTATTATTATTATTATGAACCACCACTGAAAACTTATTGAGACTCAGCGCGCAGACAGCAGTCTAAATAACATAACGATGATTAGTCCCTTGCGTCTTGTGTCTTGTTTTGATAATTAGTACATAACAAAGACTCCTAATATCCTGTGTAAGTCGGATTGCATTCAGCGGGGCGTTGGGTACGTTAGTGGAAAACAGACGAGGCAGAATAGAATATTATAAGTACAGGTGTTCAACAAAGTAATGCAACCTAATCACATTTCCTTTTTGCCTTTTCGTTCCTAAATGCCAAGGCATTGTAGTAAAATAATAAGCTAATAATGAAATATAAGAATAGCCTCGATTGTCCGAAGATATCTCTCTGTCTGGCGATTGGTTACGGCCAGGCGCGTGTGAGAGCGACACGCGGACGTGAGTGTGTCTGTAGCCGGGTCGCTGCATGGGTGGCAGTGCTGAAGAGGCCACATTCTGATATAACGGCTTTGCATTATCGACTGCCACTCAGCATTACCGCGGATCCGACCCCTTCAACCCCATTCATTCCCTAGGAGTGACTCACCTCCTCCTCGCCCGCTCGTCAATTTTAAGAGATTATGCTTGAAAGCGCATTATAGAGAGAAAATAAACTCGAATACCAATGGACGTCTGAGCTCAAGGTTAGTGTTTTACCATTCACGAAAAAGCATGAATGAGAGAAGAAAACACTTATGCCACAGGCCCTTTAACCAAACACTATTGGAGATGTAAGGACCACGAATAATTGCAACAATGACGGCAATAACAGCACAAGCAACAACAAACAAAATCGTAATGATACTAGCCTACTACAACAACAACAACAACAATAACAATAATAGTAGTAGTAGTAGCAATAATAATAATCATAATAAAGAAATGTATAGTGGTAAGATATTTTATGTTAATAATGATCATTACAATGTTTATGATACTGTTATATTGTGTTCTAAAAGCAACGAAAATGTATGCTGCAGACAGAGATGTGTATACCTCGGGAAAAAAATGGTATGCGCCATTGACAAATAGAAAACGGCTGCCTGAAGTTCAGAACCCGATTAATTGTACAAGGTATGGGATTTTTTTCTGCTTCGGCTCGTGCTTAATGGGGTGTGTGTGAGAGAGAGAGAGACAGGGAGAGAGTCTCGCGCCCACATGCGGCGGCGATCAGTCGGCGACTACGCATCAAGCTTTGATAGTATTTCCTCAGAGGCAGATGCCGACTGCGAAACGAGGACCACGGAGTCCGGCAGGGGGAAGGATTTGTCGCAGATCTCACAAATGTTTTAAACGGATTTGAAGGACACCACCTGTAGCCTATTTACATTTTCAGAAGTAAATGTGTGAATGCGTATATTTGAAATATTATTTTTCATGCCCTATAACAGAAAATGGTTGCCATATTGCGACCATTTGTCAAGCATGTACGAGAGAAAAATCATACAGAGGGATGTTGTGTTTCGACATTAAATTCAGACCATTAACAGGTGTCGTGATAACAAAAAAATCAATGTCGCACCATGTCACATGTTACATGTCACACACAGATGCACATAATCTGTCGTTATCTCCAAAAATCTAATTGCTTGTAGACTACTTTTTTAGAAATTATTCTTTGCCAATCACATTTTTCTACTATCTTTTGCCATTCATCATGCGCGGCGGTTGGCATTTGGCGCGGGGATAAGCTTCCAGCGTTGCATTGTCGTTTAAAATGCGGGAAATGCCTACAGTCCAGTCTCCATTCCTTCACTTCATTCATAAAAAACCGAGTGAAAGCACGAGTCGGGCGGGGTGGTTCGCTCACTACGTCACAATTCACCATTAATCTCCAATTTAGAATTTCTCTCCTTCTCAGTGCCTCTCCCCTCTCTTGTCTTCTCCTACATTGCACATCTTTCGCAATTTTCTATTTTCAATGTCATCTTCGATATCGCTCATTTCCCTCAGCCCCCCGCACTCACCCCCCCAAACCACCAACGCCAACCCCCACCTCCTCCCTCTAAATTTCCCGACATGTCATTCTTCTGATGAAATGGCATGCAGCAAGCGCCAAAACAAGAAATAAGTAGCCAGGAGCCTTTTGTCGGTGTGGAGGCAGAAACAGAGAAAACAGAATTTTCAAAATGTCAGCTAACCAGCCTGAAACACCGCGGCCATGACAGTGTGCGGGTCTCCTACAGCTTTTGGTATACCAAGAGAGGACGAAGTCACGTATTCATCAAATGCATGTTTGAGTCAGTGCTTGAATTTAAATGACTCAGTCTGACCCACAACGTCAACGACAAAATTGCCACTGAATCAATCCCAAAAATGTTATATTTATCCACACACGTACATCCATAACTTTTCCCTATATGTATATACTTTCCTCTCACGCACATTCTGTGTCGAAGGTTCGCTCAACAAATGTACAAGCATAATGGGCAGGACGGAGTGTCCCTTGGTATGCAGATAACTCATTGTTTTCAAGAAGCCACCTTCATGCTTGAATTACATGCGCCAAATACTTAGCTTCAAATGCAGCGATGGAATCAAGCACAATTTGAATGCAACTGATGATTTTAACGCTACGTTTGCTTTTCAGAATTTTAATTAAGCGCTACAGAACTACTGTCACAGATCAGTCTGATTTATTAGTGATACGGATTCAATCTTTGGCTTTTTTGCGAGCAACTGATTCAATGTCAGATACATTCTCTAATGAGAATACGTTCACCAACTGATCGACACAAATATGCTAAATTCCTGATAAAATTACAATCCTGTACCTTTGCAAGGTGACCATATAACAGCTAAAGTGCTTCAATTCAAAAGACCCTTCTCATAGTGGTGAAATCAGCTGGCCCTTTTGTAAATACAAAGGAACTCCATACTGTAAGAATGTATAATTCTGCATTCTTCCAAAGGCAGTAGCTAATATCCCCCCCCCCCCAACCAAAACAACACCACTGGACTGGTGAAGAAGTGAACTGAGGGAAAACGCTTCAAAAGGACTACTCTACCAACGCACATCACCCACAGGAAAAACAGAAAACGCAGAGCTGGGCGGTTAACTGTACCTACCACTGAAGGACCAGCTTGTCTTCATGTCAAACCCTTTCATACGTTTGTCCTCCTTGACTGATGGATTCGCTTTTATAAATTGTGTTTGTATGGTGGCTTTGAAAGTTTAATGGGTAATGTAACGTGAAGGCAACAAAAAACCAAGCTGTTAGATCTTGTTTCAGTTAGCATCATTTTAACTGAAACCTGTATGAATTTCTTAGCCCTAGTCAATAGATTTTGCCCAGTTGTAGCAACAGTCGCCCACTTATAAATTAATGGTATGGTAATATTTATTGTCTGTATAATATGAAATAAAATAAGCATTTTCAGCCTCTGTTTCAGTGTTTCTGTAGTCTGCTCCCCCACCGGTTCCATGTATCCCACAGTATTGTATACCCCATTTCAATTTAGAGATGTAACACATTTCCCTTGTGCTTATCTTGTGAAAATAGAACAAAATGTGTGACACACGTTGGATTGATTTCATTTTAATTAATACATTAAAAAACATTACTTTGATTGCATATATGGATGGAGTTAAATGCTAAAGCGATATCTTCTTGTTTCCAGAAACATGAAAAAAAAACCTCTGATCTGGAGATTATGGTTCCAGTCTATACCTGAAATACGTTGCCTACCCCTTTTTCCCTATCCAGGATGCTTTCAACATGTAATTTGGCTACTTGCGCCTCGTAGGCTGCGTATAATTGTAAATCTGGGCCCCGTCCTAATCCCGCCTCTGCTCTCTGACGAGTGGGCTACTCGGATGATACAGTTCCCTCCAACATCTCGGATGGACCCGTTTTCATGAAGAGCGTGAGGGGGTAGAGATAAGATTATAGACACGACTCAATGTCACAGTAACACAGAGACACGGGACAGCCCTTATCCAGTGTATTGATCTGCCAGGGTGAGACCAGCTACCTGCATTTACCCTTAATTCAACACACGTTTCAAAAACCACATTCACACATGAAATAAAACAACGAATTACTTCATAAGAAATGTGCTTGAATTGCCACAAATTGCTGGACGGGGTAAATTGTTCAGCACGTAAAACACTAGACGAGAAAAAACGAATTGGGGCAAATCTAACAAAATTCAACGACATATAGCTACAATAAATAATGTCCCGATATTCCATCCAGCAGTACCAATAAATGCAAAGGGACATGTTTAGCTAGCAGATCTTCATCTACCTAACGTCACAGTGATAGCCCACAAATGTGATTCTGTAATGAACTTCATTAATAAACAAAAATGAGAATTTATAGCAATCTAAATCCACAAATATTCTGACACGAGCAAGCAGAGATGTTATTTTGAGAGACATCTTTGCTGCACAGCTTGCATTAATTCTTTATTGAACGACATCTTAATGGTAAGTATATTGACATTTATTTTAATAGGCATATTACTTTTTTACAGTAACATTTATTTTGACCAGCAGGTTATTTGTAGCTGATAAAAATACAAAATTCTGCTGGATCCATGTTCGACGTTATTAAGCATTTTAAAGTGGGCACCATAAAAAAGTCTCTAGGGTTTCTATACGCTCCATGTGTCGATTTCAACATTGGCTTGAATGATGATTATGAAATATATAGATTTAATTTTGTCGTGTTTCAAACATCTGGGAGATGAGAGAAAGACCATACGCAGTTGTATGACTCAACCAAAGGAGGCAGTAGAGGGCAGGGAAACTGTCTTTGACTCTGACGTTTTCCCTTCACCCCTCCGCCGCCCGGCCAGCATATTTTTTTAAAGTGAACGGTCAAACAAAGCCCTCTTAAGCGTGTAAACATACCTGCACGCACATATGCGTTTGGAACATAGCAGACCGGATTGCAGTATTAGCCAAACGAATTGCTGTTTAACACTGGTGAGGTCGTTCACTGTACTAAGAACCAAACAATGTTAAGCATTGGAACTGTATTTATTCATCTCCGTTTTATGATTGGGTGGTGGGGAGGTATTTGTAGAATATTGAAAGCAATCGTTAAGCACTTGGCTGTGGTTAATTCTACAGTTTGCCTGGACTCCACCGCAACCATTGGCAGGCAAATAAGACAACACTTTCACAAAATATCTTACGAATTCATAAGAACTCAATATGGGTATTTTTTCCTGGAATGTCAGATAAACATTTTTATGTGAGAGTTACAGCAAATAATTAGCTACTTATATTTGTTCATTAAACGGACAATTGTTTACAACCATGATAATTTTGAAAATGAAATAAATCCATATCACTCATAACTCATGAATATTTCAATGAAAAGTTTTATTAAAAACAAATATTATTGTCTTCGATAGAGAACTCAGGCTGGGGTTGCTAGAAAATGTTTCTCTCTCCATCGCACCTTTCCTTGTTCAGCTTGCGGGCAGCTGTCTCGCGCTGTGTCCTTTTTTAACGGACATCGTGTTTTTCATCATTCCGCATCAGAGAGAAGGGGAAGGAGAAAGGATTTTAGGTGGGAGGGGACTGAACATGGGTTTTAAATCAAGGTAGCCTGAAAGGTTACATGAGACAAAAAACGCCGAAGTAAAAAAAAAAATAGGACATTAATCAAACACTCGCGCAACAAAATAATTTATTCGAAAATGCCGGGGGACTGAATGAATAAATAAATATGGTAAATAAATGAATAGCCGAAAAGCTCAACTCTCTTGAGCTTTCGAATTAATTACAGCGGTGAATTGGATTAGAGAGCATTTAATTGCGCACAACAGGAAAGCTAATGCGTGCCACGCGCAACCCAGAGGACGATTAGCTGATTCATTCCCCCTTCCTTTTTTCCTAGCAACGATTGTGTTGTCACAGAAAGTGAGAGTATTCCTCTTTCGGTTGGTGTAATTGCCTGTCCAATACAACACCGACACAACTGGCATATTACTGATTATGCCTTTGGGGCGGGTGCCGCCGCAGCCACTGCCGCTGATGATGATGATGATGGTGGTGGTGATGATGATTAGCTATGACAATAATAATTGCAGCATCACGCCATTCCCTCGTTGTTTTTATTGGATAACTTGTGGTCTTGCTGCTCTGTCACAACTAGCACGGTAGCTATAGTTCTCCTGCCATGCGTCTGCGTTACAATCCTATTTGCTTGTCAGTTTATTAGGCTCCAACCCGAAATCGTCTAAAGTTTCTGATGAAATTGTATTTATAATGAAATGTATTAAATACGGCGCCGAAACTATAACGATATATACTAAGTATTCTGTGAGTTTGGGTTAGTAGTAAGACAAAAAAGGTTCAGTCAGTAATACGAAATATCAGCTAATTGTTTGATGAGTCGAGCAACCAGCTGGATTGTCCTCGGGAACCAAGGAACAGACATGAATCACGTGGTCCAAAATACCAAATGATCATCGAACAGAATGAATATGCTTCATGCGTATGTACCTAATGATCTCTCTTTCTCTCATACACACCAAAGCCGGGATTTGCAATTTCGTCACAGAGGACCCCCTATTTCTGACACCTAGCAATTTACATATATTAATCACTAATCGTTCTGTATAGGCTAACGGAGACTTAATACACACGCGCACGCGTGTGAGGGGGTAGGAAACAAAATAATGGCAAACGGAATTGTATTTTGAAGTAACTAAATTGCAATTAGACAGGAGTCCACGTATGTGTGTGTATACATATATATATATATATATATATTAATTCCATTATTAATTACCAATATGTTTACTCCCAAATTTGAAAAAACACTTTAACATACAATATGTGCGTTTCTAAAGCAATATCATGTATCTAACACATTTAGAGCACACAACATCGTTGGGGAATGAATTGCTGGCGCGCCAGGCACAGAATTGGATCAATAATTTAATGTGTCTCGGGGAACCGTGTGAAAAATCATGACTGCATACCCATGGCGAGGAGAGGACAGAAGAGCAGTAGTTCAAGCCCGTTTCCGAAAACACAAAAAATGGCCGAGACGTTGCCTCAGACCTGAGTCTGCTCCTCCACGACCCAGTCTCAACAAACACAGTGTGACATGCGTCCGACCTGATGTTGCTGTCACAAACCCATAACCTGGTTTAATGAGCAGAAAAGCTGAACTTCTGTGCACTGGAAGAAAGTAAATATGGTCTGATGACTCATCTTTTCATCATCTTTTCTGGAAAGATCTGGAATGTTAAATATCAGACAGTAATCTCATGATCTTATGCATGAAAAACATTAGACATTAGGTTAAAGTTTCAACCAGGTAGCCCCTTTAGCCCAACTATTAAACACATGGTGAATTTGTAAGGGTTTATGTAGCCCTTGTCATTTCTTCTGAGTCATTCGGTCTGATTACTACTCTGCATGAAAGAAATAAGGAATGAGAACATTTTACATGACCAGGTGCACCCTTAGTTGCAAACATTATTTATTGAAGATGTTACAACATTCCAGGTAATTAGGACACAGTGCATGCTGCTAAATGCAAGAGTGGTTTCACAAGCACCTAGTTGTTCTTCTTCTTGTTCACTCAGATGGATACGCCAGTCTCTCTGACAAATGTTATCATGCGCTGTGGGTCACCCGAGCTGCCATAGAGTTTCCGTGCCACTGGCATCTCTTCCGTCCAGAGTCAGTGTCTCAGGACCTTGTGCAGTGGACAGTCTTGCAGCAGATGTTCTGTTGTCTGGCTGCCTATCACGGTCATTGGGCTGACAGACCAATCCAGAGCTTGGTGTAGAGGTGATGGTTCATACAGTTGTGGCCTGTCTTCAGCCTGAAGATGGCCGCCTGCTCGGGTCTTGATAGCGGGCGGTAGGGGTCTTGCTGGTTGTATTGCAGATGCTGCTGTACCCACTTGTTGCGCCGGTTGCACCCGGTTGAAGTCACTTTTTTAATGGATTCCTCAATCTGAGGCATCATTTAACCTTTATGGAAAGTCCTGGAATGTAACACACGGAAAACATTTCCAAATCCATACTTTCTGAAGGAACTGGAGGCTTCAAAACTACACAAGTACAAATGATGTTACAAATAAAATCAATATGATGATGATGATGATGATGATGATGATGATGATGATGATGATGATGATGATGATGATGATGATGATGATGATGATGATGATTTTCATTGTAATTATTGTATCTGCACCCAATATCTGATTTGCCTTCTGTGCAGGGTATATATATAAGCTTGCTTAAGTTTTGTCAGTAATAAGTTGCCAGCTCTGTCATTTGTTATGAAAGCATATGTCCACAAATGTATGAATAGAGCAGACTATGGGACAGCAGACCTGTTCAAACCCTTCTTTATTGTTAAAGAAGAGGCTCAGATTGAACACCAAAAATATTGTAAGTGCATTTCTTTGATTCTGTTTGAATTTATTAATTGATTCACAAGCGTGTGTTTCTTTGTTTCTGTTGTTAATGATGTCTTATGGCCTGTATATCCCATGTCTTTCACCATCAGAAAAATGGAGGACACCAATGGGTAAAACACAACCCCAGCATTTCGCAATGCCACACCACAAGGGGAGATGTAGTTTGGCAGGTGCGTAGTTATGATGTCACAGTCTGTGAAAACATTTATAAAAGCCCTTTCAACAGCATTCTTGACAACCTAGTCAGACTGTCACTCCTCTGTGTAAGTGTTATACTCTCAATACCAGCAGCCACCTCCCCAACCCCCCAAAAAAAGAACAAAGACCTAAATTATTTCAGACTGACTGTGTGTTTATCTGTTAGTGCTAATTAACAGTATACCTCTGCTATGCCAACTTCCACTGTCTTCTTTCCTGGTCCTGAAGAAACTGTAAATTCCAACAATCAGTTCAGAACAGTGAATTACTTTGTTGTAACTGGCCATTAAGGGTTGAGGGAGAGCAGAATCTAGAATGCACTGTAAGTGTCCAGGACCTGGAGTTAGGACAGAGAGCCTGTGGGTTTGTCGCCACTGCTGTCCAAGGTCCTGAAATGGTCCACATGCTTGAGAAGTAACAGAGACAGATGGTAGTGGCCAAAGAGGGAGAGCTGCAATTAGCTGTCAATCACTGACAATCACAATCAGCTGACTGATTAATTCACTGTGGGGAACAAAACCTTTTCATCAGTCCACACAAAATAGTAATTGACAGCTCATTGTAGCCCTATAAATTGTGAGGTTCATGAAACCTCACTCTCCCTTCACGAAGAAAAAGCTCCTATATTTGCATTGTGTTTATGTGATTTTGCAAACAAAGACACAAAGACTGTTTTTTTATACCTGATCAAATTATAGATTGCAGTGAATCAATACGCTCCTTAAGTCATTGAACACATGATTAAGCTCCTGATTTTTTCCCTTATGCTTAGCAACACAATGCAGGTTCATTATAATTAGCTTTGTCTTTGAATCCTTCATTATCTTCCAAATGGTTAATTTTAGTGGTCATATGTCCAGAATCACCCTGGTCTTTAACATGAGTTAAAATATTTTACTTGTCTTTATGCAATTGCCTGCAATATGGCACAATGTGAATATAGGAGCTTTTTCTTCATGATGTGCATAGCTATGACAGCAAATTATCTCTCTAATCATGGAAAGCATGAACAATTGGACAATTAAGAACAATAAAGACTTGCTAAGATTCTGGGGTTCCAGTTGTGGTTGGAATAAAAACCTGAATACACAGTGGGTGGGGACCGATGTTGGGAACCACTGGGTTAGCGAACTTCCCACTCAGTCTATCCAGTCATTTATTTTTTTCTGACAGTGAGGAGTGTGTTTCAGAGTGCTGAAATCCTGCCTCATTAAAAATAGGCAGTCTAATTTAAAAACCCCAGAGCTGGAGGAGGGTTTTTGACTAAGCAAAATGCCCCACATGTCATGATGCAGCAGCTACTTGTCCTTGGTGACTCAGCTACGTCCATCAGTTTTTGTAAATAATCGTAGTATTACTGCAATTAGCCCATTGACCCCACTGGTTAATACACAGGTGAATACCAGGCACAATTATTCATGTTCAACAATATCTCCCCATCCCCACAGGCTATGGTTTTCATAGGGCTGAATTGTTTATTTTTTATTTTTGTATTTTGCAGTGATGGTTCTCAGGCTGAGTCCTGGGAGACCCCTTTGTGCTGATTTAAATTTAAATCACAGTAACTGTGAATCTCAACATGCTGCTGTTCATTGTTCTTAATAGGGCACTTTAAATGTCCTTAGGGATAATTTAGCCTCTTAAACCACCTTATGTAGGAGCTATGCATGGGATATAGAATAAATGTCCCACATTCACATCACAGTTTAATCAGTCCTTTTAGCTTATGTTTTATTTCTCATATTGCGGTGTACAGAAAGTAATTCCTGTAGAAAGAGGTGATGTTTTTAATTGATTAAATTATAGATTGACAGGTAAAATCAATGTGATCCAAGCTGGTGATGGTGTAAACACCTGGTAACTGAAACTAAAGTATTTGTTCATGTAATAATAATGGAACTTAAGGAAAAATAATGGTAGGACTTCAAACATGTTAAATCACACAAAACCAGCATACATATGTGTGTTTTAGGACTGAATTTGTTACTCTGTGTATGGAATGCTGACTCTCGCTGATTTCCAAAGCTACAGATCCATGGAAGAAAATGTTATACATCACTTAAGACAAATTACCTTTAGCTACCAATAAAATATCAAAACTACTATACCTAAACGAGGCGAAAGTCTTGTGGCTGTTCAGCTATTTATTTTGCTCTTTAAATAGCTAAATGTAGATTAGAAAATGACACAACTATGACTAGCTTCACACATCAGTAGCTAAAATAAAATGAGTAAAGTGTCCACAATTCCATACATATTACATTCATATGCTCGTTTTTGGGGATAGTGGGAAAGACGAAAAACAGCTCAGATTGTCCACCATTCCAACTCCGACCAGTCAGAGATGCGATTTCAGACACGCCCCTCCCTAAATACACCCAACGTGAAGAATATCTATAAGCAGGCCACAGTTCTTAAAAACGTGAAAAATTGTTTCAAAGAAAATTGTTTCAAAGAAACAAAAGCATTTCAAAGAAAGCTTTTATCTCCAAAGCAAAGATAAAACATAAAACACGTAAGTAATCAAGACAGCAAAAATATAAAAAAGAACAATCGAAAAAATCCGCTAATCTAATGTTCATGTATTTAAGTAAACAAAGTACTTTATGTTAAAAAATATTTCTGACTCAGAATTATACAGTATTTACTTAAAAATCTATTCTTTTTCCTGCAATAGTTTCACATATATTTTGTATCAATTAATTTTAAATTATCTTTAATTTACAGTTTAAAAGTTGCAAAAGTATCCTTTTGCATTAAGTGTATTTTGGTTGGAATTCCAGTATTGATATGTGTTAAATATAGCGACACAAAAGTAATCATACATAGCGTGTACAGCTGTATGGCGCTTAGCTGGGACAGGGTAGTGTGATGACGCTCAGCTCAAGCGCTTATTTACTCCGCCTATACCGCACTGCTACTTTCAACTATAAACAAAACAAAAAAAAAATTGTAGTGCGTTGTTGTTCTTAATTTTTTACTTTTTGCAGTATGTTTAAGTTCTAAATTGAATGTTTGAATTAAATAAAATTTTAAGCAGCTTTACTTAGAATAATGATAAAGCCAATTTCTCCGGAACTATTTAATAGGCGTGAATTATGGACTACTTCTCCGTTCATTTGCGTAAGAGAGAGAGAGAGAGAGAAAACACAACGGCCTGTGCAGCTGTATGGAAATAAACCAAGGCAGAATGCTGTGATACGGTCTAGAGGTGAAGCCCGTAGCTACCCTGAAGTGGTTTATTTTCATACAGCTGCGCGACCTGGAGTGGTTTGTTCCGCTTATAACCAAGGCTATTTACATGAGGCAAAATAAATAATTCAACAATTAAATATAAATAAAATAGAAATGTTGTGGCCCCATGCTATGTTGTTAATTTGTTAATATAATTATGCTGTCATTTCGATTAGGTAAATAGAATTTCCATCGGAAATAGAATAAGCTTGTACATGGATTGTGTAGCCTATACATTTACAACCGTGAAAAGGCTTTTCACTGCAGCTACTACATAGCCCCGAAATACCCTGCTTTTCTGTATAATTTATTTGACATTTATCTACTTGTTCTGGTCAAACTCGAATCAAGTATTAAACATGGTGTAAAAAAAAAACATAAATTAATTTTAGGAACGCATACGCAATTCAGTCAATTTAGCAGGTATTTGGAATACCTGAAAACAGAAGCTAATCCAAACTGGACAGCAGAGTCAGTCCAAATGTAATTTCTTTGCTAAAAAGCTAGCCAAATTTTGTTCCCAGCGCATTCACCGAAATATTGAGTTACATTCCATTATGAATAAGGATACTTTCAGGAAGATAATGAAAATTATTTTCATTTTTGGTATCCCAGATTAAATAAGAATTTATGTATCGTCATTCCTGTTCACATTTATTTTACTAACTATGTTGCCAATGGTTTTTTTTTAAAAAAAAAGCTGTTTCAATGCTTTCACTCAGTACATGCATACTTAAATTATATTTGACACTATTCTCCATGTTGTATTTTCATATTGTAAGAGCATATATGTATCATGCTCTGGAGGGTTTCTTCTATGGATTTGACATGTCTTGCTCGGAACAATAAATATTCTATCAGACTGTCTGTGAAACCGTTTCAGTCATAAAATGGACATTCAACCAGTAAACCCAACTGGAAGGTTTCTCTGGTCAATTCTCACGTTCATTTCTGTTAGCTTGAAGCTCTCTTGACTTGATTAGTCCTGTCTGTGTCTGGCAGAGTACAGCTGTATGGCTGGCTGTGGCTGCTCGTGGCTTATCGCCTCTATTCCAGTGTGCTGATAACTGATAATGCCGCCTGGTATTTACATCCGGTTTTTCTTCAGGTTAGCACAACGCTCCGGTGAGGAGATTGTGGTTTTCCGCTCAAAGCTTACGTTTTTGCCTCTATTTTCTATATACATCATGACAAAATAGCAATTTGCCAACAGTAGAAAAATCGTAATGGAAGGGCGGTTAGTTATTTCCCGTCTTATTTTAATTGGGAATCTTACTGGAGAACAATGTATCACTTGAGGCCGTCTCTTTGTGCTCAGTCACGTCACCAAGGCTCAATTATATGATAATATCTTATTATTTTTAATACCGCGATCACTCTGCCTGATTCATTCTCAGTTTGGTATTCCAGTATTTTGCTGTTATCTCCCCATTAAATTTAATACTGCTTTGTATCTGCTGGTGCTTGCCCTTATGCGGATCTAAGGATCAGGCCTGCAAAGGGAGACACAGTGAAACAAAAGCTTAATTACATCAACACATACGGTGAGAGGTGATAAGAGGCCAAACAGGAGAGTCACAACCACACTGGCCTTTGTGGTTTGGTGGTGGTTTGTAGTAGAGCAACCAAATGTCTTAATTTGGTTTAATTACATTTTTCAACCCAGACATAATTATAATTCTTTACAATAGGCTAATTTATTCAATTCTTCATGTATTATTATTATTATTATTATTATTATTATTATTATTATTATTATTATTATTAAGAGAGATGACCAAGGTACGGCTTGGACATTCACCAGCTATTTTAATGATTCAGATCCCAATGGGCATGTTTGGTCGTCCAAAATTCACTGAAAATGATATGCTGCACTAACACTGATGCAATTTTTAGCACGTATTAGTCTAACTGATGAGCTTCCTAAAATAACGGTTGATGCATTATGGAGTGTGGTTGTATCCAGCAGAATAGATTCAAAAGTTGTTTCAAATCTGTGCTACCTCATTCCTATATACTTTCGCTCGTTGCATGAATGAAAAAAAAACTCTGGAGAAATGTGAAACCTGATACGAAGCTTTATTCTTAAGCTAAAAAGATTTTAGCCACCACGAGCAGTGCTGGTGTGTCTCGATTTAACGACGATGGTAGCTAAGGCAAAAGGGCAGGCTCGTTTTTGAAACCTCACACGCACGCGCACGCAGTGGCCCAGGCAAACGCACCAGAGCCCTCCAAAACTCCTTGTAGAAATGAAAATTGTTATCGGTTATCAGCACGGCACCCAACTGGAAGGGAAGTAATTTGAAAGACGCTTTAAACCGGGTAATTTGCCAGCGTGACTCATCCCACACACTCGCGGTGACGAGCTCCTGGATCACTAGAGGGAGAGGGAGGGAGGCGCTCTGTGTGTGTGTGTGTGTGTGTGTGTGTGTGTGTGTGTGTGTGTGTGTGTGTGTGTGTGTGTGTGTGTGTGTGTGTGTGTGTGCTGGAGAGAGAGAATGCTGGACAGAGAGAGAGAGAGAGAGAGAGAGAGAGAGAGAGAGAGAGAAATTAAGTTGCAGCTGTCGAAATATGACACATTAAAATTAGCAAGGCGCCCTTTTGTGGTACTCTCAGGTAGCGCCTATTTCCAGTAAAACATTTTTACAAGATGCGGCTAATACGGGAAACAGTCGCTTTTTACAGTGCGTGCATGTCCTCAGTAAGTGCCCCGGACTGGAAGACACTGAGGCCATGTTTCCCCCAATTCCGGCTCTAGGTGGCTACTGTTCAGTAAGTGTCCAGAATGTGAAAATCCCCGATAGTTAAAATAAATGGAGGGTAAAATGAGGGTGAGGTTGACGCGTGGCCAATGATGGCGAAACATACTGTTAAAATCGGGGATTCATCTAATAGACTAAATAAGAGAAATTGAAGGGCTCTTAAAATTGAAAAAAAAAAACGGTTCAATTAATTAGACCACCGCTCAACAAGACCAACAGCAAATATGTTGCACTAGGCTACATTAATTAAGGTAAATTATTGCTGCTTTCGGGGTGAGTGGAGTGGTTGCATGGGGGAAATTTGTGAAAACAGTTCCAATCAGCGAATTTTTGTAGTGGACTCAAATAGTGGACTTAGCTAAAAGGCATTATGAACGACACGAATTCCACCAGCCCCAGCTTTAGAGCAGGACAGCTCGAGACGCGTTCCCATGCCGTTCTGAATGTGTGTGTGTGTGTGTGTGTGTGTGTGTGTGTGTGTGTGTGTGTGTGTGTGTGTGTGTGTGTGTGTGTGTGTGTGTGTGTGTGTGTGTGTGTGTGTGTGTGTGTGTGTGTGCTGTGAACAGGGCATGGGACACTATTCGAGGAAAGGAACCACGTCCGTGTAGCTCTTCCCTAAATCTGCCAGGAAATGTCTTTGAAAAAGTTTAATATCCCAACATGAACTCTCTTTTTTTAATTATTAATAAAGATTGTTAGATTAACGAATCCATTATGTAACATAGCAGGCTCGTGGATTTGCAGCTGCCTCTTTAGCCAAAAAAGAGTCGCCTACTCAAATGTGTGGCGCGTATGTGATTGTAAGAGGTTGAGGTAAACTTCCTGCTTAGTACCCAACTTCACACTCACATTCTCATCTCATCACACTGCGCTGGGCCGTTCACAATTTTCCGTCGGGACTGCAGGGCAGTACATTAGCCCCGACTCTGCTCCATTTCTTCGAGTTAAAGGTAGGAGGAAAAGCCCCCTGTATAGATGCTTCGCAAGTTTTGGGCATGGTCAGCTATGTGGTGAAACCAATCCTACTCTTGGTGTTTCAGCCATTTGATCGTTTACAAAAACCCCAACCGACAGCCTCCTTCAATTTCTGCTCTCCTGTTCACGCGGCCTAACGGTTATAAAGTAGCAATTTAGTTTCCCGCGTTTCCGGTAATGGAAGTGGGAACGAGCATGTTTCAGTTTCTGCAAAGTAGGGAAGGAATAAATGTCACGTGCATGAACAGGTCGCCTTACAGCAAACCGAAGAACAAACCACGAGTTTAGAGCGCTGTTTGGTTTGCAGTCTGTCTAACCCAATGAATGGTACCTGCTGTCCTGAAATGCCATAAATGCATTGTGCGTGTTTTCCGTGCCATCTGATGGCTACACGCTGCTCATATGAGTTTTTACTGACACAGTGCAATCTACATCGCTAAAACAGTACAAATTCAAATCACTTGAAATGGCACTTTAGTAGTTCAACGTTCTCCTACTACATGCGTTTGAAAGCAATTAAAACCCACGTCAAGGCAAAATTAAGTTCAACACTGGGATGTGGTCATTGCCGAAGCACTGCATCAGCTTAGTTGTTAAATGTAACTTGGTCTTTATTTCTGTAAAGCACTTAATTATGTTCTGTAATGTTCTGTCTTAATGTTCACATCCTATTTTTTTCCTTGGGGTTTGAGAGGTTGGATTTGAGCTCACGACACCCCCAAAGTTTTTTTATCCGCCACAATTTAGATTTCGGCGACTATTCTAAACAGCCGTGAGAAGTGGGCGCAGTAAATTTCTGTGCGTTAATTCAGGTCTTAACAAGGTTAAGGCGTTGATTGAACGAATGCAATTTTGAGTGAAATTTAAACAAATATCTGCCATGAAAAAACTCATTGCAATTCTAAAAACGTTAACGTAAGCAGCGGCCATTCATATATGAGAACATGGCGTGCTTGTCAGGCAGAACTGAGAAACATGTTTTCCTGCCTTGTGTGCTTTCAGAGCTGTGACGGCGACCATGTTTGGGTCCTGTGGTTACATAGTGACTAATCAGAGCCGTTATCACAACATCACACGCCGTCAGATGTCACCGCTGCGATTTTTCTGCGCCGCTTCAGCTGGGTTTTCATCCGCAGATTATGTCAGACCAGCAATCTGTTCTCAACATATTTGAGGACTGCCTGCAACCCAACAGAAATTGGATTCATTTTTCAAAACAATGAAAGACTGTTCAGATACAGACTGGAACGCACTCAACCGTTCTAGAAAGGTTTTTTGTGTGTATTTTATTCCGATTCTGTAATTGACTTACATAAAAGTGCATTTTTTTATTTTCCAGTGTAATTATAAAAATTAGAGATAGACATTTATTTCTGTTAGTCTGGTATATACACGTTATTTATACATATTTATGATATTCTCATAATGAAAAACAAATGTAAAAATATATTTGTTTTTGATGATTTTAACAAAAACACAAATATATAGCACAAAGTTACACTGCCCTTTTCCCTTGCAGCTTTGGCTCTGTGTCCACAGTGCCATCCCTGTGCTGTCTGGCTTTTATTACTGCAGGTTTTATGACGATGCTGACAGCTTTTCACTGGCAATGATAGCTGAATACAGGGGGCGCTGCAGCTCCTCTCACTGCCAGGGGTACCCCTAGGGGCAGGGGAGCTAAATAACCTTTCCTCTGATACTCTTTAATGACAATCTGTCTGACTAATTTTTCCCAAGGGAACATAAACTACCTCTTTATCAGGGGAGCAGATATTCAGGAGCCAGTCTTGATGTTTTTTAAAGTGCTGTTTTAATTTAGACTTGGGCGGGGGCGGGGTGCTTCTCTCATGGCATTATGTGTAGTCGTGAGAGAGTGAAATTCTCTCTCTCTCGCTCTCTCTGCTCTCCCTGGTTCTCTGCTGCCCCTACCTTAGCAAATTCAAATTCTATTTAAAATGTACTTTGTTGGCATGACCACAAAGTAGTGAAGGTACCTTTTTTTATTTATTTATTTTGTACAAAAAGCAAGTTTACAAATTATTCCCCATTAACACAAACAAAAACATTGTTTATACAAAAATGATAATAGGATCTACAATCATAAATACAAAAAGCAAAAAAAGAAGAAAAAAGCACAAACTAATCCTTCTATCCCCTATCTGTTTCTCTCTCTCTCTCTCTGTCTCTCTCTCTCTCTCTCTCTCTCTCTCTCTCTCTCTCTTTCCTGAATGAAATGAAAATGTTGTTTATTTACTCTTTACTGAATGTTTTTATCTGGCTGCTGTCCGGTGGGTGACAATAAAGCAAACAGAGTGTGGTTTGAATTGTGCGTGTGTGGATGAATGGGACGAGGTGAGAGACAGAGAAATGGAACGTAACAGACAAGAGCATTTTAATGCTGTAATTATACTGTTAAACAACCAATGCAGTTTTAAAATCTTACCCGGGAAGCCAGGATCAGATGTCTTTTCAGTGATCAAAAAACAAAGATAGAAAGAATTAGAATGATTAGACTAGAAAATTGTCCATGTGTAACTATTTCCATTTTCTTTGTTATTTCATTCTTCTGTTTTTTATGTTAAAAGAGAAAAAGATTACAATCTGCCAATCAGTGGAAAAGCAGTGAGAGTATCAGAGTAGTATTTCAGTGGGGCTTTGTGTTTTGATGGACCAGGCTCAGGGAGTAGTGACCCATCTGACATAAGTGCAAAATCGACCCATCTGAGATCACTTCCTGACTGATCCTGACACCGCCGAATATCAGGCGGTTTCACCTGAGCTGCACTTTCATAGTCTGACCACAGTACATCAATTACATGGCATACAGGAACACTAAGTAACTGCTGCAACACTCAGGGACATCGAGTACTCAACATACAGACACTAAGTAAGTACACCAAGTAACCACTGAGTAATGTAACTACTAAGCTATATAAATGCTGAGTAATGTAACTATTCATCTGCAGGATCCCTGAGAAATGTAGCTACGAAACTACATAAATACTGAGTAATGTAACTAAACACCAGCAGGAACCATGAGTAATGTAGCTGCAAAGTTACATAAATACTGAGTAAGGTAACCACTCTCCTGCAACAACACTGAATAATGTAGCTACTAAACTACATAAATACTGAGTAATGTAACTACTCACCTGCAGGAACACTGAGTAATGTAACTACTCACCTGCAGGAACACTGAGTAATGTAACTACTCACCTGCAGGAACACTGAGTAATGTAGCTACTAAACTACATAAACACTGAGTAATGTAATTGCACACCTGTAGGAACACTGAGTAATGTAGCTACTCCTCTGAGGGACACTGAGTTACTGCTCTTTTTATACTTAAACAAGCCCAGCCTGCACACCCATATACCCAAGAGTCACAAAGTCTGGTATACAGGACTCTCTCCAAAGGAGGAAGTAATTTGCCTCAAGGACCCACACCATTTTGGATTGAAAATGTCAGTACAGTCAAAACCAACTTTACATTACAACATACGTTTCTCTGAGTGTTTTCTATCTTATTGGAGGCAGGCAAAAGCATCCTTTGGAATGTATTCTTTTCATTCTAAAGCAGCATTTGCCCTTACATAGAAAATGCTCATTCATTGAGTCCCAGTCAATTTATTTACGATCATAAAGCATGTGTATATTTATATGCATAATCCATGAACTTTCACATCAGATATAGCAACTTTAAAATGGGTGTGTGTTTCCCAAACTCAACCTGAGTGCAGCACTGGGACCCTGTAAATTCAGTGGTTATTTACAGATTTATTTGTGGCTTCCGGTGCTCGGATCCCATACTGGCCTCTTGCAGCTACATTTATTAACTCTGTTTATTCGTGATGTTTATTTAAGCATTGCAAACAATCATTCTTTATTAAAAATGTAAGTCTCAAACAATGTGTGTATAATGAATCTTTTTATAATGATGATGATAATATCAGTTAGAATTGTGTTGCTATTAAGGTATAATGTTTTATAGCCCTCTAATGTGATAATAGAAAATCTTTGTGAATTATCAGTGATTCGCAGGCCTGGTTATTTATACAGTGCTAATACGCACAAACAATACAGTCTGAATTTGAATTTGATGCAGAAAGCTAGAGAGAGGAGGATGGTTGTTCTCATTTTTCCTAAAATGCTTTGGCAGCACTGGGTCAGACTCCCATGCCAGTAGAGCTAGTCTGAACCCCTAAATCCTTTTCAAAGAAGAAAAGAGAGAAAGGGTGATAGAGGAAAAGGAGGGAGAGGGAGAGAGGAAAGGAGAGGAAAAAAGGGTGTAATAGAGAGGGACAGAGAGAGACATGGAGAGAGAGAGAACAGAGGTGGAAGAAACAGATGCAGGGAGAGAGATAGACAGAGGGAGAGAGAGATGGAGGGAGAGAGATAGACAAAAGGAGAGAGAGATGGAGGGAGAGAGAAATGGGGAGAGAGATGGGGGGAGAGAGATAGACAGAAGGAGAGAGAGAAAGAGGGAGAGACAGAAAGATGGAGAGAGAGAGAGAGAGAGAGGGACAGAGGGAGAGAGAACAGGAGGGGTGGCGGTCCCCCGGGGCTGAATGAGTCACACTCTTGCAGCGGCTCGTGCGTCACCAGCGTGGCTGGAGGAGGAGATAGTGGAGACACCCTGTGTGTTTAATTACACACACACACTCTCTCACACACACACTCATACACACTCTCACACACTGCCATATACACAACTCTCTCTCTCACACACACATACACACTTACACACACTGCCATATACACAACTCTCTCGCACACACACACACTCACACACTCTCTCACACACTGCCATAGACACAACTCTCTCTCTCACACACACACTGCCATGTATAAAACTCTCTCACACACACACAAGTATACACAACTCTCTCACGCACACACTCACACTCACTCACATACACACACACTCTCACACGCTGCCATATACACAACTCTCTCTCTCACACACACACACATACACACCTACACACACTGCCATATACACAACCCTCTTTCTCTCTCACACACACTGCCATGTATAAAACTCTCTCACACACACACAAGTATACACAACTCTCTCACGCACACACTCACACTCACTCACATACACACACACTCTCACACACTGCCATATACACAACTCTCTCTCTCTCACACACACACATACACACCTACACACACTGCCATATACACAACCCTCTTTCTCTCTCACACACACTGCCATGTATAAAACTCTCTCACACACACACAAGTATACACAACTCTCTCACGCACACACTCACACTCACTCACATACACACACTCTCACACACTGCCATTTACACAACTCCCACTCTCACACACACACATGCACACACACACTGCCATATACACAACTCTCTCTCACAGACACACACACACACTGCCATGTATAAAACTCTCTCACACACACACAAGTATACACAACTCTCTCACGCACACAAACTCACACTCACATACACACACACTCTCACACACTGCCATATACACAACTCTCTCATGCACACACACACTTCCATATACATAACTCTCTCTCATGCACGTATACACACACACACACACGCATACAGTGTCATATACACAATTATCTCTCACGCACACACACAGTGCCATGTAAACTCCACACACACACACTGCCATATAAACCACAAACACACACACACACACACACACACACTCCGCCATATACACTACACACACACAGCATCCTTCAGACACAGGTTCCTCACTGCTTCTCACCTTCCCCCCGCATGGCCCTGTTGTGTCACCATTGGCTGGCAAAAGGCACAGCGAGTCTTTGATGAAGTGGCAGACTGATGATGCACACACTCCCCAGGCTCAACAGTGTGCGTTATTACACAGGCCTTCCCATACTGCACACCTCCATCCAGGGCCCCGCTTCCTGAGTGGCTAAAGCTTGTGAGCAGAGGATCTCTTGTGCAATGTTTGTCCTTCCCTCTCACCCCGCCCCCAAACACACACACACACAGCCCCCACGTCTGAGAAGGCACTTCTGACCCTCTGAGACCTGAAGAGTGTTGTTTTCACAGATACCGCAATGTTCAGTGCATTGACACAATGCCCGGCCTCTCAGGGCCTGTTTTGTATTTATTGTGGCAGTTGTCGGTCGAGGTCGGGGGGTTTGGGGGTTGGGAGGGCGGTTAGATGGTTGTGAGGAAAGTGGTTTAGCGAAGGTATTTTATTTGAAGTGCAGCAACACAATCTAATTCAGTCAGGAATGTGCCTGTACCACAAGGGTTGCCTCTCAAACAGGGCCTGCAGTGTGGCAAGTGGGGGGGGCTAAAGCTGTCCCCTGGGTCTCTCACAGATCCCTCTTACTTACATTTAATGGGAAACCAGGCGCTAAATCCGCACTCCTTAACCTCAGTCCTGGGGGACCCCTTGTCTGTGCCACTTCCTGTCACAGCCAATATCGTGATCAGCTGAGGTTGTTGAACAAGTGATTTTTATTTTTTTTGCATGGTCTTTTTGAAATTATTTTTCTTAAACATAAGAATACAATGCCGGTTCGATTAATGAACAATTCACTTTGTCTTTGCACTGCCTTCAATATCTGACAAATGGTTTCATCCTAGTGACTATGTGTCCTCACTTTCATCAGTTAGGACCCCAGTGAGTTCAACTGTCACCCTATAATTTACAGTAATCAAGTGAAAAACGGAACCTCTTTCTAAAGGGCATATTTGACGTGTGGAGCATTAAAGCATAAAGTATAACAAACAAAAGCATTACTGAGCTTGCTGATTAAAAGTCTTGGGATGTGACATGGGGCACTCTATTTTCACTGCACACATAACTGTTTCTGGAGAGGCTAAGTCATCCTTCAACAGAAATTAAAAGTGTTTAATTAAAAACAATTAATGGCTCGTTACAACTCAGAGGTTGTTATTGTGGTTGGAATAAAAACCAGTGTACAGAGTGGTCCCCTGAGACCAAGCCTGAGAACTGCCACACCAAATTACACCAGGATCACACAAATTGAATTATTCCTTTGGTACACAAAATCTGCCAGCTCCCGGTGGCTTTCCCCTTTCACCTAGACCTTGAACGTGTGTTCGTCTTAAGTAAAGACATTTCCCGCATAATACAGATTTGTAAACCAAATAATGAGCCCAGCTGTACATGTATCTGGGGAGGGAGGCTGAGCAGTGAGAGGGCATTGCTGTTTGCCAAGTGGAGTTTGCCTTTTCATCGGGGCTATATTACCCTGTCAAAAAAAGGAAACAATAATTCATCTTGCCAATGGAATATTCTACATTTTGTTAAAATGATCTCAATTTGCATTTTTGAGGAGTTGCAAACAAAACACAAGCTTTGGGTGTAGGTGCGCCCCTAACCCGAGGGGAAGGAGTTGACATAATCAGAAATTTAAAAAAATGCGCCCAGCAGCTGCAGAGTCTCAGTAGAAGGTATCGGAAACAAAGCAGCAGGCCCTCCCTGCAGGTCGATTATGGTGTGCGCGCGTTTGGAGAGCGGCCTGTCAGACAATAGGCTCAATCAGTGTGCCTCTCTCCCTGATGGTTGCTGGTCAGACGTAGGAGTGTGTGCGGAGCGCAATTTGCACAATCACGTATCAATAAAATGCTAAGAATAATTGCGGTTTTTATCTGTATCTGTCCATCTACCTGCTTACCTTTTTATTTATTTATTTGCTTTGCAGGGGTTTTATGCTAGCCTAGAGAGAAAGCAAATGTTTATGGAAATTATTTGAAATTTCAGGTACAAATCTGTCACATACACAAAAAAAACTTGGCTATGGAATTAGAAGTGGTGTAGTGGACTATTCATCTGTTGTGTTTCCCATGGTGGCACTGGGTTTGTGTAGAGGAGACACACAAATCTGCTGGTGACAGAGGGGTTTGTGCATGCTGGTCTCATCTCCTGTGATATCTGCTGCTGCCTTTTCCATTGGAATTGCTCCACTCAGGTTCCGCAGTGGAAATGTCAAACATCTCAGTCCTAATGCGATGTCTGTGTTGACGTGTCTGTTGATGTGTCTGTTGATGTCTCAGCTGATGTATCTGTTGATGTGTCTGTTGATGTCTGTGTTGACGTGTCTGTTGATGTGTCTGTTGATGTCTCTGCTGATGTGTCTGTTGATGTCTCTGCTGATGTGTCTGTTGATGTTTCTGCTGATGTGTCTGTTGATGTCTCTGCTAATTTGTCTGTTGATGTTTCTGCTGATGTGTCTGTTGATGTCTCGGCTGATGTGTCTGTTGATGTCTCTGTTGATGTGTCTGTTGATGTCTCTTTTGATGTGTCTGTTGATTTCTCTGCTGATGTGTCTGTTGATGTCTCTGTTGATGTGTCTGTTGATGTCTCTGCTGATGTGTCTGTTGATTTCTCTGCTGATGTGTCTGTTGATGTTTCTGCTGATGTGTCTGTTGATGTCTCTGTTGATGTGTCTGTTGATGTCTCTGCTGATGTGTCTGTTGATCTGTCTGTTGATGTCTTGGCTGATGTGTCTGTTGATGTCTCTGTTGATGTGTCTGTTGATTTCTCTGCTGATGTGTCTGTTGATCTGTCTGTTGATGTCTCGGCTGATGTGTCTGTTGATGTCTCTGTTGATGTGTCTGTTGATGTGTCTGTTGATTTCTCTGTTGATGTGTCTGTTGATTTCTCTGCTGATGTGTCTGTTGATGTTTCTGCTGATGTGTCTGTTGATGTCTCTGTTGATGTGTCTGTTGATGTCTCTGCTGATGTGTCTGTTGATGTCTCTGTTGATGTCTCTTTTGATGTGTCTGTTGATGTTTCTGCTGATGTGTCTGTTGATGTCTCTGTTGATGTGTCTGTTGATGTCTCTGCTGATGTGTCTGTTGATTTCTCTGCTGATGTGTCTGTTGATGTTTCTGCTGATGTGTCTGTTGATGTCTCTGTTGATGTGTCTGTTGATGTCTCTGCTGATGTGTCTGTTGATCTGTCTGTTGATGTCTCGGCTGATGTGTCTGTTGATGTGTCTGTTGATTTCTCTGCTGATGTGTCTGTTGATCTGTCTGTTGATGTCTCGGCTGATGTGTCTGTTGATGTCTCTGTTGATGTGTCTGTTGATTTCTCTGCTGATGTGTCTGTTGATGTCTCTGTTGATGTGTCTGTTGATGTCTCTGTTGATGTGTCTGTTGATTTCTCTGCTGATGTGTCTGTTGATGTTTCTGCTGATGTGTCTGTTGATGCCTCTGTTGATGTGTCTGTTGATGTCTCTGCTGATGTGTCTGTTGATCTGTCTGTTGATGTCTTGGCTGATGTGTCTGTTGATGTCTCTGTTGATGTGTCTGTTGATTTCTCTGCTGATGTGTCTGTTGATCTGTCTGTTGATGTCTCGGCTGATGTGTCTGTTGATGTCTCTGTTGATGTGTCTGTTGATCTGTCTGCTGATGTGTCTGTTGATGTCTCTGTTGATGTGTCTTTTGATTTCTCTGCTGATGTGTCTGTTGATGTTTCTGCTGATGTGTCTGTTGATGTCTCTGCTGATGTGTCTGTTGATTTCTCTGCTGATGTGTCTGTTGATATTTCTGCTACACTATATACACTGTAACTTCTGAGCTACAAGCATAGCTCCCTTTATACAACACTGTAATGTAAAACATTTAGCATCCTCAAAACACTCTCCTGCAGGCTCATGAAGAGGAAGGTATGAACATGTGTTTATAAGAGTTCCACTGCCTTAGACTGCAGCCAATATTTAGTCAATACATTGCATTAATGAAAAATATGAGGGTCCAAGTTGTTAATGAGAAATCCTCTCAATTCAGGATATTCCTGTTAGCATGCCCTCTGGTGGGTTACAGGTGCAGGTGCAGGGTGTTCCAACCTGGGGAACAATGACCAAAATCAGGGAATAAAAACTGTTTTTAATTATACTGAAGACAAAAGAATGCCTGTTTTCATGTAACATTTTCCCCTGCTCAACCTGGCACAGTAGGGGGTTTGACACTCAGACAGCTGCTGACCTAATGGAACAATCTGGAAACAAGGCTTCTGAAAACGCAGAGCTGACCACAAAAAAATTGCACTAAGAATGGCCATGTCTAAACCATTAGTTATCCTAACACGAAATTTGAACTGTGGAAAATTGATTTTTGGTGATCGCTTTGTTAATTAACGGTGTGTCTTGACAATTTAAAGAAGAAGAAGAAGAAGAAGAAAAATGGATTCTGAAAAAGTGCAATCAATCCACTTCTCTATGTGAGTCATATGGTGTTCCTTTCTCTTTTTTTTCTTCCTTTCACTCAGACTGCCTTTCTCTTTTGTTTTGTAAAATCGCTGTCAAGAGAGAGTCACAGTGGGACCTGCCAACGAGGCGCTGTAGGACGGAGGGTGATTCTCTCCGTGCAAGAGGCGGTGAGTGAGGCGAGAGGGCGGGTTCACAGATGGTGGTAATAAATGAACCTATGGCTTTTATTTACAGCCGTCTGAATAGGGGGCCTCTCTGAGTACTGCCATTAAGTCTGTGTCACACTGCCCTTTGTCTTACTCCCTCTCTCCCTCTCTCTCAAATTCAAATTCAAGATGCTTCACTGGCAGGAAATACACCTCTCCAGCCTTTCCACAGCCTCTCTCGCTCTCCAGCAGGCTGTCTCTCCTTCTCTTTTATTTTGTGTTTTTTTCTGTTTCTTTTTTTGTTTTGATGGTTTTTCATTTTCTTTTTTGGTATCTTTATGTGAAGAAATACAAGGTGTTTTATGTGATTTGTTTTTTCGTGTCCTTCAGTGCTTTAGTAAATGGGCAACAGATCTCTCTCTCTCATTTTCTCCCTATCTCTTCTAGTTCTTTTCTCTCTCTGTCTGTGCTTCTCTCTTTCTCTTTGTGTCTCTTGCTCTGTAATAAACCTTCGTGACCACAGACCATGAAGCATGTGATAGAGAGGGGGGGGCAGAGATGCCGGAGAGGAGGAGTCTCTGCAGTTTCTGAATGGCCACTGTTTCTGATGCGTTTGTACCTCTAAGGTTGATGGGTTTTTAAGGCAGAACCCTGAAATGGACAGGTTGTTCTCTCACTGACCTAGACCTCCAGCTGGAGCTGGTAACGGCACTACTTGCCAGTCACAGGGTTCACACTTGCCTCCTAAACGGGCATCCTACTGACTGACACATCAGCAGAGTAACACGCGCAAGTTGATCTGAATTATTGCAAAACTTCCTGCCTGCTCTCGCTTGGATTCCTCACACTCACAGAGTGTAAACTGGCTTAAGATACAGGAAAGAGTTAACCAGATACAAATGTGTCTATGATGCTGTGGCAAACTATCCCTGCAACTATTTTAAGCTTGAAGCCCATGTTTATGACACAAGAGAGAGCTCAACTGTCATATTCCCTTTTAGATTTTAGTCTTGTAAGGGCAAACAGACCTTTCTCTACTCTCCAGCCTTTCTGTGGAATTAGTGTTGCAGGCAGGTTTACATCCTTAATAAGATGGCTCAGTAGGTGACTAAACAAAATGTCTTTATTTTTGTGTCTAGTGAAATGCTGCATACTGTATTGAATTTTAGCTTCTTCTGTTCATTTCCATTGTATTGTGTTACTGTGGCAGTTTACCGCAAATTATGATGATAATGTAGTTCCAGTTGTATGACTGTAGGACAGGACATCTGTGTACATCTATGATCTTTGTGTTGGATGCTGACTGGACATCAGTGGAATTAAGCTCTCAAGCTTTATTGTGTTATCTTTGGCAGTTTTTAGATGTGTGCTTGTTTGAAGATGTTTAAAGCTGGAACTTCAGCTTGTATTTTTTTTCTTTTGATCATTATCAAAAAAAATTTAATCAACCAAGCAAACTAGCCAGCTTAACCTCTGTCATTTCCTTTTCCCCTGACAAACACTGTTGAATTTATTACACTTTATGTTTTAGAAATAATGCTGACGCATGCCAATTTGTTGGCTGTTTCAAGTTTTTGTTTTTGTTTTATACATGTAAACTACGATGTTTTGGTACAATCCTTGTCACATTTGGGTTCAGTCCTTGTTTTTTGTTACCAGAGTGCAACTCAGAAAGTGAGTTTCATGCACACACACATACCTAAATATACTCACACACATACAGACACACACCCATGCAGTCATATAAAATCATACACATACACACATGCAATCAAGCATACACTCCCTCACACAGTTTTGTAAAATCATACTCACCCACACGCATACTCACACTCACCTATGCAGTCGTTTAAAATCACACACCGTTCTTATCACCCTCGCCCTGCCCTGTCTCTGTGCTTATATCTGCAGTAGCTGTGTCTCTTCGGTGGGGGGTGGGGTGGGGGGGGGGTGAGCAGGTGTTGTCATCATGGCCCAGCGCACTCCACGTCCTCCGACTCGGGCTAATGTGTGTTTCGCTCTGCCGCTTCCCTCTCCTTCCCACTGGCTGCCTTCCAAAACATACACTTTCCTGTGTACAGCCAGGCACTGTCATACAGCAGTTCTGTAGCTCTCAGAGACTTAGGGTGCACACCTTCAGCTTTGTCTGTTGCTTTTTTCCAGTTCCCTATGAACCCACTGAATGTTTACTGTAAATCGAGAGGAACATCTAAGATACAGTGCTAAAATGTTGTGCAGTTTTGTAATTATTGAAAAAAAAAACAGAATGCAGACTGTGGCTGGACATTTGTGTGATGTTTCCGGTTCAGTGCCTCAGCTTGGAGCACTCTTAAGATGCATTTGACACGTATCCTCCAGGACATTTCATCATGGCTAGATGAAAGTGATCAGGGGATGTTGCTCGTAAGTTCTCTTGTGACATACACCTGGAATTATATTTTTCTGTGACTCTGATAGAACCCGTTTGGAACGATAAAATGTCCCTGTAAAGCAAGCACTGTAATCATTACAAAAAGCAGTCGATCTATAATCTTTTCCAGTTTCATGTTAGCTGGGCTAATTCATTAAGCTCCCCCACACAATGAAGTTTGTTCTTGGGGCTGATATGTGTATTAGGATACAGCTCTTAAATGCCCACATGAATTTCAAAAGACAATGTTTTTGTAATGTCTGATTTCAAAGTCTTCTGGAAAGATATGGATTGGCCATGCCTCATCGCATTCTACGATTTTTGTCCTTTACACAATGTGAGAACACATCTAGAATCATTCTCATTTTCTTGTAGTTGATGGTTTGTGGCAGCAGTGCGGCAAAACAGTCTACTGTTCCTTTAAGAACTTTTCGATCCAGCTAGGCTGTAAGATGACGTCGATATGTAATTGACGGGGGTTCGCGCTGACGGCGGAGTGGGACAGGTGGTTGTGTATTATCATCTTGAGTGTTCAGAAAAAAAAAAAAATGAGAGGCGTACACTTGTCTACTGAATACTCAAAATTTCCAGGTTGAGTATGTACTGTTAAATATTTGTAGGAGCAGTATCAACGTGTCGTGAATATATATTCCCTCTGCAGTTAAAAGTAAAGAATTAAAGAAGAATGGACATCTACATCATGAACTATGAAGCTATTTATACATGGCTGTTAGACCTAGCCCCAGCGTTATTGGTAATTGGAAAACGGGCCGCAGGTTTACATATTTTTATATGTTCTGTGCTGTTTCAGTACGTTTTAGAAGACGATTCCACAACGTTGTCTCAGCTTATTGGGGAGCAGCAGCTCCTGAAATGTTGTAAAAGTTGAACGGTCATTTTGACATGACGTTAAATTAGACATTACTTTAGGAACAGACGTTCTTATCCAGAATGACTTGCATTAAAATGAAGGACATTAGCGTGTTTTCATTAGGGATATAAAATGAGGTAATATTATAGGGAATAGCAAGCAGGCACATTTATGCTCAGTATCCACTGGGAACTATAACAATAACAATAAACTATAAATCGTTACCAGGAGTCCCCACTAAAAGCGTTTTATCGGTGCATGCTTCTGTGAATAAACGCACGCGCACAACCGGCGGGTTCAGACAACGCGCGGCAGTCGTTGGCTAGCGTATTTTATTGTTAGGGATGAGCTTTAACAATCACTTTGAGAGTGAGCCAAACGACAGCTATCGTTAGTTTTGCAGCCCATTTCATAGTTGCCGTTGTAGTGTTGAGACATTCATTAAGTTGAATTGAAAAGATAGTCATTGAGTTTAAACATGGTTTTTCTTTGTCGTTATAACGACTGTTATTGTTGTTTCTGGTGGAGATTGGCTTTTACCATCAGTAATGAATATCATGAAATGAACAAAAGTGTTGAAGTCTAATTGATGTTAGTCTCGCCAACTAACCAGATAAACCAGCTGAAACTATCCAAACTATGAAGTACATGAAAAAGTTCACCTGCAGCCGATTGTACTTCGTGGGGTTCCATAAAACAGAAACTAAGAATATCATGCAGTGAGGGACTGTTTGGAAAAGTTGTGTTCCATTATCTTCAGGAACAAGACAGCTGTGTCACAACTGTAAAATATGCAGGCGCTTCCATCATGGCATGTGGGACATTGCTGTAGGTGGAAGTAAGATCATTTAGTCTTATTAAATCAACCAAAATACTCATGCCTTATGAAGGACAATCATCAAACTTCAAGATGGGGTCCGTCAGATGTGGAGGATCAAAATGACTCACGGGAGCCTCCGGGCATTTTTTCAGTTTCTCAGAGCACAGCTGTATTTGTGGTGGCCGTTTCATTGCTTGGAACTTCTCCACCAGCTCAGTAGAATGGACCGTTATTAGTTCCCACTTCAATCCCTGAACATTTGGTTAAACGTCCCTGAGATGTACATTTGTGCTGGACCTGCCTGCATTCTTTTTGCCAGGAATGTTCAGGTCTTGTTTAGAGCAGTATAATGTTTGGCGAGGGTTTAGAGAATATCCTGTCCATAATATTTCCTCATAGCCAAACAGAGAGGCAGAGTGAGCCACATGAGTGGACCTAAGACATGGGATATTCAGTTCATTTTACCACAGTCATTTACAAACCTGTTTTCACCCTGTCATTTTGGAGTATTGAGTGTAGATTGATGAGGGGAAATGAACTGAAACGGTTTTAGCATAAGGCTGTAATATAACAAACTGTGATTTAAAGGGAAGGGCTCTGAATACTTTCTGAGTCCACTGTATGTAAATGGATTGTGGCCCAGCTGTGAGACCGCCATTTTGATGAACATTTAGGTCCTTCCTATCAACCCCCGCCAGTCATGTGGTAAATTCTTTTGATCTGATATGACTTCAGTGCCTTTTTTGCTGGTGTATGATAAGGAACTACATTTACATATAGCCTGAAGTAATACCACATTTGATATTTTGGCTCTTCAGATGTCAGAAAGCTTGACAGTATAGCATGGCAGCAGTGATGAAAACTGTATACCGAATGGACGTGTAGTTTGTTAGCTATAAAAATTGTACTTCACACTTGTATCTTTGTGAAAATGAGGATCATAAGGGCTGTTTTTTTGGTGGCTGTTATTTCACATAAGGACACTGAGTAAGGGTAAGACAGGAGTTTCAGTGATCTCTTGTTTTCACAAACATCATATTCAGAAACATGACAATGGGAAAATGACAAGGACAGCGTTACTTCCTGGGTCCAGTGGCGGACACACCCTACACATCCTGACTAAGAACCTTTCACTTCCTGTGTCCCACAGGGCTGCTCACCGCAGTGGGCACAGGGTAGATGACTCACGCCTGCTCCTCCAATGAACGTATTTGTGCTTGAGTCATTCAGGGGCTCTGTCTTATTGCTGATCATATATTCTGCCTGCTCCCTAATTTTTATTTTATCACACCTCATTTAGTGCTTTCAGAGTCTTTTTATCTAGCATTTTTGTAATATTTGTAATACTTTATGCACAGAGGAAGAAGATAGGCCGTCCCTAGAAGGCTCAATTGGGCTGATACCCATCATTAAGCAGCATTAGAAAAGGACGATAAAATTTTGGAATATCAAAAAAATAGCTTCCTCCCAAGGCTTGCTAAGAGCCTGCAGGTTTAGCTCTGAAAACCTGTAACCCCACTCCTAATACATACACACACACGCACACACCTACTCATAGACATGCATGCATACACACAAATATGCATGCATGCATACATACACCTGCACACACAAACACAAGTGCAGAAACACATGTATGCACACACATACATGTAGACTAACATCAGTTCAATGAACTAGCACACCTGCACCTCACTTAACTAACACACCTGTAGCTCACTGAACTTACAGGATGATTAAAGAGAGTGGAGTAAGAAAGGAAGAGTTTGGTGCATGGGGTTGGTTTTGAAGAAGAGGGAAGGAGGAGGGGTATGTCTGAAATGTGTTTTTTTATTTGTGATATTTTGTGTGTCGTTTCAGGTTAACCTCAGCCGAACAGCAGGCACATTTTGGCAAGGACAGACTGAGGCTTTGGGGGGGGGCTTTTTGTGACGTGGACCTCATAAGTGGACATCTGCAGGGTCTGAGTCATCCATTCAAGTTCATTCACAAAAGGAGCCCGGACTGAGCACGTGCAGACATCACTGGGGGTGGGGCTTGTACCAGTGCTGCATTCCAACAGTGTGTTGGGGAGGGAGGTGGGGGGGTTTGGGTTTTCGGATTGGATAGGAAATAGCGAATTGGGGTGGGGGTAGTTCTGCAGGGCGATTCGGCGAGACACACATCACTGGCTGACAGAATCGCACGCTAGAGCAGATTTGACTCGCCACCGTTTTCTCTCGCTCATTCGACTGCGTGTCTGCGTGGTTTTAGCCGCCTTGTGCGTGACTTAAGAAAGAGAGAGAGAGAGAGAGACAGAGAGAGGCATTCAAAACACGACCTAATTCCGGAGGACTTCAGCTAATTTTTTCCCCTTCTATTTTTCACTGGCTCACTGAAACCCTTTACTAACGAAGGCAAACCAATTAGTCAGTTGATGAAACTACTCATATCAGATAATTAATCTGCTGACAAGCCCAGGCTGTCCGCCGCCTCCCCCTTGCCACACAAAGAAACAGGACGGAAGGCTGCCCTTTCCTTTCATTCCATAAGACAAGTCATTCTCCCCCTTAGATAGAATTATATTCCTTTCCTCCTTATCTGTGTTCAGTTATAGTCGCTGTGTTGCATTTTGTTGCTTTAGAGGTTGCCCTTTAGTTTGGGGATATTATTTCTTTATCCAGTTGGATTTGTGCAGAACTAAAGCAGTTTTGGTCAAGGTTAAAGGAGCTGTGCCCCATGGAGGACTCAAGCTGGCAACCCTCCTGAATCCTAAACCGCTATTCCTTCAACAGAATGTATCACAGACATGCACAAACACACACACACACACACACACATAGGCACACCTTCACACACAAGCACGCAGATACACACACACCACACACAGACTCACACACAGACACCACTGCGCACACACTCACACCAACACAGACACATACGCGTGTGCACACACACACACAGACAAGCATACTTATATCCTTTTATCCACTTTGATGCGGTTAAAGGCAGGCTTTGATAGAGGGGATCAAATAGGTGTGATGACACAGAACAGCAGTACTGGGGCCACAGTCAGGGAGGGAGGGAGGAAGGGAGGGAGAACAGCAAGCATTTATCTGCCGAGAGACAGGATAAAGTAAATGCCACAGTGTGAGAGAATACGAGGAATGAAACATTTGTGAAAGGTGAAAGGTCAGGGCCTCTCTGCATCCCTATCAAAGAGGTGGCTCTGGTGGCCCCACCCCTTTCCTCTTTGTTACTTTACCCATTTCCAGCCCCACCTAATTCATCTCTGATACCCAGCGCATTCCCAGCCCTGCCTCTCATTAACACATACACAAATCTGACCATTTTTCACACTATAGACGACTCACTCACCTGGTACTGTCTGAGGATCATGGGCATAACATACCTGAAGTGAGTGAGTGGTAAGTACAGAGCATTGAGACTGATAATCTATCCTGGCCTCACCCCAGGCTTTCATCCACACCTGGATCTCGTAGGGGAAGTGAACATTTAATTAAAACAAAAAAATTCTCTGAATCCAGGGGTTTTAGGAATTAATGCCTTTGTTTGACATGTGGCACTTTGAATAGTGAACATGAGTAATGCTAACTACTAATACCTCTCACCTATCAACATAAATAACATTTATAAAATAAGTTATATTTGATCACCAAACCTGATGAACAGTCTGTCAGAAATGGGCAGTCTGTCAGGACTATATATTCACAACTGGAAGTTTTGAAATGGTCTACTGGACAATGAACGCTCAATTACCGACAAAAATCAGAATGTAGGCTGCAGACCTCAAAAGACAGTAAATGACAGAAATACATTCGCATAACAAAAACATGGATGGATCACAACATGAATGAATGAAATGAAATTTACCCTGGCCAATACTCATAAATACATGGAACACTCCTGACAGTCTAAAACATTGTTGAATACTTTACCTCGGCAGATGGTGGTATAATTTGAAAACACTTTGGCAGATTCCTGTCTGTTTCATTTCCTGTCTTCAATTAACAAAAATGTTTCACACTGCATAATGTAGGGGATATCCTGAAATGTCTGTGTTCTTTGTCTGTTAATGTGTTCATGTCTGTCAGGGTGTTCTTTGTCTGTTAGTGTGTTCATGTCTGTCAGGGTGTTCTTTGTCTGTTAATGTGTTCATGTCTGTCAGGGTGTTCTTTGTTAATGTGTTCATGTCTGTCATGTGTCTGTTATGTCTGTCTGTCAGGGTGTTCTTTGTCTGTTAGTGTGTTCATGTCTGTCAGGGTGTTCTTTGTCTGTTAATGTGTTCATGTCTGTCAGGGTTTTCTTTGTCTGTTAGTGTGCTCATGTCTGTCAGGGTGTTCTTTGTCTGTTAGTGTGTTCATGTCTGTCAGGGTGTTCTTTGTCTGTTAATGTGTTCATGTCTGTCAGGGTGTTCTTTGTCTGTTAATGTGTTCATGTCTGTCAGGGTGTTCTTTGTCTGTTAATGTGTTCATGTCTGTCAGGGTGTTCTTTGTCTGTTAGTGTGTTCATGTCTGTCAGGGTGTTCTTTGTCTGTTAATGTGTTCATGTCTGTCAGGGTGTTCTTTGTCTGTAAATGTGTTCATGTCTGTCAGGGTGTTCTTTGCCTGTTAGTGTGTTCATGTCTGTCAGGGTGTTCTTTGTCTGTTAATGTGTTCATGTCTGTCAGGGTGTTCTTTGTCTGTTAGTGTGTTCATGTCTGTCAGGGTGTTCTTTGTCTGTTAATGTGTTCATGTCTGTCAGGGTGTTCTTTGCCTGTTAGTGTGCTCATGTTTGTCACGGTGTTCAGGTATGTCTGTCAGCGTGTTGGCAAAGGAGAAATGTCCCTCCTTCCTTAGGTTCTGAGATGAATCTTTGTTGTAGTTGTGTTGATGTGAGAAAAGGTTGCAGAGTCTTCAGTATTAGGTTCAATACCCTTTATTTGCCCAAGCTTGAGGGAGGTCATGTCACCCAACAGCTGAGATCAAGAGCTCCCCGAACAATAGATTACGCTAGATTATATAGCATAAAACTAAGCCCTGCAGCAACTACTTAGCCTATCATAGAATGACACACTTATGGTGATATCTCAAGCCATGTCCCTACAGCAAGAATTAACCAATTACATTTTATTTGTTCTAATTACATGTAAATGACTTCCTACATTTCCAGTAAATTACATCGTCTCCAGTAAAACACTTGTTTACAGTTTCGATAAAAACATAAAATATAACAGATTAAATTATATGTCTCCTGATTTTACAATTCTAGAGTGTTCATGTCTGTCAGTGTGTTCATGTTTATCTGTCAGTGTGTTTATGTCGGTTTGAATCACACTCTCAGTGTTGTGGTTTTTTCCACTTTTACAAACAAACTCTTAAAGGGAACTCTGCAGTGTGATGTTGTGCCAAAAACGAGTGGAGCCGCACTCTCAGACATAATCAAAAAATGAGTTCTATGATTCAGAAAGCCCCTCTTGACTCATCCTGCTGTTTTTCAGCTGTATATCACATCCTGCGGTTTGAAAATGGTGTTGCACAATGAGCCAAGTCCAAAAATTGACGTCAGTGAAAGAGAGAGTATTTTGGTCTTTAATTTTCTCCTAAAATCATTTCCTACATGCTGTGATGTACATCCTCACATAAATTACAGATGTGGTATCGGTTTTCGCATTTGTGAAGATATTGAGCAAAAGAGGAGCACTGCTTTTCCAGCAAGTTCCATGAACTGTTATGCCACTATTCTCTGCTTGTGTTCTATGAGTATTTCAACAGGTACAGTCAGGAAGAATGTTTAGCCTTTAAACTTGCTGTGATGATGCATAAACAACTCTGTTGTATGTGTGGCTATGTTTGTGCATGTCATCTTTTTTCAAGCGTCTTTGAAGATGTTTTTCCTCAATTGCTGGTAAGTTGTCGCACCTTTAATCCTGACTCATTTGTGGAATAATGTATCAGCTCACATTGAGTTATTCCATTGCTGACATTTCCAGTGAGTGATTTATCCGCAGAGTTATTGGTTAGTACATCATTTCTAGAGCACACATTTATCTACTTGTTATTGGGTCATCAGGGCATTAAAATTAAAATGCTCCTTTTTTCACAAATGACAAACGGCTATCTATTATTTATCTATTTACGTTCATTTTTTTTCTCTTCTTTGTTCTTCCTGTTTATTCACCAGAAATGAGCTGTTCAATCACCCCCACAATGTGACTGTCTCCCATAGACTCAGGAGCAGCAAGATGTACACACGACTGCGCCAAGTCACATGACCACTGAGTCGCATGAGCACTTGACCTCTCCAGTCAGGAACAGGAAGTTAATGTGTCCCACATACCGTAACAGTGCCTCAACAGGATGTAGACCATGGGGCCCAAACACACACTGGAACGATACCTTAACAGGATGAGCCACTCAGCAGCCCCAGGTTATTTTCAGATAAACTGCACAGAGATACTATCTATGAAGTAGCTCCAGATAAATTAGTTTTATCGTTTTGCGAATCAAATTGCAGGCCCATTCAATGCTCAGTTTAAAATTAAACATTCTTTTTACAACTGAAAATAATGGCAAAAAGTAAGAGGACAGCAACATCAGCAACATCTCATTGCAGCAAGTTTTTGTTTAATTGCATTTCAGTGTGCTAAGGAGTGTGCATTTCAGTGTGAGGAGGATAAACCCAGCCCTAGCCCTGCTGTAGCCATATTTAGCTCTGCTTTAGCCCTTCCATAGCCTTGCTTAATTCCTGCTGTTGCCCTTCCTTAGCCCTTCTGTAGCCCTTCTTTAGCCTTTAAATAGCCTAGTTTGAGCCCTGCTGCTTCCATAGCCCTGCTCTAGCCCTTCTGTAGCCCTAATTTAGGCCTGCTGTAGCCCTTCCATAGGCCTGCCTTACCCTGCCATAGCCTGAGTAAGGCAGATCTGTATCCCTGCTTTGGACTGAGTCTCTGGGTAGCATGTCATCAGACAGCACTGACAGCAGAGAAATGGCTCGATCATAATTTTCCATTAAACCACCCGAGTAATGAGTCCCATTGGCCCCCATTAGAGAGACCCATTACTCTTCATCACCCTCAGAATAATATATGCCATTACATGGCAGAATGTGGGATCCAGCAACTGAGGACTGGGAGGGGGCCTTAATCTGTGTCAACAGATGTGACATGAATGATAAAAATATATCATCTATTTTCACTGTGACACTTTACACTTTTATCCCTTTACTGCAGTTGTAGTTTTTTTTTTTTTCATAATTTTTACTGTCACATTAACTTGCGCATGCTGAAGTAGTGGGAATCACTGGGGTGAATTGGCTTGTTCTTATAGAAATGTACTGCACAGTGTTATTTTGGGAATGAATGGACTGTATGTGATAAATATACAGATACATGTAATTTCACAGCAATGTTTTTTTTTTATATATTTCTTTGCAAAATCTGAAAACTCTGGTAATGTGACAGTTCAGGTATTAAGGATGTATTTTATTTTGAGCTTTTTATTTTCAGGAACGGATGAGGGATGTGTTAATGAATCTCTTCATATATGCTTCTGTCAGTTTGGACTTTTTTCTGACTCTGTCTGTCGGACAGCCTCCCCTCAGGGCGTGTGTGCGTTCCCGCAGTGGCGGTGCATTTATAGTGGTTTAAGAGCAGATTGCAAATGCCAGAGCACGTCGCTGGGACTCTCACTGCTGATTCGCTAAAGTCCCTAAAGCCGACAAAAGCTTCGGTTTGACATTTTAAAGCGTGAGTTGGCTTAGTCGCCGCTTGGCTTTATGTAGACAGCCTACGGCTGAGAGGCGAAGATTGGAGTTCTGTCCAGCTGCTTTTGTCCTTCATACACTAAGTGCTTAACTCCAACAAGTGTTTTTTTGTCTTTTTTTTTCTTTGCTGTTTCTTGTGCATATTTGTGAGCTCGCCATTTTCTGAAAGTCAATGAAATGTGGGAAAAGTAGGGGAAAATCTGAATTGGCAAAAGATGTAAGCATGAACCGCGCTGTGGTGAGACTGAACCTGGTCCCTTTACTTTGTGCCAGGCTCTGCTTGTGCTCCATTCTGCAAAGGGGTCTGGGAGGTGTGGAAGATGCCAAGAGGGCGGAGAGGGTGACAGGTTGCTCTCTCAATGTTTCTGAGTCACCAAGACACAAGTGTTTAACACAGGCATCCTATGGATGTACTTAATCTATTTGCATGAAAATAGATACATTTATTTTCCGTGCTTGTAGCTCAGAGGGAGCCAGTCTGGAGGTGTGACTGAAACAGGGTGGAGCTTCAATAGGTCTCCACCCTTTCTGTGCTCTAGCATGTCCCGTGATGCTTTGTGTACCAGCTGGGGAGGAAAGCGGCAGAGCTGTTTCTCTCATCTATCTTAATTCTCCTTGCGTTTGACTCATGCACCTCACCCCCCGCCTCTTTCACCCACCCCCATACAGCAATATCTTCACCCATACCCCTTCTATCCCTCCCACACTTTGCTTTTTCTCTCTCTCTCCCCCTCCGTCTCTCCTTCCCTCTCTCTCCCCCTCCCTGTCTCTCTCTCTCCTTCTCTGTCTCCATTCTCTTCCTCCCTCCCTCTCTCTCTCTCCCCCCTCCCTGTCTCTCTCTCTCTCTCTCTCTCCCCCAGCTTCCTCCCTTTCTCTCTCCTTCTCTCTCCCCCTCTCCCTCTCTCTCTGAATGTAAATTAGCCTAATGTAATGCCTCCCTAATGGCTGCTGCGCCCCCTGTTCCCCCCGCTCTAATGGTACTCATTCTGTTCCTTCATTTACTTCCTGTAATTAAGTCCCTGCTGCACAGTGAGTTTGCACACTAAGAGCCCACCTTTTCACAATTAACCCCCCCTCCCCCTGTACCGCCCCTGCCCCCACCCCCACACCCCCCAGGGGGTCTGTGCCTGATTATCACTATGAGCAGGCAGGCCCCCCAACCCCCACCCCACCCCCTGTATAATTTGTTTTTTTTTTTTTTTTTTCGAAACGTAGATTTCATCGATGTGAAAAACCTGCCACCTGGGATTGTCAAAATTTGCATTACAAAATTGTATCAAAATTTTAAACCTTTAAAAGTACTATCCTGAGTAGCTGTGATTTTTACAATTGTAGAATGCTGAGAAGCAGTAATGGTAACAGTAAATTATAATATCACTATAGGTATATGTAATTGTACTTGGTGGTTTACGATTAGCGTTCTGTAATGGAAAAATTATGGCTGCTCCAGAATAGTACCATAAAGGTTAACCATGCTTTTTAAAAATATATTCCTGGTGACCCCAGCAGGAAGTTTTCAACTATGAGACCAACTGGCATATTTACAGTGTGTTTGTGCATCTATTCCTCTGTTTCTTGGTCTGTCTGTCTGTCTGTCTGTCTGTCTGTCTTTGCCCAGTGGTGACCCAGAGGCACAAAGACCCCTTATCCATGACTGCTGCCATAGGAGCTCTGTGGCTCCCTCTACTGGATAACACCCCAACCACAAAATCACAAAAATAAAATAAAAAAAAAAAATCACACTCAAAGCCTCTGTGATTTCTCCTTTTGGATGGTGACATCAGCATCTGTGCACCCCTTCCCCAGGCCTCCCTGTGCTCAGTGACTCAGAAACTTGCCCCTCCTGTTAAGGCACTGTGCCAGTGTGTGGATGGGCCCCACTGTCTGCATCATGTTAAGGCACTATGCCAGTGTATGGATGGGCCCCACTGTCAGCATCATGTTAAGGCACTGTGTGGATGGGCCCCACTGTCTGCATCATGTTAAGGCACTATGCCAGTGTGTGGATGGGCCCCACTGTCTGCATCATGTTAAGGCACTGTGCCAGTGTGTGGATGGGCCCCACTGTCTGCATCATGTGGCCATGTGGGATGGGCCCCACTGTCTGCATCATGTTAAGGCACTGTGCCAGTGTGTGGATGGGCCCCACTGTCTGCATCATGTTAAGGCACTGTGCCAGTGTGTGGATGGGCACTGTCTGCATCATGTTAGTGTGCCAGTGTGATGGGCCCCACTGTCTGCATCATGTTAAGGCACTATGCCAGTGTATGGATGGGCCCCACTGTCAGCATCATGTTAAGGCACTGTGCCAGTGTGTGGATGGGCCCCACTGTCTGCATCATGTTAAGGCACTGTGCCAGTGTGTGGATGGGCCCCACTGTCTGCATCATGTTAAGGCACTGTGCCAGTGTGTGGATGGGCCCCACTGTCTGCATCCTGTTAAGGCACTGTTCCAGTGTGTGGATGGGCCCCACTGTCTGCATCATGTTAAGGCACTGTGCCAGTGTGTGGATGGGCCCCACTGTCTGCATCCTGTTAAGGCACTATGCCAGTGTATGGATTGGCTCCACTGTCTGCATCCTGTTAAGGCACTGTGCTAGTGTGTGGATGGGCCCCACTGTCTGCATCCTGTTAAGGCACTGTGCCAGTGTGTGGATGGGCCCCACTGTCTGCATCATGTTAAGGCACTATGCCAGTGTATGGATGGGCCCCACTGTCTCCATCATGTTAAGGCACTGTGCCAGTGTGTGGATGGGTCCCACTGTCTGCATCTTGTTAAGGTGCTATGCCAGTGTATGAATGGGCCCCACTGTCTGCATCCTGTTAAGGCACTGTGCCAGTGTGTGGATGGGCTCCACTGTCTGCATCATGTTAAGGCACTGTGCCAGTGTACAGATGGGCCCCACTGTCTGCATCCTGTTAAGGCACTATGCCAGTGTATGGATGGGCTCCACTGTCTGCATCATGTTAAGGCACAGTGCCAGTGTGTGGATGGGCTCCACTGTCTGCATCATGTTAAGGCACTATGCCAGTGTATGGATGGGCCCCACTGTCTGCATCATGTTAAGGCACTGTGCCAGTGTGTGGATGGGCCCCACTGTCTGCATCATGTTAAGGCACTGTGCTAGTGTGTGGATGTGCCCCACTGTCTGTATCGTGTTAAGGCACTGTGCCAGTGTGTGGATGGGCCCCACTGTCTGCATCCTGTTAAGGCACTGTGCCAGTGTGTGGATGGGCCCCACTGTCTGCATCCTGTTAAGGCACTGTTCCAGTGTGTGGCTGGGCCCCACTGTCTGCATCATGTTAAGGCACTGTGCCAGTGTGTGAATGGGCCCCACTGTCTGCATCCTGTTAAGGCACTGTTCCAGTGTGTGGATGGGCCCCACTGTCTGCATCCTGTTAAGGCACTGTGCCAGTGTGTGGATGGGCCCCACTGTCTGCATCCTGTTAGTGTGGCATGGGCTGTTAAGGCACTGCCAGTTAAGGCACTGTGCCAGAGTACGGATGGGCCCCACTGTCTGCATCCTGTTAAGGCACTGTGCCAGTGTGTGGATGGGCCCCACTGTCTGCATCCTGTTAAGGCACTGTGCCAGAGTACGGATGGGCCCCACTGTCGGCATCCTGTTAAGGCACTGTGCCAGTGTGGATGGGCCCCACTGTCTGCATCCTGTTAAGGCACTGTGCCAGAGTACGGATGGGCCCCACTGTCGGCATCCTGTTAAGGCACTGTGCCAGTGTGTGGATGGGCCCCACTGTCTGCATCCTGTTAAGGCACTGTGCCAGAGTACGGATGGGCCCCACTGTCTGCATCCTGTTAAGGCACTGTGCCAGAGTACGGATGGGCCCCACTGTCAGCATCCTGTTAAGGCACTGTGCCAGTGTGTGGATGGGCCCCACTGTCTGCATCCTGTTAAGGCACTGTGCCAGAGTACGGATGGGCCCCACTGTCTGCATCCTGTTAAGGCACTGTGCCAGAGAACGGATGGGCCCCACTGTCTGCATCCTGTTAAGGCACTATGCCAGTGTATGGATGGGCCCCACTGTCGGCATCCTGTTAAGGCACTGTGCCAGAGTACGGATGGGCCCCACTGTCTGCATCCTGTTAAGGCACTGTGCCAGAGTACGGATGGGCCCCACTGTCTGCATCCTGTTAAGGCACTGTGCTAGTGTGTGGATGTGCCCCACTGTCTGTATCCTGTTAAGGCACTGTGCCAGTGTGTGGATGGGCCCCACTGTCTGCATCCTGTTAAGGCACTGTGCCAGTGTGTGGATGGGCCCCACTGTCTGCATCCTGTTAAGGCACTGTTCCAGTGTGTGGCTGGGCCCCACTGTCTGCATCATGTTAAGGCACTGTGCCAGTGTGTGAATGGGCCCCACTGTCTGCATCCTGTTAAGGCACTGTTCCAGTGTGTGGATGGGCCCCACTGTCTGCATCCTGTTAAGGCACTGTGCCAGAGTACGGATGGGCCCCACTGTCTGCATCCTGTTAAGGCACTGTGCCAGAGTACGGATGGGCCCCACTGTCTGCATCCTGTTAAGGCACTGTGCCAGTGTGTGGATGGGCCCCACTGTCTGCATCCTGTTAAGGCACTGTGCCAGAGTACGGATGGGCCCCACTGTCGGCATCCTGTTAAGGCACTGTGCCAGTGTGTGGATGGGCCCCACTGTCTGCATCCTGTTAAGGCACTGTGCCAGAGTACGGATGGGCCCCACTGTCGGCATCCTGTTAAGGCACTGTGCCAGTGTGTGGATGGGCCCCACTGTCTGCATCCTGTTAAGGCACTGTGCCAGAGTACGGATGGGCCCCACTGTCTGCATCCTGTTAAGGCACTGTGCCAGAGTACGGATGGGCCCCACTGTCAGCATCCTGTTAAGGCACTGTGCCAGTGTGTGGATGGGCCCCACTGTCTGCATCCTGTTAAGGCACTGTGCCAGAGTACGGATGGGCCCCACTGTCTGCATCCTGTTAAGGCACTGTGCCAGAGAACGGATGGGCCCCACTGTTTGCATCCTGTTAAGGCACTATGCCAGTGTATGGATGGGCCCCACTGTCGGCATCCTGTTAAGGCACTGTGCCAGAGTACGGATGGGCCCCACTGTCTGCATCCTGTTAAGGCACTGTGCCAGAGTACGGATGGGCCCCACTGTCTGCATCCTGTTAAGGCACTGTGCCAGAGTACGGATGGGCCCCACTGTCTGCATCCTGTTAAGGCACTGTGCCAGTGTGTGGATGTGCCCCACTGTCTGCATCATGTTAAGGCACTATGCCAGTGTACGGATGGGCCCCACTGTCTGCATCCTGTTAAGGCACTGTGCCAGTGTGTGGATGGGCCCCACTGTCTGCATCCTGTTAAGGCACTATGCCAGTGTGTGGATGGGCCCCACTGTCTGCATCCTGTTAAGGCACTGTGCCAGTGTATGGATGGGCCCCACTGTCTGCATCCTGTTAAGGCACTGTTCCAGTGTGTGGATGGGCCCCACTGTCTGCATCCTGTTAAGGCACTGTTCCAGTGTATGGATGGGCCCCACTGTCTGCATCCTGTTAAGGCACTGTTCCAGTGTGTGGATGGGCCCCACTGTCTGCATCCTGTTAAGGCCTTATTCAATGGTGTGGATGGGCCCAGCAGTCTACACCCTGTTAAGACACTGTTCCAGTGTGTGGACAGTCCCCATGGTCCACTGTTACAGATGAGATGTACTTAGCCTGCAGAAGTTGAGCAAATGAAGGGTGTTACTTTTTCAATTACTTTCATGATCTTCTATGTCATTACTCTCCTATTTCTGGAATGTGTGTAGTATTACAGTTGGCTGGAGGGGACCTTTAATTCCAGGTCTTTAGGGTTCAGGAGGATGGACCCAATAATAATACACCACAGATTTGTCCACAGAGTGAAATATACATATTACTACACATTTTTATAGTAAATTCTCTCAAAGCACAGAACATGTTTTCCAGGGGGAATTTGGGAGAAAAACACAACTGGGACAAAAATCAGAAAATAGGATTCCCTGTAACTGGCGGGCACAAACAGTGCTGTGAAATTGTGTTAAATAGAACAAGCAGCTTTTTTTGTTCTGCTCATTTTTAAGTCATCGTATTACTCCCTGTGATCTCACAGTGCTGCTCATTGTGATGTCATAGTGCCCATGTATGTGTGTCTGTGAGTCTGAATATTTTTTTTTTGTTCTTGCTTGGTGTTGTTGTGCTTTGTGTTGTCCTTTGACCTTTGTTGTTTTGTTGCTTTGGTTTTCATTGATTTAGGTTGTTTTGTTCATGCTTGGTGTTGCTGTTCTGCATTTTTTACTCTGCTGCTTGGTGCTATTATGTTGGTGTTGCAGTGAAAGCTGGAGTGTTTTATCCTGCTGTGTTCCTGTCCTCCTCCTTACCTCCTCGTTGATGCTCCTCTCTGCCCCCCTCAGATGAAGGGGGTGAGTTTGGGGACAGGAGGAGCAGCCATGGGTAAAATGATGATTCTCTGTTTGGAAGGGGGGGGGAGGGCCCCAGACAATAATAAACCCCCCATCCCCAGGGGACCAGCTTCAGATCACAAGGGTCCCAGTGAAGCTTTTTATCCACTCCCACACCCAGCCCCCTCCTTAGCCAAAAATGACTGATACAAAAATATATACACTAATATGTTCACTATACTCCCAATAATATAAATGATAATTCAAATAAAAATAATTTCCCCTCCCAATAATGTTTATGGTATTTTTAGATATACATAAAATGACTATGTAGAATAAATTAATAACCTAAAATTTGTAAAAACAGTACCATCAGCCAGTGAAGTTGAAGTGTAGGCGGCAGTGGATAGTTTGTCATAGCCATTACGATTCGAGGGGGCTGTGCCTTTGTGGAGGTGTGCTAGGCGAGGGGGGGGGCAGGATGGAAGAGCAAACGTTGCCTGCGAGCATTCCAGGTTACCCGCCACCCCCGCACTGCCGCCCCCAGTCGCGGCCATAAAGGAGTGCCTGTGATACCGTGGCACCAGCAGAGCACAGATGAGGGAGACATGGGGAGGCAGCCATTATAGTTATCATAATAACTGTTATTGTCACCCGTAGCTGCAGGTCCCCCTTCTCCAGGGGGTTGGGGGGTGGGGGGTGTGTGTCATTCTGCCCCGATGACGCTGTCAAGTGCCAGGAAACAACCGACTCTAAATGTAAAATATAAATGGGTGAATCACCCTGGCACTCTTTCAATTTCTCTCTCCCTCTCTCTCTCCATCACCACCCTCCCTTCTCTAAGAAACTATAACCCCCACGCACAACATTAATCCCTGTTTTACAAAAAAAACCTTCATCTCTCCTTATCTCGCCTCAGCAAATCTTCAGTGGCTAGGAACACTTTTCCTCTTACTTGTCATTTTGCCCCCACCCCCCAAAAAAAAAAAAAAAAAAAAACACACACATACACACACACAAAACATTCCTCTGCTCCCCCTTTCCCCGAAAAACACACCTATCAATAGCTATTACTACGATGACTCACAGCGCCGCCATACAATACTGTATTCAAGGTATGACTCGGTGCTGCTCTCCAGTGGATCATTCCTGAACTGCGTGTGGTTTGAAGGCATCGAGTTTTTCCCTGTGTAAAGGAAAGCTTCTCCTCCCACTGCGGAGTGCTTATTCACAGATATTTTGTGCCTCACGGCGGACAGCAAATTCATGGGTTTTTAGTATATAAATATGACAAAGATTCGTTGCTTGAATCTTTTACGGTGTTTTTCATAGTTGGTGCTTCGATTTTAGTGTTTTGCACTCAGTAATTCCGATTTTACGTTACCCACGTCTTATATATCTGCATAAATGTTCACAAATATATTTTAATGGTTCGCAGTCAGCTTGGGAATCAACAAGTGCTTGGATAAGTGCTTTGCGCTTGTATGTTTCCAACCTGTAATGCTTGGCAAGACAAACGGTGCACTCAAGACCTAAACATGCGCAGGCCTAAAAACGCTGTAAACTCTAGACTCCACGCAGAACTGCGACCCAACTCTTGACGAAACTACTTTTTTAAACATAGAGACTCGTTACATAAGGTGACTAAAATCGACCTTAATACCCTGGAGCACCTTTGGTCAGTTTCTCTGAACGCCGAAAAGCTTATGGTGCAGCCCAACTCAAGTTCAATGCAAGCGGCCTTCTGCTTGTTTCCATTACGCCTGTATTATATTCTGGTGATGCAGTAGGATATCTGGTGAATCTGTAACTAGAGAACTTGCGGATTTAAACCCGCTGGAAATGTTTCTCATTCCGATAACATTTAATTCAAGGGATTAGCCAAGCCCCTTTGCGGCTCACGTCTGCGCCGCTGCACCTCTGCACAGAGCGCCGTGGTCTATCACCGCTAGGCGGACGAAGCGGTCAAACCGGGAAACTCGAAGCGCAAATTGAAAACACAAATGTGATCAAACCGTTTGGGAACACGCTGCGTACCTTAAAGGTGTGGTCAGGCATCAGCCTCCGGCGAAAAACTCCAATTTCTGGATTTGTTAACGTCGAGCTGCATGAACGTTTCCTCAATCTGCTTATTGGTCTTTTTATCAGATCATCTTAATTTAATCGAAAAATAATAGAAACGCCTCTGGAGATTTCGCCACTATAAATTAAATTTTAGCTCTGTTGAATCATGATAGTTGAAATGCTCCCCCTGGCCGATTGCTAAAGTATATAAAGGCTATAATTATTTGGCATGGATGACGCTTCTACATGAAAAAGTGACCATTAAATATAAGATGTATTGCGTATTTCATTTTTTTTTTTTTTTTTGTATTAATTAAAACACAAAAACAGAGGTGTGAGAACATGTATACATTTCACCACTACAATGCTCCTTCAGCTAAAATTGACATAAGCTGAGAAATGGAAAGTGTAACTGATGCTGTTTTTGCTCCTCAGCGTCAGTCTTCATCATCATCATCACTATGGGCACAGTGGACACCTTTTTAACCTTTTTACCTGCAGGTAGGTATTCTAGGTGTTCTACAGCTGCATGCCACCATCACAAGACCACACGCACACACAGATACACACATTAGGATGTGCCTACATACAGTAGGAACATATACACACACACAGACATACTCACATAGGTATGCGCACACATTCAGTAGCACAAACAAATACACACACACACACACACACACACACACACACAGGCACACACACATTTATTTAGTGTCAGTCTCGCTGCTCACAGATCCACAGATATACACGCACGGGCACACGCACATATGCAGATGAACGCACCAAAACAAGTAAGAAGAACATGTGGCGATGACGAAAGTGTTCTCATCTCCTATTGGATGCCGCGACAGGAAGTACACTCTCCAAAAAGGAACTGGAGAGACCAGCATGCGAACAAGACAGAAGTTGTGGGGATGGCAGCCGTGGGTGTGATATTATCCCGGTAATCTCCAGATCAAAACAACAATTACAATTTTAAACAAGAGCTAAAGGCCTTGTATGCTCGTTTCATTTATGAACGTGTGTGTAAAATGTATGTCTTTCTGTTGCTGGAGGAAGGAACCTAATTATTTCAAAGAGTGATAATTGCTTGAAAGTCTTTCTCAGTATTTGTTTTCCCCAAATTGTACAGCTGTCAATCCAAAATTCGCTGTCCCGATTAAATCCCAGAGAGTCACTGAAGCTTTATTCCGGTCCTACTTTGAATCAGCAAGTCAGTTTCTCTCAACCACGTGGCTGTTGTCATCCTTGTCTGCAACATGCATGTGAATCTCTTGACACCGTTTTACGTAATTAGCGGAATATGACAGTGAGCTCTGTCTCCTTGTGAGAGTTTTGGGTCGCAAAGGTTGTCCGCGACGTGCCGTACAGCTGGTAATGGCTAATTCATTATACAGAGGCAAAGTTCACCGTCTGGGTGTCGAGTTTTGAAGAACTGCAGAGTGGATCCGAGGTTTGTTGTCTGTAATGTTCATGTTGTAATGTTTTGTCTCTTCTTTAAAAGTTTGACAGGTGTCAGCACATTAACTTTTTGATAACTATGTATTACATATTGATGGAAACTGCAGTCTAATCTGAATGAGTATGTGCATGTCTGGAAGCGTGTTTCTGATCCGATCCTTTGTGTGTGAGCGTAGTTTTGCGTTGTGATACGCATTATCTCATCAGCATAATTTCACTTTGCCTTAAACTGGTAATTACATAATTTAATCTACTGGATATTTTCACTTTCAAGGCGTGTTTATGTGTGTACATGACCGGAAACGTTATGTTTCTTTACACTTTCAGGGAACGTAGATTTTTTTTGGATACTTTTAAAAGGAAGCTTTAACCTCGAGCGTGGAGGAATTACCCATTTGAATAAACAGCACATTTCATATTACAGGTTGTACAGGTCTTTAAAATATGGACAGAATTTAATAACATCGGAAATCAACGACTGCTTTTAGATGGCTTAAGTGTTGTGTAATATTAAATTTAAATTGGTTTGGTAAGTAGTCCCTTCCCCCTCGCCCCGCAGGATGTCCAAGCGGCTACGGGTTGCTGTGGTGGGGGCCGGAGCTGCAGGTCTGTGTGCTGCTCGCCATGTCCTGGCCTTGCAGCACGCCTTCGACCCGCCAGTGGTGTATGAGCTCACTGCACAGGTGGGAGGCACCTGGGTATACGAGGAGCGTGTGGGCTGCTATGACAATGGGCATCCCATTCACAGCAGCATGTACCGGAACCTTAGGTAACCAATAACCCCGCCCACATCTGCCAATAATCCCACCCTCACCTGCTACTAACCCTGTCCTGACCTGACCTGCCAGAAACTCCGCCCACAGTTGATCATATATGCCTCATTTGTGAAACCATCCATCTTCCAGTTTCAAAATCAGCAGAACAGGCAGTGGGTGAATGGGGAAGGATGAATGAAGTAATCGTGAACTATGATCAGCTGTCAGTCATCCCAAAAAGCAAAAAGGTGGCTCTTAACAATAAAACACAATTGACTCAAGTCTGTGAGCCACTGTTAACTACTCGCAGTGTTGGTGTCTAGATACTCACAAGCCAACCACAAGCTTGAATGTGTCTGTGTATAGTACTTGCTTTGACACTTTATGATCCGTGTAAATAATTTTCACGTCTATTACTTTTTTGATATTATTTCATATTTGCACAACAATAAGTGTTTGCAGGTCACCAAAATAAATGAACAAGGTTTTAGAAGGGTGGAGTCTTGCACCCCTGTTGCACACCAACCCACCGTATTGTAAGTTGCCATAGCGTCTGTACTGTCTGTGTCTTCCTCAGGACTAACCTACCCAAGGAGGTGATGATGTTCCCGGATTTCCCCTTTGACCCCCTGCTGCCCTCCTTCCTGCCCCACCAGGAAGTGCTGCGGTACCTGCAGAGTTACAGCCAGCATTATGGTGTCACACCACACATCCGGGTACCTGCACACTGTCGCACAGGTGTACCTGCTCACAGGTGTACCTTTCACACTCAAACAGGTGTTACCTATGGGCTGCCTTCTCATTTTACCTGGTATCTGTTTCATAAAAAATGTCTGGTGCCCAGAAATAAGCTGAAGGCACTGGTAGTTAACCTGATTCCCCATTAAAATACAGGGGCCAGCTGTTCAGTCACAGCACAAGATCTCCAGAAAAATGGAATGACTGTTGTTTTTGCTGGTTATGAACATTATTATTGTAAAAGTTGATCTGTGTGTGGGAGATGGGGTTGGAGTCTAAACGTTGTGTGCTCTTAGTTTGAAACTGCAGTGGAGGAAGTAAAGCCTGTCACCATGGAGACGGGGGAGGGAAAGGTGACGTGGGAGGTGACTTCATCAGGTGGGCGTTACGGACGGAGGACCGAAACATTCGATGCCATTTTCGTCTGCACTGGGTGAGAGGGTTGGGGAGGAGACACTAGGCTAAAGGAAATGATCTCAGGAATGTGTTTGTCTCTGAGCTGTGATGTTGGCCACCTTACTGAGGCAGAGGATGTGAGAACACAGATGGTGAGCTCTGAGGATTACTCCTCCTGGCCTTACTGTCTGTAGTTACTATGACAGGGCTGTGACAGTGTAGCCAGAGAGGGGCTTGTGGAGACAAACTGTATATCAGTCTGGGTGGCACTGTTTTGACCCAGATCTCTGACCCCTCTCTCTTTAGGCATTACTCCGACCCTTACTTGCCCTCCATCCCAGGACTGGAACATTTCAAAGGTGTGCCATCGTGTCATCCACCTACTTACTTTCATACCTGCCTGACTACCTGTCTGTCTGTCAGTCCTCTCCTGTGGATGTCAGTGTGATTGACTGATGCAGACAGCTCCATCCAACAGCTTGTCTGTCTGTCTGTCTGTCTGTCTGTCTGTCTGTCTGTCTGTCTGTCTGTCTGTCTGTCTGTCGCAGTCCCTGAGTATCTGGTGCAGGCAGAGCGCTCACTGTTGTACAATGAGTTGAGAGTATAGGACAGCTATGGCTGGACCCACAAGGCTGTCATAGAGCCCTGTTTTAATACTGATAATATATTTCACCTGTTCCTTCATTTTCATGCTATGACAACTCATTTAATCATTTGAGCAACCTTTTCCTTTCTTTTGTTTTTGTAGTAACTTTAGATTTTTGTGAGTTTAAATGTGTGGATTGCTGTTAGTGTCTGTCTGTCTGACTGTCTGTCTGTCTGTCTGTCAGACTGGTACTGACTGTTCCACCAACCTTTATATTTCCCTCATGTCCATTAGATGATTTGCTTTGTGCTTGTATTATTTTCCCTACGAATACAGCAAAGAGAGCAGAGGCAGTGTGGTTTTGCTCTGTAGAATTTTATTTTATTATTATTTTGTGTAGAATGTCGTGCCCTTACTGAGATGATACACACTCCATCCCTGTCAGCGGGGCTGTATCATTGTTGGAGATGGCCCTGATAGGTTATCACGGCAGGGCTGTATGTAAAACGGCTCTGAAGGAGACCTCGGCTGCAGCTGTCATTGCTGCTGGAGGTCATTTTCACAGCTTATCGTTATGGAGCAACAGTCTCCATGCATTTGAATGTGAGCAAAAGTTATTGTTTGATATTGCCTCAGTTAAGTGACCCTCCAGTGCGAATGTTTGTCTCTTCTCTTTGCTGAGTATATTTCAGTTGGCCCTTCCTGGTAAACCCTGGCTTCAGATGAAGTACTGCGTATTTGTTCCACCCAAGAACTAAACCAGCTGATTCGATTTAGCGCAGCTCTTAAGCTAGGGAGGGAAATTAATTAACAGAATCATTGTGCATGAGTGGAACAAATACATGGTATTCCGCATACTTTTTGAAGCCAGATTTTCCACCTCTAGTTATTTGTTAAAATGTAGAAGTAGGTCTGGTTACTCTAGGTAGACTTGCTCTGACATTTACTTAAAACATGTTGAGAAACACTCATAAAATGGAAAGTTCACAGAAATAGAAAAGCAATGCCTCCTCATTTGCTCAGTAACTTTATGAAGAATGTAACTGCATTACATCTTTTACATGCCCAATAATACACATCATGGCACCCAGGAAATAATTTTAAGAGGAAGTCAGCCATTTTAGGAGACCTGTTACTGCCATATCAGGTTTTAAACTGGATTGCTGTGGGACACCATCTCAGAATATGCAGGATATGATATAGGGCTGAGGAGTATCTGAATGAGCAGTTGAGAGTTTACAAAGTCGACTGGGCCTCTCTGCTGCCCCCTGCAGGCACCCTACTGCACAGTCACTCTTACCGAAAACCTGAGCACTTCACTGGCCAATCAGTGGTGGTGCTAGGGGCTGGAGCTTCGGGATTGGACATCTCCATTGAGCTGGCTGGCGTCAATGCTCAGGTGAGCGTACACCTTGAATAAATTTTACATTTTAGTCATTTTTGCATATGCTTTTAGCTTTTGAAAGTGCGCAAGTTCAACAAGTGCAGTAGCATCAGATCCATGAGCTGTGAAATAGCACACGCAGGGCCACAGCAAACAAACACTAAGAGCTGTGAAATAGCACATGCAGGGCCACAGCAAACAAACACTAAGAGCTGTGAAATAGCACATGCAGGGCCACAGCAAACAAACACTAAGAGCTGTGAAATAGCACATGCAGGGCCACAGCAAACCAACACTAAGAGCTGTGAAATAGCACATGCAGGGCCACAGCAAACAAACACTAAGAGCTGTGAAATAGCATATGCAAGCAGGGCCACAGCAAACAAACACTAAGAGCTGTGAAATAGCACATGCAGGGCCACAGCAAACAAACACTAAGAGCTGTGAAATAGCACATGCAGGGCCACAGCAAACAAACACTAAGAGCTGTGAAATAGCACATGCAGGAGCTGTGAAATAGCACATGCAGGGCCACAAAACAAACACTAAGAGCTGTGAAATAGCACACGCAGGGCCACAGCAAACAAACACTAAGAGCTGTGAAATAGCACATGCAGGGCCACAGCAAACAAACACTAAGAGCTGTGAAATAGCACATGCAGGGCCACAGCAAACAAACACTAAGAGCTGTGAAATAGCCACAGCAAACAAACAAACACTAAGAGCTGTGAAATAGCACAGGGCCACAGCAAACAAACACTAAGAGCTGTGAAATAGCACATGCAGGGCCACAACAAACACTAAGAGCTGTGAAATAGCACATGCAGGGCCACAGCAAACAAACACTAAGAGCTGTGAAATAGCACACAGGGCCACAGCAAACAAACACTAAGAGCTGTGAAATAGCACATGCAGGGCCACAGCAAACAAACACTAAGAGCTGTGAAATAGCACATGCAGGGCCACAGCAAACAAACACTAAGAGCTGTGAAATAGCACATGCAGGGCCACAGCAAACAAACACTAAGAGCTGTGAAATAGCACATGCAGGGCCACAGCAAACAAACACTAAGAGCTGTGAAATAGCACATGCAGGGAGCTGTGAAATAGCACATGCAGGGCCACAGCAAACAAACACTAAGAGCTGTGAAATAGCACATGCAGGGCCACAGCAAACAAACACTAAGAGCTGTGAAATAGCGCATGCAGGGCCACAGCAAACAAACACTAAGAGCTGTGAAATAGCGCATTCAGGGCCACAGCAAACAAACACTAAGAGCTGTGAAATAGCACATGCAGGGCCACAGCAAACAAACACTAAGAGCTGTGAAATAGCACAGGGCCACAGAGCTGTGAAATAGCACAGCAAAAACAAACACTAAGAGCTGTGAAATAGCACATGCAGGGCCACAGCAAACAAACACTAAGAGCTGTGAAATAGCGCATGCAGAGCAAACAAACACTGTGAAAAATAGCGCATGCAGGGCCACAGCAAACAAACACTAAGAGCTGTGAAATAGCACATGCAGGGCCACAGCAAACAAACACTAAGAGCTGTGAAATAGCACATGCAGGGCCACAGCAAACAAACACTAAGAGCTGTGAAATAGCGCATGCAGGGCCACAGCAAACAAACACTAAGAGCTGTGCTAAGTGCCTGTGGAGTGAAAGGAGTGTTTGTTTCATTTTAAATACTTCACAAGCACATCAGTCATAATTCTATCATTTTTTGGAAATGTTCTGTTCCTTTATCCTTCTCATGTCAGCCTTCTGAAGTGAAGCAGGTGTAAGCTTGATGTGTGACCTCCTTGGAAAACATAAGTTACAGAAGGAGGTACAGATGGAAAATAAAGGCCGAACACGTGTTTTAAAGTTTTGTTTTTTTTTTTTACATTTTTCTATTAACTTATTAACGTTAATAACGGTATTATTACTGTAGGTGACTCATTCGCTCTTTTATTTTTATTTGAATCCTTCATTATGTAATGTAACTTTTATAATGTAATTAATGTCATTTGACTGACTCAATATGGTGATTGAAGATCCCATTACATGTTGAGATTGAGTAGGGGTGTGAACTCTGGTGCCCTGGTGAGATTTCCTTATCGGGCCCTGTAATCATTCCTCCCTCCATCTGATTGGCTGCACAATCTTTTCCATTCCCCTCCCACTTTCATACTCTAGCTCATCACAGCAAATGAGTTCATTTGACCTACCAGGTAAGGTCCAAATGACAAAATGTTGTAAATGCATAATAATAATAATAATAATAATAATAAAATACAATTTTAAAAATAATGATTACAGATATTTGAATTCTTATCCAGGAGAAAACCTCATTGAGATTTAGGCCAAGAAAGCAGCATAGACCAATACCAACTGACCAAAAGTTTACAAAATACAGTACTGAAAAAGACGAAAGACAATACAGTGTAAATTATTCCCTGTTGCACAGGTTCTTTTAAACCCCCCATCCGCCCCTGCGCCACTCTTCATGTTGCAGGTGATCCTGAGCCATGGCAAGCCCCCCCTGGCCTTCCCGCTGCCCCCCCAGGTGCGTCAGGCCCCCCCTGTGCGGCAGGTGCTGAAGGATGGAGGGGTGGAGTTTGGAGATGGGAGTGTTACCCATCCACAGGTGCTCCTCCTGTGCACAGGGTATAGCTTCAGCTACCCTTTCCTCAGCGGGGCGTCACTGGGCCTGCAGGTGGAGCCACACCTGGTGTTCCCGCTGTACAAGCAGCTGCTGCCCCCGGCCTGGCCCTCACTCTTCATCATCGGCATCTGCAAGATTATCTGCCCATTCCCCCACTTCCACACTCAGGTCAGACTCCTCCCCCCTCTCCAACATGCAGGTCAGACTCCGCCCTCCTCTCAACATGCAGGTCAGACCCCTCCCCCCTCTCCAACATGCAGGTCAGACTCCGCCCTCCTCTCAACATGCAGGTCAGACTCCTCCCCCCTCTCCAACATGCAGGTCAGACTCCGCCCTCCTCTCAACATGCAGGTCAGACTCCTCCCCCCTCTCCAACATGCAGGTCAGACTCCTCCCCCCTCTCCAACATTCAGGTCAGACTCCTCCCCCCTCTCCAACATGCAGGTCAGACTCCGCCCTCCTCTCAACATGCAGGTCAGACTCCTCCCCCCTCTCCAACATGCAGGTCAGACCCTGCCCACCATGCCCATATGCAGGATCAGTCTCCTCCCCCCACTACCACACACAGGTTACACTCCGGCCATCAAAATCTGCACACAATTTACACTCTGCCCTCTCACAGTTCAGGCTCTGCCCCACCACTGGTATGCTATACCCTCTGTCCCCCACAGAAGCATTGTGACTGAAACCCAGCTGCATCCAGTTGCAGGTTTTAATCTTACCTATAGCTTAGATGTCACTGTTTCAGAGACTGCCAGAGTCCCTCTCTCTCTTCACTTTCCTGTTCTCAACCTCCTTAAATCTCTTGCCCTCTTATACCATCCTCTGCTCACCCTTCTCCTCCTGTCTCCCCCTCCCTCTCATGCCCTCTCTCTCTGCAGGTGCAGTTCGCACTGGCAGTACTAGAGGGATCTGTTTTGTTGCCCTCATGTGATGAGATGGAGGAAGAGGTGAGGAGAGAGGCAGACAGGAAGCTGATGGAGGGGGTTCAGCCTAGGCATCTACTGAAGATGGACTCAGACCAGTGGGGGTACTGCCGAACCCTGGCCAGCATGGGGGGGTTCAGCCCCCTACCCCCCGTCACCCAGAGCCTGTACGAGGAGGTGTGGAGACAGAGGCAAAGGGACCCTCAGAAATATCGGCAGATCAACTATCGACTCGTCACTGACACCCAGTGGGAAACACTGGAACTGCAGCCTGACAGGGAGTTGAATGGGGAGAGGGAGACTGAGAGATAAATTGAATCCTCTGATTTCCAAAAATGAGTAATATCAATTATGATAATAATAATACCTACACTGTGTGGGCAGCTGTCTTTTCTCTCTCAGACACCCCCTGTGGCCCTTTTAGAGACACATGGCAGCCATTTTGTGTCACAGCTGCTCATTATCATTATCATTTGCTACCAAATGATTCAATTAGCCGATTAGGCTCGGGTACTGATCATGTGTCTAACCACTGTGGTTCAGCACTCCCAGATTCCTGTTTTAAGCTTGAGTATCATGGTTTTCATTTCCAAATAAGTGTTTAAACAACCATTCTTTTTCCAGAACTAATCATGAAAAACCCAAGATTCAAATGTTTAAAAAACATTTTCCAATGATTTAAAATGTTTCAAATTACAAAATATGTAGCGGACCTATTAACTACTGCACCAAATGATACCTGAAAAAATACTGCTAGTAGTGGTAAATGAGAAAATGACAATGTAATCCACAAAGGTTAATGAACATGAAAGAATATAGAAAGATGACCAATTCCCAGTTTGAAACAAGAGTGTGAGATTAAATAGTAATAATCAAGTAGACATGGTCCACACAATAATAAAATGGCACCTGCTTCTCTTGTATCAAGTGACTGATGTGTTTCTTGAATAGAAGAGACATGATAATGGGTGACAGATTACATTTATATAATGGTTTCATTCAACCAAATCACATTGTATTGAAGAAGGGAAAATAACATCAAACCACTCAACGGGAAGCCGTTTTATGCCAGAAGGCTCACCGCACATCAGCTGGGGTAGAGACAGCAGTAGTCAGTAAGCCAGTTAAACTGGGGGATGATTGGATTACGGGCTGAGAGGGCTTTGTGGGGAGTTTCTCCAGGACACTGGGGACCTGCCTGCTCTTCGAATTATCAGTCATGGGGTGTTCAATAGTCACAGTGTGTCAGGGCCTCAGTTCTCATTGGAAATACAGCACCTTCTGCAGCACATTGTCCCCTCTGCTACACGGCGGTGTTGGGGTTCTGCTTGGTTTAGATGGAGGCAGCTTCCTACATGGTCTACCCAAGTCCCAACTGAGCCTATACCTGCTAGATTACTCCACTAGGCAGAAGCCTAGTGTAAAGTGATGAGCCTGAAATAGAACTGTATCACTATACACAGTAAATATTATTACTGCCTGTAAATTTCTGTTTTGTTAAGACTTATTTAAACGTTTAAAAATACATAGTCTGTATGAGAGGCCCCGGGTGTGACAGACGTTCATGTACAGCCGCTGTAGGTTGTTGTAAAATAAGCTGGTTCCTTTCTCCCCTTTTACAGAGCCATGCAGAATGCGATTACACCCCTACACCTAAAGACAGAGTCAGGCTTCTCCTTTGATTTCTACACAACACGTAAAAAATAACACTCATCCACTGGGTGGGCTCGAACCACCACCCTTTCGGTTTACAGCCGAATGCGCAAACCGATTGGAATGCCAAAGAAAAAGAAGGGGAAAAAGAGGGTGCAAGGGAGAAAAACAGAGAAAGTTTAAAAGTTGTTCCCAAATTTGGGTGAATATGGAACATGCAATCTGCTTTGACCATTTTGGTATGGACGTGAGAGAAATGTTGGAGATGAATATACTCTTGGGCAGGGTTGCCAGAGTGGAGGAATTCATTACCAATGTAGGATATTTTAAAGTTCCACAGATAACATTTCAGATGAAAGTTTCTATGGGTGTCAGTTGTGGATGGGGGTTTCTTTAAAGGAGATTATGGTTAGAAAAAATCTTGATTGACAGCTCATGGGGAAATCCACCGTGGAATTCATGAGGTTTCATTTTGCTGCTCTGAGTCAGGCATAATTAAAAAATTGTAAAATGCAGGAAAACGCTCAACAAAGTTCGACATCAATTTAACTCACTGCCTCTCTCAATCTGTTGCCTTGGAAACGGACAGCAGAGAGCTTATGAGTCACCTATGGCAGAGCACAGGGGAGTAAATTTATGCAGAGAGTCCAATTGTGCTCCGAGTTTCACTCATAATTCCCATTTTTGTTGTTCACTTGGTTGGATAGGGTTTTGCTCAGTGTGAAAACTGCTGAGAGGAAACGCTGAGAAGGGTCTGGCTGTGGCCACCTCAGATCTTGGAACACTGACACCCCCCCCCCCCCACCCCCCCCCCCCACAGAGCAGCTCCAGGGCGTCACCTCCAGGACTAACATTAGCTTTTGAACAAGTCATTAACATAGAAGATCACACAAAACTAAAGATTGTTGGAATTCATCATCTTTTTCTCTGAAATGTATGTCCCCATTTTTCCTCCAAGTCCAGTCTCAAAGGAACATGTTGATCTTCTGACTAGGAGCCCTTTCTGCAGACTGCAGGAGGAGAGAGCTGTGAGCTCATGGCTCCTGTGATTTATGTGCCAGCCAATCTCACTTCCTTCCACCCTGCCAAGCAGGCTTTGGCCTTTAGGGTTTGAGCTGCAGTGCAACTTGATAGCCACTAGATGGAGCCTGGTTTACAAAGAGATCTGCTTACCTGTAACATCTGCAGAGGACCTACCCTGCCAAAAGTGCAGGTATCAATTAAACAAATAAGTGCTACCTATTTGAGGTTTATGAGATGGCAAGAGTGCACTCTGGGATGCTGTATCCATGCTTCCTGTTTGACGTGGCCGTGGGTCTCTCCCTCAGTGAAGGAATGAATGAAAGGCTGAATTTCCAGCAGCCTTGCAGACAGGTTGGAATGGGCCTTCATGCTCATGGGGGACTTTAGGGAAAAGGGTTTGCTGGCCTGTGGGGGGCGCTTTGCTCAAACCTGGCGTAATACATGCCAAACGAGAGAATGAATTGTAATCAGTGAACTGACTTGCTGTATAATCCATTGCAATCCCTACCCATGTTGAGCTCAGTTGGCCTGACCTGGTTAAATGATGGATAAAAAGCATATAAAAATAAAGACAGGCACTGAAATGTGTTCACATCACGCCCACACAATAAACTAGATTTAAGGGTTAAAACTGATAATCCATAAAACCATTTGTATTTGGGGGGAGACTGCCTTCTTAGAGCATGAGATGGGACACGTCTCAGGTGCAAGATGTGACTTTGAGAGCTGTGCCTACATTTTATGTTGTTAAAATGTGGTTTTATTTGTCTGTTCTGGCTTTCTGTTAGGATGTGATGGCCAAGAGGTGAAGGCATTGGGTTGGAAATCCTGTTGGGTTTCCCCATGCAGGGTTGAATCCTCCTCACAGTGAGGGTAGCTTTTTGAGTTGCACTCAGGAAAGGACATTTAGAGATTCACTCCAGAAGTGGATCCTGTAAGAGACAGACATGACAGGCCCTAGCCTCTTATTTTTTCTGTTTTTTTTTTCAGTTAAGCCGAGTACTGCAATTCAGTTGAAAAATTCTCATACACAATAAAATACCCAATTGAGTCTACTCTGATCAGTGCTCTGAGGAGCTGCCCTCGCAGATGAGCACTCATGTATGATGCGACTGTATTCTCCTGACCACTGCGCAGTTGTTGCCATGTAGGAGGGGAGCTCTCCCGCCGCCTCCATGCCCACTAGATGAGGGACATTATGTAATATGTAAAGAGAGCCCTCTGGCCAAATGTATACAGCTGCACAGTTCATTTGAAAAAGGGTGTAGTGCTCACTATAATCTAGGGCCCCTGAAGCCAATGGCAGAGCTCTTCCCTCACTCACTCACTCTCTTTCTCTCTCTGCATCCATATGTGTTTGTTTTCTTTTTCCCCTGGGGGGTTGGCTTGAGAGGTGTATGCTGGTGGATGTGGGGGGGGGGGTAGGGCAGTAGGGAACCTGACAAGCTGAAGGAGACATGTGATTGGAGGAAAGGAGGTAAGGAGTGAGAGGTCACATACCTAGATGTGTGGTGGGTCATGTGTGTATGAAGGGAAATCATTAACTGGTTAAAATATCTTGGAACCTTTCCAACTTTCCTGTAAATTATACTGACTTGATCACTGTACTTTATACTTTGACCTGATTTAATTACATATTGCAGGCACATTCAAACACCTCGCCTTTGTTTTAACATAGTGTTTTGCATTAATTCTCCACTAACATTTGTCCAGTGACAGTGTGCTGTGATATGCGGTATTAAGTGCTGAAAGCTACAGTGGTGGGCGATGGTTACTCTTGCCTACTAAAAATTTTATTCAATTCAATCTTATTTGTATAGCACTTCTTACAACAAGTTGTCACCAAGTAGCTTTAGGCCTGAAACCCCCTCAGAGCAAGGCATAGCAACAATGGCAAGCAACAACAACCAGAAAGAAAACCTTGAGCAGAACCTGGCTCGGAGGGGGAACATATCTGTTTCTGGCCAGCACTGGGAAGAGAAAGAGTTAAACCAGAGAAATGCAGTGTCATTATGTAATATGAGTAAAATAGCTTACATGAATCATACTGACTCAAACAGTAATAGAAAACTGTAACAATAATAACAATAACTGTGACAAAAATCTGGGATGACAGCTGTGAGGAGGAGGAGGAGGGCTCTATGGACCAGCATCGTTTGGTGGGGTGCAGCTCTTGGCATGGGGAGGTCGGGACAGGCAGGATGGGAAGAAACCTGAGCCTGGGCCGGGGTGCAGTACAGGAGCTTCAGCTCCAGGCAGGAGCACGGAGCAGGGAGACAAAAACAAAGCAAAGTATTGATTAGTGGAAGGTGAAGCTGGTAGGCATGAAAATCAGAGAAGCATGTAAGGAGAGGGAGGAAAAGAGGTGCCCATGTGCAATAAGGAGAAAAACCTCAGCAGGCTGGCACTGTGGCAGCATACCTAAGAGACGCAGGACATGGGGTCAGTACAGTCATGAGGGTCAACACCAGGCACTCAACACCACACCATAACACATGGAGTGTCAATTCCAATATGTGGTGACAGCAGTGACCACTCAGTCCACCAGAGGCTCTATGATCTGTGTCAACACCAAGCCGGGTCTTTAAAAAAAAGTATTTACTGTGTAGGTATGTTATGAGCCTGGTTTTAAAGGAAGAGAGAGAGTCTGCTCCCCAAAATTCAGTGGATAAGTTGTTCCATAGGAGAGGGCCTATGGTACTTTTACCCACTCTCAGACCAATGAGAAATCCTGCATTTTGTGAGCAAAGAGATTGTTAGGGGATATAAGGCTAGAGGAGGTCCTTCAGATAGGGAGAGCCGAACGAATTTAAAACCTTACACATGAGAAATAGTATTTTGAAATCAATGCAAAATTTGATGGGTAGCCAATGAAGAGGTGCTACGTAAAGGGTGGATGTGCTGAAAGCATTTTGTTTTCGTTAGGATTCAGGCAGCTGCATTCTGAAGCAGCTGGAGGGGCTTCAGGGAGCCATTTGCATATCCTGACAGGAGGGCATTACAATAGTCCAGTCTGAACGTAACAAAAGCATAGAACATCATTTTCATTGTCATGGACTGATAGAAAGTTCCTGATTTTGGCTACTTTACTTACAATGGAGGCAAACAGTTTTGTAAGTGTTTTTATATGCGTATCCAAAGATTTCAGGATCAATAGTGACACCAAGGTCTCTGGTGACTGCACTGAAACCCACAGAGACACCATCAAGATGCAGTGTGATAGCTGCTCCTGATGGACTTTGGGCCAAGAGCCAATATTTAAATGTTATCTGAGTTTAAAATGAAAACGTTTTTAGCCATCCACTCCTTTACATCTTTGAGGCAGGCCTCCATGCTTGACAGGCCTCCAAGGGCATCAGGTTCGGCTGAGTATCATCTGCGTGACATTGGAAACTATTGCCATGTTTACAGATGATATTGCCAAGAGGTAACATATAAAATGAGAGCAGCAGAGGTCCAAGCACAGACCCTTGTGGTATTCCATATCGTACTCTGGAGCGATTGGATGACTCATCGTTAATGTAGACAAACTGGTGACGTTCTGACGACCTGAACCAGGAAGGGGCCTGTCCTCTTAAGCCAAAAAGATTTTAAAGTCTGTCTAATAGAATAATATTGTCAATGGTATCAAAGGCTGCACTTAAGTGTAGAAGCACAAGCAGACAGATGTAGCTATTGTTAGAAAAGAGGAGCAAATCATGAACTGTCATGAGAAGAGCAGCTTCTGTGCTGTGATGGGATCTAATACCAGACTGACAGACTTCTAGGATGTTCTGGGTCTGAAGGAAGTAGCAGGTATGCTTTGTTACTGCTTTTTCCAAGATCTTCGATAGGGAAGGGAGGTCTGAAATGGGCTTGTGGTTCAACAGGCCAATTGGATTTAGACATCTTCAGAACAGGCTTGATAACTGCTTCACATTCATAACAGGCATTTTATAGATTCTCTTATCCAGAACAACGTAAAACTCAAGTGCATTCGGCCGGGGATAAGAGTGCTAAAAGTCCCAGAGTGGAGTAAAAGTCCCGAGTGCCAGAGGGGATAGCAGAGACTTAGACCCTGTGAGTGACCTGTCAAGGAACAACAGAAAGAACACATTAGTAGCAACAGCAACAACAATCATAAAAACAAAAAAATAAAGATGGTACTAGTACGAAATGGGCTAACTAGAGGAGTTTGGGGGGAAGGGGGGAGAGGTGTATTCTGAAGAGGTCCCATAAGAGAGGTTCATTTTGTCAGGAATTGAAGAGGAGACAGAAGTGGAGGGAAGCTTTTCTATTGTGTCTCTAATCTTTAAGATTTTGTCAAAGAATTTCACTAAAATTGTAAAAGTCATTGCTGCTGTGAGTTTCAGGGATGCAGTGGCCAAACGATGCATTGTGTAAATATGAGGCACCTGCAGTTTGTATGGCTGCCTGTGGTTATCACCATCTCTGGATCTGCACAGTCCATTTTCTACATCTCAAAAAAAAAAATAAATAACGTTTGACAATAATCAAAGAGTAGCAATATGTCTTAAGATTAGATGTGGTATAAAGATTTTATTCATGTTTTCATTCGAACGAAATGAATGTTTCTTACAAGGCGACAGATGTGAGGTAGTTCTCGCGAGAATCCAGGCTATCCAGTGTTTCTGTATTTAAATCATTATTCTAAAAGGTTTATTATGGTCCGCCCCACAGCCTCCCCGCCTCCACTGGTTTCTTAGCTATTGGGGCTTATGCGTCGAGAATCGTTACTGAAAGATACGACAAATTTCAGAAGCCCATCACCTTCGCTGTTCTTTTTCCATCTTCTGTTCATTAGTAAGTGGCACGCTTCGGACGAAGAAAGGAAGATAACACAGGGAAATAAGGGAAGAAAGGAAGAGAGTTTGCCAGTTGTAACTGACAGGTACAGCAGAGTACTTTTGTCTTATTTTTTCGCGGGTGAGAAACAAGAAAATAAATGTAAATAATTTGCATATATTTCCTCTAATTTGGTCGGTGAAATTAATTTCCGAGTTGTTAGCAAAGGTGGGTGTATGGTTGTCTGTTTGTCCGCCTCGTTGTGCCAGCAGGAGCATGTGTCCCTGTGCCGGAGCGTGTTTGTGTGTGCGCGCGCGCCCATTATCCAAGAAGACATCCCATGCTACATCTGTTTATCACACTGTGAAACGCGAGTAGATCAATGTCGTCATTAAGCACTGTAACCACCACTGCTGCTGTCTTGATGCGATTGAACAATTTGGCCTGACTTCTTGTACATTTAAACTCGACCGGCGTGGGCGCGCGCCGCGAAGAACACATGCAGACACTCACGGGAATTTGTGCACAAAAATACCCACAAATGTGGTTATGCTTATGTTATGATTTCAGTCTGTGCAGGATGAAGGCAGCCGTGTTGTTTAGTAAGGCTGGTATTTTGCTATAAGCTGGAGCAGCGTCACGTCACTGTTGCCCTTAAATGTTACAGTCGTTGGTATCTGCAAAGGTTCCTGTACTTCATGAGTCTCTGCGTTAGCGCATCATGCGGCAGTGAAATACCTTAAAAATAAAGCTCCGAATGATGCAGTTGCGGGAAGGGGGCGGCGCACACGCAGATAGCCACGAGCGAAACCCAGTAATTCCTCTCCTGCTGTCAGACACTGCGCACGGTCCGTGGCCGCAACTTTCAGAAGCGTGAGCGTGAGGCGCAAAATAATCCATATTATGAGTTTGGTTTGTTTTCTTCTCTCCCTCTTTCTTTTTGGTGTGCGTAAGGTGTCACCATTATTTTAAGTGACAACGTTGAAAGTGAAGTTTGGACGCCTCATGTGTTTCTGTCAAGCATTTGTTTTCTGTTGTAGCTGCACACGCACACCCTTTGTACATAATACGTCGTTATCGGCAGTCCAAATTCTCATCTCATATCACACATCCACCCTACTGAATGGGCACTGGGGGAGTTTTAAAGACAGAGAGGAAGGAATAGGACAGCGAAAGAAAGAGCATGACAAAGGGGGAGGGAGTAAGAGAGGGGCAGAGAGAAGCTGAAGAGTGGGGCGACAGGGTAATCTGCATAAAGGGGATATTAATATCTATAGGGACAGCTGAGGGGCACTGGGTGGAGGATGTCACTCCCAAATTTAGATCTATAAACCTGTGTGAAATTTACAGGCTTACCCAAACTGGTTTGGAATTATACAGAGTTATGTGCTCTAGTTCTGTTTGTACATAAACAGGTAATCACACAGTGTGCTTGTCTGCCTGCATGGCTGTCTGTCTGTCTGGTTGCCCGTCTCTCTCTTTCTCTGATAGGCTGGATGATCCTGTTGTTATCATTGTGTATTTCTATGTTCTAATCCAAAGGGCCTTACTGAAGAGCTCACTGTGCTGACAAGGAGACTGAGTTTAACACAATGTTCACCATCATAGTCTGTGCTCACAAGGAGACTGAGTTTAACACAGTGTTCACCATCATAGTCTGTGCTCACAAGGAGACTGAGTTTAACACAGTGTTCACCATCATAGTCTGTGCTCACAAGGAGACTGAGTTTAACACAGTGTTCACCATCATAGTCTGTGCTCACAAGGAGACTGAGTTTAACACAATGTTCACCATCATAGTCTGTGCTCACAAGGAGATTGAGTTTAACACAATGTTCACCATCATAGTCTGTGCTCACAAGGAGATTGAGTTTAACACAATGTTCACCATCATAGTAGATGAGTGGATTCACCAGCTTTTCCTGCCTCTTATTCTGTTCATGTGACTGTTGCTGTTCCTCTTTCATTAGCAAGTTTGCACGCCCAGGTGCCATGAGCGAAAGCTGCGTTTACTACTTGTGATTTAAACAGACACATTTTTGGGTTAGGAAGGGTTTTTTTCTGATTCCTGTCTCCCCATTTCAGACCTTCCACTGTGATCCCATCTCACAGCCTCAGGAGAGAGCAGTCGACTTCCTCCAATTTGTGTGTGGAGACACTCGCTACTGTGCACACTACAGACGTGTCACTGCTCACATGTTGAGCCAGACTACAGTGTCAGACAAGCATGAAGTCATAACGTGCTCGGTCACGTACTTGCAGTTGCCTGGCTAGCCAGGAATGGCTGCTAGAGAGCAAGTGGAGAGGCTGCGGTCTAGCCAGTGTAGACACAGTCTGTAACAGGGTGCTAGGATTCAGTCACAAGGGACATAGGTGTACCCCGCATAGGCACCTTCGCCACATCAGGCGGCCGGCAGCCCCAGGAACAGTTACTTTCTCAGAAAAAGCCCCAAAGATATAACAGATGCAAGTGTCTGCCCCTTCAGCTACAATATAGGGTCTTTGTACCTTTTTGAGTGTCAATGTCTGTGAGAGACTGTGTGTAGATGTGTGTATGTGTGTGTGTGTGTGTGTGTGTGTGGGTATATGCATGTGTGTTTGTGAGTGAGTGTATGTGTCTGTGTGAGTGTGTGTTTGTTTAGGGTGGGGAAGAATGTTCAGGCAGAGCAGTCTGTAGACAGGGAATGGGAGTCTCTGTCAAACAGAGAAACAAGGACAGCCATTACTGCTTTTTAATGGGTCTGGGGGTTATAGGGTGGGAGGGAGCCCGTTAGCAAATTGCCCCTCTGCAGCAAGGTCGTGGGGAACAGAAATAGTGTCGCACCAGTCTGCTCCCCCTCATACAGCTGGAGCCTAGGTCACCCACTGCCCTCCCACGCTAATCCAGTTGCCATGGCAACCACACAACACCATCGGGAACATAAACAGCAGTGGCCACTTAAGTGCATGTGAGTATGTGTGTGTGTGAGTGAGAGCATGAGAGAGAGTGTGAGAGAAAGGAAGCGAGAGCAGGAGTCAAATATGACACCACTGAACATGCTTTGTGTTCATTCCATGACTAGTTATTGCGTTCATACTTCACAGATGAAGTGACTGAAGTGTCTCTCTCTCTCTTTCCCACCCTTCCTCCCTCACATACCCTCTCTCTTCCTCTCTCTTTCTCGCTCAAACTCCCCCCTCTCTCCTCCTTCTTCGCCCTCATTCTGAATCTCACAGGCTTCCCTGCACACAAACGAGGGAGAAACAACAATGGATCATTCCATCCTCTCTTCCCCCTCCCTCTTCTTTCTCCTTCTCCTCTCCCTCGCACTCTTCTCCGCCTCTCGGGTTCAGGGTGAGCCCGACCTCTTGGTGTCCACCCGGCAGGGCGACGTTCGTGGAGTTCGCCTGCCGGTGCCTGATGGCGGTCAGGTGACAGCATTCCTGGGCATCCCATTCGCCGAGCCCCCTCTGGGGAAGTACCGGTTCCGCAAGGCCAAGCCCAAGCAGCCCTGGACTGGGGTTCTGGAGGCCAACACTTTCCCCAACGCCTGCTACCAGTCCGTGGACACTACGTACCCTGGCTTCCCAGGCACGGAGATGTGGAACCCCAACAGGGAGATGAGCGAAGACTGCCTGTACCTGAATGTGTGGGTCCCCTCTCCCCCAAAACCCCAGAACCTGACTGTGATGGTGTGGATCTATGGCGGCGGATTCTACAGTGGCTCATCCTCCCTGGACGTGTACGATGGGCGCTATCTAGCACATACTGAGCAAGTTGTGGTCGTCTCCATGAACTACCGCGTTGGGGCTTTTGGATTCCTGGCTCTCCCAGGGTCGACGGAGGTCCCGGGGAATGTGGGGCTGCTGGATCAACGCTTGGCGTTCCACTGGGTGCAGGAGAACATCCAGGCCTTCGGGGGGAACCCACGGCAGGTCACCATTTTTGGGGAGAGTGCAGGAGGGGCGTCGGTGGGGCTGCACCTGCTGTCGCCGGACAGTCGGCCCCTGTTCACGCGTGCCATCATGCAGAGTGGGGTACCGAACTGCCCCTGGGCCACGGTGGGGCCGTCAGAGGCCAGGCGGCGTGCCACCCTGCTGGCCCAGCTGCTGGGCTGCCCCCCCGGCAATGACACGGAGCTGGCGGCCTGCCTCCGTGCACAGCCGCCCCAGGACCTCATTGCCCAAGAGTGGCAGGTGCTCCCGTACAGCAGCCTCTTCCGCTTCTCCTTTGTGCCTATGGTGGATGGGGTGGTGCTGCCTGACACACCCGAAGCCATGCTCAGCTCCGGCGACTTCAAGGTAAGTGGAGCCGCGGTCACTGCTGCATCTTCAGCTACAACTCATCTGAGGTCAGCAGGCTCAGTGGGTCAGTACAAGTCTGACAGCATTGAGGTTGATCTGAGATCAGTCAGACAGTGAAACTCAGACAGCATGGACACCAGGGGTGCGTTCCAATACTTTTTCTCATCTCCTCGTCTCCTCCACTCGTCTCCGACCCAAGAAGTATGTGGAGGAAAGGAGGGTAGGAAACGAGTGGAGGAAATGGGGAAATGAAATGAAAAATGGAACAGCTAATCCAATTGGCCTGTCATCAAAGTAGACCTTGGCTATTGATGAAGTCATGTAACTTCGACTGATACCTAAGCCAATCTAAATATTCTGTGGGATGGTCTTTTAATCTGACTGGTCATGATGTCACCCAGAAATGTGAAAAGACTTCCATGGTAAGATACATTGATGTATCCCTTGTTTGGAGGAGACGAGGATGAGACTGAAGGATGTGAAATTTGGAAAAGTGGAGGAAGGGAGGACACATAGATAAGTTTCCGGGGCACGGAGGAGGCGAGGAGACAAAATTTGAGAATAAGAACATACCCCTCAAGTAGCCAACCCTGGTTCTGAGGAGCATTTAATTGAACAGGAATATTTCAATGAATGAAATCTTGAGCTTTTATTAAATATTCATTGAAGTTAGCTAGCTAAGTCCATAAACACTATCTAGAGAAATACCCACCAGGGAACTGTTTAATCTGCTGCATAAAGTGTTCAATTAAGAGCTGAGTCACAGCAAAACCTGCACACACTGTAACTCTCCCAGATCTGATTTTATCTGATCCAAAATCACCTGGGTAAGAGGTGCATCAGGTGATGGGCAGATTTCACCCCTTCACTGCAAAGCACTGTAAAATCATGTGATGATAGTTGCCATGTATATACAGTGCATTACAGTCAGAATTGTAATGATGGAGGGGTCTTTGCATGAAAGCCACTGTAGTTATAACTGCTGAGGTGTTCCACCTTTAAAACATTTACCAAAGCAGATTTACTCATGGTGAATCCAGAAGTAGACACAGCCACTGCTTGCGTACACCTGAGCTTAAGCGACAGCACTCAGCTCTCGGTCCTAAGGTTTACAACGTCTGTACCTATTTGACATTTTGGCACTAATATTACCTGATCAAAACACTCTGAATGCTAATGCTCCAGCACATCACAGCTGCAGTCATTTCCTTGTGGGTCACAGTGCCTTGTTGTAGATTAGTCTGTGCTTGCCCACTTGGTTTTCAGGCATCAGAGATCAATTCCTATCACTCATTTTTACATGTATTGACTGCTTGCTGGATACACAATGGAAAAGTAGCTTGGTGTGAGTATACTCCATGGCCTTGGCTGTCTTTCCTGGTCCCAGAGGGTCAGATAGAGTGCAGGTTCAATTCCTTCATCAATTTGTTTATGTGCAATAAAAGTCTGTTATGATTCTGTTATTGTTCAATCTGCTGATTCAGAACTGTCAGTGCTGGTTTGTGAAACTGAGAGACACTCTCTTATTTAAGGACACAGAGATCTTGCTGGGGGTGAACCAGGACGAGGGATCCTTCTTCTTGCTCTACGGCGCCCCCGGCTTCAGCAAGGATAATGACAGCCTGATCTCACGGCGTGATTTCCTGGAGGGGGTGCGGCTGAGTGTGCCCCATGCTAGTGACATCGCCCTGGAGGCTGTGATCCTGCTCTACACTGATTGGATGGACGAGGACGACCCACGGAAAAACCGTGATGCCATGGATGACATCGTGGGTGACCACAACGTCATCTGCCCCCTCCAGCACTTTGCTGGGACCTACACCAAGCGCCACGCCCTGTTGTCCCAGCCTGGGGGGGCTGCAGCAGGGATGGGCGCAGGGAGTGCTGGGGGGGTCCCCAACAACAGCGGAGGGGGCAGCTCACAAGGTCAGTCGGTCAACAGCTAATAGTGTGCTAACCTGACACGTGCTAGTTCAGGAGCTGCTCATATGCTAATGTTATTGGTGTCAGTTAGTAGCAGCTGAGCCAACCTTGGTGAAAATGTCACACCTGCTGGCCACTTAGTACCCTCTAGTGGTGGAAAGGCCCCCCATAGCATTAATTCCAAGGGATGGTGTGAAATTCTGTGCAAATGGTCTGTTGTTCAACATTTCCTGTGTTTAATGCCAATGTGTATCCTAAGGCAAATTTCTAGGCAAAAGTCATAGAAGGGAAATTATGCAGTGATATCAAGCGGTATTGTATTACACAGAGAGTTGTCAGTGCCTGAATCCGCTTGCCAGGTCATGCAGGAGAGGCAGAGACCATTGGAGTGTTCCTAGATTCTGCTTATGTAATTAAATTTTGTATTGTGTTCTAACCTGTACCTGAGTAGGGGGTGTGTACCTGTACCTATTTGACCACCGCGCCTCTAACCTGCCATGGCCAGAGTGGATGGGGGTGATCCATGGGTATGAGATTGAGTTTGTGTTCGGTCTGCCGCTGGAGAAGAGTCTGAACTACACGGCCCAGGAGGAGGAGCTCAGCCGCCGCATGATGCGATACTGGGCTAACTTTGCCCGCACTGGGTGAGTTACCAAGGCAATGCTGCCCCTGCTCTTGGCAAGTTGCCATGGCAACTCTGCCCAGCACCAGGTGAGTTATCATGGCAACTCTGCTCTCTCACTGGTGATGCACCATGGGAACTTTGCCCACACTGGGTTGGTTACCATGGTGATTCTACCCCAAATTATCAAGGTAGCCCCAACTCTGGCACCTTCAATGACTGCTGTATTTTCAAACCTGAGGTAACCTTAAGCCTTACCCCCACTTCCCATAGGAACCCCAACCTGAACGCAGATGGCAGCATGGAGGCCCGGCGGAGGTGGCCACTCTTCACAGCGAGTGAGCAGAGCTTTGTGGGATTGAACACAGAGCCGCTGGAGCTGCACCAGGGCCTGAGGACTCAGCCCTGTGCACTGTGGAACCGCTTCCTACCCCGCCTGCTGGATATTACCGGTACTGCAGCCCCAGCCACTCATACACACAGACACACACGTATACACATACCAATACATTAACACAAACATGCACATACATTAACAGCCCCACTTGCTCTCTCTCTCTCTCTTACACAAACATGCAGACACACTCAAAAGCAGGTCTGTCTGCTGGGTGGAGACTGGGAAGAGGAGAGAGATGGAGGGATGAGGTAATGGAGCATGAAGGGAGGAGACGGAGAGAGATAATGCTGCTTGAGTTTTACACTGGAACAATTTACATACTGATCCAAGTGCAAGCAGCTCAGGATGTCAGTCTCCCCCTCTCTCTCCCACACTCCTTCCCTCCATCTATCCCTCTATCCCCGTCTTCACCCCACACCTCCTCTTTCCGTCTCTCTCTCTCTCTCTCCTCCCTGTCTCCTCCTCACCTCCCCTCTCTGTCTCTCTCTGTATCTCTTATTTTTGGTTTATCTGGTGTCCTTTGTGTTGTTGAGATAAAATGGAGAATAAAGGTATGTTAAAAATAAAAACTCTCCCTCTCTCTGGCAGATAACATAGATGAGACTGAGCGGCAGTGGAAGGCTGAATTCCATCGCTGGAGCTCCTACATGATGCATTGGAAGAGCCAGTTTGATCACTACAGCAAGCAGGAGCGCTGCCCTGAGCTCTGAGGAAGAGAGGGAGGGAGAGAGAGGGGGAGAGACAGAGGGAGTAAAGGGAGAGGGAGGGAGAGAGAGGGGGAGAGACAGAGGGAGTAAAGGGAGAGGGAGGGAGAGAGAGGGGGAGAGACAGAGGGAGTAAAGGGAGAGGGAGGGAGAGAGAGGGGGAGAGACAGAGGGAGTAAAGGGAGAGAGAGAGAGGGGGAGAGACAGAGGGAGTAAAGGGAGAGGGAGGGAGAGCGCTGCCCTGAGCTCTGAGACAGAGAGGGAGGAGCGCCACTCTGAGACAGAGAGAGAGGGAAGGAGGGAGAGAGGGAGAGGGAAGAGTAGAGTGGAAAGAGACTAAGGGGTGAGAAGTGGGTGGTGTTTGGAGGACAGTAAGCTGAAAGAAACATAGACAATCTCAGTAAGGCTGCTTTATTTTCATAGATAGATTGATAGATAGCCCTGTCCCGCATGACTGGATCTGACCCACCCCCTCCTCCAAACCCTACTGTCCTTATGACTATTCTACTATTTTCTGTAGAAGAACCACTGCTGAGAAATAGGCTTTATGTAGAAGAAATATTACAAATCATATATTATCAGAGATTGTGATAATGATACTAGCAATAATAGAAATTCTTATTCTCATAATTCCAGAATGTATTTAATATTTGTTCATAATCTCTGATAGAAATTATGATGATTATTATTATTATAGTTATTGTAAAGATTATTGAAAGCCAATGTTTGGAAAATGCAATGTTATAATGCTTATACTTTTTTGTTTTAAACACAAATAACAATGCCACATTTTTCAGCTTGCAAAACATTTGATTTTACTTTGTGTTCAGTATAATGTATTTGATTTCACTTAATGTTAAAATTATATTTGTAGCTGAAATTATTCTGGGCTCTTTGTTACTCAACAAAAACAGGGAAAATCACAAGGCAATTCCTGCTTTAATGAAGCCCGCTCCTGCCAAATGTGCTTCCGAAAACACAGGCAGACGCTGGAGACGTGTGAGATCACAGAACGTGCTGGAAATGTAATGCACCCTCATTCTCAGTGACTTTTGGAACAGGATAGTGACATCACATCTCTAATGTGTGCAAAAATGTATTCTGTTTTAGGAGGAAGTCAGAAACGTTCCACCGGCTTTTTCCATTCAAAATAGTCATTCTTTGGCATCAGCCTTATTATTTGCATTATTGTGCAGCACCATTTACAGGATGTGATATGCAGGAAAAAAAAAAAAAAAAAAACCTCAGGATGAGAGGTGTGGTTAGTAGAACATGTACAAACAGGGAAATCAGGTATTCTTCAAAGGCAAGGCGAACAGTTCAGCTATTCTCTCCAAGAGGTTATGAACCTTAAATGTTGTTCAGTTCCCATGGACTGAACACATACAAGGATACCTTGCACGACATGTGTTGTGACACTCAATGTTTTAGCCTGGAAACACGGTTCTCTAAGGACAAAAAGCAAATGAGAAAGACATTGAAACACACCTTTTATAAAAAAAAAAATAATAATAATAATAATAATTTGAGTCTGGGGCGAATCAATTGTCACAGCTACCTTCTGTAAACAAATCTTAGCATCCAGTAACTACATTTGGAACTTTTTATGTAAAACAGCGAACCTCTTGTGCCTGGCGAGGGTTATGGGAGTAGCGGCAGTCTGTGTTTGCTTTTCCACGGGCTAGAGTCACCATAAGGCCACGTCATTGCGTCACTGTATACATCTGTATGCGTCTCCACTTTCCCAGCAACGCTAGCAAACAAAAAAACGAAGGGGATTTACTATTTAAGTTTCTATTTGCTCATTCGATTTATATAACGGCTAATTTGAAAGTTTGCAAGGACGAGTTGGTTACTGTTAGTAATTGATATGCTATCGATATTCTGTTCAGTGGGGACGGTAGTTTTTGCGAGCTAAATTAGCATTGGCTACAGAAGACTTGCTGTTTGGGGTTACAATTTATTAGTGAATGGCGCTTTTCAAATGTAATGTCGATCATATGAATGCAGCTGTACTTCTACCACTCATCTTATGCTTACAGCCCTCAGCCACTCATCTTACCGTAAATATTTTAATTAGGGACTGCAGAGGATATCACCTCGCTGATAGATACTTTTTATACATTCGTCTTTCCATTTTAAAAATGTTTAGTCCTTAGAGTGAAATGACATTCACTCAGTTTAGTGAGTTCATTGTAATCTTTATCATATGGGCTAAGCAGCTGGGTATTTCCAAGGTGAAAGTAAATGTAATACAAGCAGAGTTAACAGACAACAATTGTTACCAGCACAGGTCTGTTATTGTACTGTCAGCGGTGAAATGAGCTGCGCAGTAGCAAGCTCACAATTTATGTTTACAGAAAGTTCATGCTCCTTCCACATATTTTCACGTTGAGGAAAGGGTCAATTAGCATGAACTTGCTGCTAAAACATGTTGGCAGCGGTGGGATTCGAACCCACGCCCCCGAAGAGACTGGAGCCTTAATCCAGCGCCTTAGACCGCTCGGCCACGCTACCATGCGGATTACTGATGAGCAAATGCTGAATCGTCTGTGACATTGAAATTTTTCTGTAATCCAAGTGTTGTTTTTTTTATTATATTCTTTGACGTTTGTAAGAATAGAGTCGAACAAAACTTATGTCACCTGCAAATGATTTACCAGTTTATTACATTGTTCTAATTCAGTGCTGTTCTGTGGTATTGAGGAAATTCCACAAATGGCTAAGTTTAAAATTTTAACATTTTAGTGCAGCATTTATACTTGGGCAACTGAACTGTGATAATTGGTGAATTGCTCTTTTGTCATAATGAAGATATGTCCACATCATCTCAGAAACTTGAGGCAGGAGAGAGACTACAATTCCCAGAGCCCCTTATATCAAACATACTATTGATATTTAGGGTCCGTAGGGTCCTGCAGAGGGCCCGTATCAGCAAGGAAGAGGTGTGGACTCTTGTCCAGCTTCTTGGGGAACAACTACTACACCCCCCCCCCCCCCCAAAAAAAATAATAACCATACACACACAGTTATACACACTTTCTCATAAACACACACACGCACACATTTTCCCAATGAGTTAATGGTATCTTTGAAGCCCCATCTATCGTCCTTATCTATGTTAGTGTTAGAGAATATGGCCAAATATCTCTGAATGTGTTTTATGTGTGTGAACAGGACTGCATATAGAGGCCCCATGTGTACATGGTTTGGCACAAACAAACAGCTGTTTAATACAATCTGCATTCTGTATATGCCAGAATTCATTAATACATCCCCTCCCTGTGGGTCCACAGTTTTCAGCTCCTTTCTGTAAACTTAATGTTAACAAAAGAACACAGGAACTGTCCTACTTCCATACCCCTTCCCATCACCCTCTCCTCTCCTCTCCTCTCTGTCCAGATTTCCCATACAGTTGGTATAAATATTTACTTCAACCATTTTTTTTTTTTGCAGTGAGGATATATAGACCATGTTTTCAAGCCAGCGCAGTGTAGCCAAGTGGTAGCTTTATCATAGTTTTCTCAAACTGAACCATGCTGCATTCAACTCTGTTATTTATCATTTCAGAGTCTAATGGATGGAGTTGGTAAAAACACCAAGGTATTGGGAAACAAACAGAAATTGTGAGGTTGTGTTATTCAGTCTATTGAATATCAGTGGACCATTACATTTAGAATCACGGAAATACATTTTCTAACTTCATGACATCGCTATTTGAGGAAGGGGTTATCCTGCTGTTTACCATGATCAGCTCTGCCGTGAAAATTTTGTCCTTCACACGCAACGTTCGAATGATCAGTCGAGGAAGTTTCACACCTTGAGCATGTCGTTCGCATAAATCACCACAAGATGGAGTTGCATGCTCAAAGAAATAAGTGAAGGTGGCTGGAACGACTGATGCAGATTTTCCAGAAATCGAATGCATCATGCAAAATGTTTGTGGTAAATTTCAAGCGCAGACTTCGAAAAGTTTTGATTACTTAAACAGTCTGGATGATACATATGATGAACAAAAAGCATTCCATACAATATTGCTTTTGAATTCTGAATTATTTTTCTGATTTGGTTTGAGTTTCTTTCTTTCGCAATACTATTCGTATATTTACATGATTACATATCCTACTATGAGCCGTGCCAATACATATAAGATCAACCATTCCACGAATATTTAACGTGGTAATACAGACCATTCATATGTGCGGCTGATATTTAAGCGATAGAAAGTACAAAGGTTACATAAAATGCTAATAACTAAACTACTTTACTAAAGAGTAACGGTACCTTAGCAGCAACTATGAAAGATATCTACCATCTGTTTAGTTCATTATGATATCTGTTTAAAATTAATTTGGTTTCTAAATCAAAATATGTACCGACAGTCTTCTCCACACTATTTATGGGGGAAAGGCTTTTTAAAACAGAGAAACATTCTACTCTCGTGAAACGCGCGGGAATCTTAGGAACGTCCTGTCACAGCTGGCGTAGCTTTTGCTTTGGGCCAGAAAAGTTGACAAGGGAATTAAACTACAGGTCAAGGGCTGAAGAATGAGACAAGACCAAATCTGATCTATTCTAAAACTACTAACGATTCAAGTGGTGGCAGAACTGAACAAAATGTAGGGAAGCAGGCGCTTGATATAGGCTCGTGGCCAGGGAAGGCTGTGCTACACGGATGTCTTCCAGTTAAGGCGTCTATTGTTTGGCACTTCCCGAATTCTCGGATTCTCCCATCTGGTTTGAATCGTCATCTCCGAAATTGTGAAATTGGACACCTGAATCTTTTCTTTACCCTTTAGCCTCTCTTTCCCCTCCCCTTCCCTTCCCCTCTCTCCGCCGCTTATCGCCAATCACCGTTGTTTTCTTGTTTTGTGTTTATCGTCTCTTGACTTTTTGCATTTTGATAATGACTGAAGGCACTTGAGTGTTAAAGGGACTTCGGTCAAAGCCAAATCCGCACAGGGTCAAAGCTGCCGCCGTCTCTGGATCAGTCTCAACCAATCCTGCATTTTAAGCCAGTGTTTCGTTTAAAGAAAAAAGTGGATGAAATGGAGAAGGGTGGAAAGAAAACAGAGCGAAGGGAGGGTAGGAGAAGAGGGCAAAACGCGTGTCTTCTAAGTTAGGAATTTAGAAGTTTTATAACAACAAATACAAAAGGGGAGACAACATCAACTTGACAGCGCGAGTGGGGATTGCGCGTTCCATCAAGAGGAGGGTCACTGACACTCCAAGCTGCCTCGAGTGGGTAAGTCCGTCCGCCCGTATGTACGCCCCCACCCCCCAAAAAAACTTTAAAAAAAAAAAAAATGTGTTTACCTCCTCGAGTTTTTTCCAAGTTAGTCATAGGATTATTACTTATAACTGTAGCAAATTACAGACTTTGTCTCTGAATAAAATGTATTTGCATATCTGTAAGTATCTAGCTACGTGTCCTGCATCCTTAGTCCGAGTCTATTGGGAGTTGTTGACAGTTTTTAGAGCTGATGTCAACAGGAAGGGTAAAGGCTTCAAATGTTTTACAAGCTCGATTTTGGAAACTGACAATACACCGTAATGATGCTAACAACTTTTCAAACCCAAAACTAACGTGGTGGTTACAGCATCTACCAGTTTTGCGCCCAGACCCCTGCGTGTTTGACTTCCGATGTCCAGCTGCTGCTGCTCAGTTCAGGGATCTGGCATGCGCGACCGCACGTTCAGCCAAGCCCGGGAACAGCTGTGCAGCTTCATGGCTCTGCGCTTTGATGGAAACTCCCCCCGGTTACCACTGGAATGATATCCAATTAGGGACCAATAAATTATGTATGTGCAATACAAGAGTGAAAGCACAGATTCCTATCTGTAATTTAAAGGTATATTGACCTATAAAAGCAATACATTCCATCATATTCAAACCAGGTTGTAATACAGAGATGCCCGTCTAAAGACAAGCGACAACATGATGTTAAAACAACATTAACTGAATTGGCTCCTAGAACTGAAGCCTTTGGCTAGAAGAAGCTCAGTTCTTTCACATCAACAGGATTGTGGGAACTGTAGTCAGATGTATGACTGGATCTGCTGACTAATTTGAGCTTTTGAAATAAGCAGTGTCCCATTGGGATATGAGGAAGCTGATGGTTAAACGTCACTAATACCTCTGGTATCAGTGACGTAGTTAAAAATTCACAATTGTTCCATCAGTAGCCATAGCAACAGCGTGCTGCAACCAGACGTCCTGCATAGCACCGTTTCAAATTGGAAAGTCTTTCTCATTTTTAGTGTAGTCCTTTGACTCTGGTAACGAGAGAATCCCGTAATGTTTGTGGGTACCATCTGCTGTTAATCATATTTTTTCTATCCAAAACAAAAAATCCACCCCCTAGGGAGAAATCATTATGTAATTGAATTGCATGATAACGTCACCCAATTTGTGGTTGGTGAAGCCTAGTGATGGTGAAACATGTTTGGATGGAGGTACAATGATCTATCAATCATTGGCTTATTTAATCCAATCAAAATGATTTTCTCTCCACAGCCAATGTGGTTATTGGTCCATATCACTGAGTCACAGATACTGAATGATAGCTCCTCCCAGTTTGGTTCAATGAAGCCTCATTTGAGCCTCATGGCAGTGAGCTCCTGTTTAAATGTTAAAGTCATCTGCAAATGATTGAGTGTGAGTGGTCTCTCATTCTGAAACACGTTGTAGAGTACAGGAACGTTCGCTAACAGCAGAAATACAGCAGCAATGAAATGGCACACAGAGGTGTGAACCGATGCTTTCCCCTGAGGAAATGGTATAAAACATTGCCAGTGGTCAAGATTAGAAAAGTTGCAATCTGTTTTATAAGCATAAATGGGTCTGTATTGAACATAGTGTAGCAGAGGGCCGTTACTATGGCAGCTGATGGGGCAATCACAGCATGACAGCAATTCTTAAATGCGTCACCTGCTCAATCTGAGAATACTGCATCGCCTGTGGCGCACCCATGAAACAGGGGCCAGCACATCTCGCAGACTGCTGCAAAACATTGCAAAACCTTCAGAATGAACACAACATTGAGTGGGAGCTGTAGCCAAACAGCTGGACATCTTGAACCAGTCTTGTCGTGTTTTACTATTTCGCATGCTTGCAATAACTCCATGTTTATGCAAAACTTTATTTCTCTTTAGACATCCCCTCACTCTACTCTAATTCCCCTCTCCACTGCATCAACCTGGAGTGAAAGATGGAGGAACAGAAGGAGAGAGAGAGCGAGAGGGAAGAGAGAGAAAGAGAATGATGAGACAGAAGATTCCACTCAGACTGCAGGAGGGGCAGCCTTATTGTGCCAGGAGGGATCCTCAATGGGTGACCCAGACTTACCCATCATGCACTGGGAGGCACTGAGCCTGCGCATTGCTGAGCTGGAAAAACAGGAGGAGGAGAGGAAGGAGAGATTAAAGGTCAGAGAGCAGAGGATGCCTCCTTGAAACATCAAGATCATTAAACTGCAATCCAGATGTGACATCATAATCGAGACATTACAGTCAACAATTTCAGCATTTTTTAATTGATCTTTATTAGTGATCTAAGCCTTTGAGATACAAAATGGCACACAGACACAGCAAAGATACAGTAAACCAGTTGCAAGGTATAATTTTGTAATACAGAAGTAAAGTCCCTTCAGTTTCTTAAATTAGCATTCCCAGTCATACCTATGGGGTCAATATAGAAGAGCATATACTGAATTGTTCTGTGTCACTTTGGGAGAGTGCAGACTAGGTCCTGATCCCCTCTGAAGCTTTTATTGGCAGCTGCCTCTTCTCTTTAGTCTACAGTCCACCAGTCTAGAGTAGACAGACTGCAGACACCCACCTGACCAGAGGGGGCACTGTCACACAATGAGAGGGATGTCACGTAATAAGATTACATGTACTGACTACAGCCCTCACCCCACTTGCTGACGTTATTGCCGGTTACACTTTGGCTGTGGAGTTGCTTGGACTGGATACACGAGCAAGCAGCCTGGTCTCTGCTCTGGTTTTAGCAAGGCAGGATTGTCAACAGCCCTCCGGCGATGCTCTTGATTTAATGGTACAACATGAATTACAGAAAACAACATACAAAATAACAAATATTAGTAGAATTCCTGATTCATCCCATGGTAACCAGTATTAATGGACCCCTTAATATAATGGTGGCAGCTGCAGTTGATTAGGTCCTCTCTCTCTCCCTGTTTCCCCCATACTGTCTCATGCTGTCCCCCAGAGTGCTGGTGGGATGGAGCGAGGAAGTGTGACAGGGTGCTGGATGGACGAGAGGGATGGAGGGAGTTGGTGGGAAGATGTGGAGGCAGACAGGAGCCGTCGGATCACCGCACTCACCTCTCGGTACAGCAATGACAACTTCCTGTTTTTATTTCATTTTTTGTCCCTGAACTGAACTACTGTTCCATCAGCCTCACAGAGCAACTGTATTCCACAGATTCAGGAAGAGGAAGTGTAAACATGTTCTGCATAATGGTTCTTTGAGTCTTCTCTGATATGTCTTTTTTCACCATTTTGTATGTTTTTGATTTAACCCTTTCAGAAGTAAATTCTGGGTCATTCTGTTGGGGTTTTATGGAGTGATGAACTTCCAATTCCTGAACACACTCTTTTATGACCACTTCTTGTTTCTGCTCAGGTTCACTAATCAGAAGAACCTACAGCTGTGCTTCATCAACGACAGTGAGAGTGATGATGATGAGGAGGAGGAAGAGGAAGCAAGCAGACAGGTGAGGAGATGTGACACTTGAACAAGTGTACAGGGAAGCATTAATCTTCCATACAGCATTTTCACTTGCCAAGATTTGTCTATCAGCCACTACTTTTGACCTTCTTTCAAGAGTTCAAGAGAGGGCGTGGCTTGTGGGCGAGGTCAGTCTAGACAGGTCCCTCCCCCTGCGGCAGCTGATGGGGGGAGGCGGAGCCGGGGGCTGAAGATGGAGGTGAGGGCGGCACTGAGCGCGCTCAGAGATAAGCTGTGGTCTGAGCAGAGAGAGAAGGAGGTGAGAACGATGGAGGTATGGACTGAGAGGTAGACCTGTGTGAGTGTGCTTGTGTTTTAGCAGTTAGAACATATGTGGTTTATTAATTTAGTGTATGCGGGAGTCTTTTAGAGGTTTGCATGTTTGTTTTCAGCAGTTAGCCTGTGCATGTTAGTGTGTGTTTTGCAGTTAGCATGCATGTGTTTCTGAGTGGGTCAGCAGTTAGCCTGTGTGTATGCTTGGCGGTTTATATATGTATTTCTGTGAATGTTAGCAGTTAGCATATGTGTGTTTCTTTGTGTGTTCATGGTTAGCCTGCGTGTGTTTCTGGGTGGGTCAGTGGTTAGCCTGTGTGTTTCTGCATGTTTAGCGGATAGCATATGTATTTTTTTGTGTTAGCAGTTCGTATATGTTTGTTTCTGAGTGTTTTCGTGGTTAGCCTGTGTGTGTGTATGTGTGTGTTTTAGCGGTTAGCCTGCAGTGGTGCAGAGCTGAAGAGGAAACCGCTGTCTCTCAGCGAGCTCCAGGCCCTCAGCCTGCAGCAGCTGGACTCTCTGCGAGCCTCCTTGACCCAGGCTATCCACGGTCAGTGCCCAGCCTCTCACACTGCTTATACTCATACAGCTTTCCACGTATCTCTTTGCTAATGTCTGTTTGGTTGTATTTCTGCCCATGTTAATCTGTCTGTGTGTTTATGTACAGCACCAGTAAAAAGTTAGGACACACTTTCTCATTGAAGTGAATGGGAAAGTGTGTCCAAACTTTTGACTGGTACTGTATGTGTATGTGTATACATGTGCATGTGCACATATGCTCATGTCTGCATGTGTGTCTGCATGCGTGTGCACAGATCTGAGCTCTGAGCTGGTGACACGGCTGTTGACTCGGGACCAGCTGAGGACAGAGCAGGACGCCATGTTGCTGGATGTGGAGGATATGACATCACTGTGACATCATCAGATGACTCAAGACAAATCATACAAGGGCGATCTATGACATCACTGTGATCCAAGGTTGTGATATGACATCACTGCGACTCAATCTCCTTGCTTCCATGGCATCTGGGCACTAGGGCACCACACTGTAATTGCTGAAATCGTGTTGTGGTCAGTGACTTAATGTTCCGAACAGTGAACACTTGCCTATGACATCACTGTGAAGAATCACAGACCCTGAAATGGACACGCTGCCATCTGTCCCTTCCTGGACAGGTTGGTTGCTGTGGAGGGACAGTGCTGTTCAGTCGGAGATGTTGGGAACCTTGGACATTGCAGAACAGCTGGTCCATAGCTGAGTTCAGACTCCTGTGTGTTACTGACAGAAACTTGTCAGGCCCTTCCCCTCCATTCCCACCCTCAGTGAATCAGTTTCATCTTATCGTATAAGATGAACCCACATGTGAGCAGACTGTTGAACTGTCTGTATTACAGGGAATGTGGCTCAGAGATCCTCCACAGCTTCCACACATTTTGGTTAGACTGCCATTTGCTCATAACATAACTGCGCAATGGTCATTGCCACAACAGGCCAGGCAATGAACATACAAAGGGACACCCAGGACAGAATTCTATGTTTGGAATGTACACAAACATTCCAGGAATGTTCCAGGAACAGCTGGGGAGTAGACTGTCACTGTCACTGTCCAATTGGAGGAGCTGAAATGATGAAACTTTATCAGTATTAGTGTTATTAATTATGGGACGTGGTCCCTGACCTGGTGTTCCTCATCTCTATGTAAAAAAGGGGACAGTTTCAGGTGAAGCTCCATGCTGGGTGAGACCAGGTAGGAGAAAATGAATTATTAAAAATAACAATAATGATAAATGCCTGTTTTGTAATGCCTTTGCAATACATGTCTTGTTTAAAATCTTTTGTATTAAATATATATATTAAACATTTATTTTATATGACATTTTTGTGTTTGCCAGTAAATGTCTGAAAGAAACCTGTGTTTCTTTGCAGCAATGTGTTTTACTTTCACTGTGTCTGTGTGTGCATGTTTTCGCTCATAAATGTGTGTGTGAATAAACGACCAGCTCAGCACTAACAGAAGGGGGGAGTGCACAAGGAGGTAGAGACAGAGGGAGGGATGAGGTAGGAGAGGTATAACAGCTGAGAGAGAGAGCCGGAGAGAGTGAATGAGTGAGAGAGAGAGTGAGAATTTGAAAGGGTTCAGCTACAGCCAGCTACAGACATCACATGGAATCCTGGCTTTGGCTCTGGGTTTGGGATCAGGGGGTCAACTTAATGTTGGGGCTGGAGTTCTAATCTGGTCCCAAGACTTTCGTTCCAGGTACACAACATCACTTCAGCATTCAGCAGCAGGTAAGAGTTTATAAGTGTGCGCACACATGCACACGCATATTTGCAATGCTCTGTTGTTTGCCAGGTCTGGCACTATTGGCTGCACTGTAAGTGGCTGTGGATTACGATGTCTGCTACAAGACTGTAACATCAAACATCAGGCCAAACTGGTACAGAGGAAAATGCTATAAATCTTAGGACTGTATTCTGTAGTATGCTGTGGGACTGGGCACTTACTGTGGGGTGTGATACTAGCATGTGTCTGTATAAATTATTATTCTTCTCTGTGATAAATGTAAAGCGTAAAGTCTTCTCCTCTAAAGAGTTTTAGGTGAGTACCTGTAAAAAAACACACCAGGTTGCAGACACAAAGTCTTGGTGTGTAGAAATGTACTTATTTAATTTTTCAATAAATTGATCCTTACACAGTAATCTCTTCAAGTTAATGTCCAATTTAATTAGTAGGAAAATATATTAAATAATGATGGCTTTCAGGGTGGCCTGTATTATTGTTGGAACTATTTATCTTGATAAATTATTAATGGCAAGTTTCAACGTCAATGCAACATTGTTGGAACACTGTGTTACCCAGGTATTGGATTCCCATGGCAATTAATAATTTACCACGGCTGCAGAGGTTATTAGCATGCCCTTTGCCTAAAAAGCATGTGAGCACAATTTCACAGAGCACCTTTCCAGATACAAGGGCAACGGAAAAGCTTAAACACATTCAAAAGGTTTCCAGGTTGTATCTACAACTGCAATAGACCATGAGTTAGGCCTCTACATTAATGAATGGGGAATGCTTTGAATGGGGCTTACATGCCATACACAAGCAGAAAACACTGCTTTTAGCTAGAGCTCATTCAGTTATACTGAGTGGGTGATGTCCTGTGGGTCAGTCACAGTAGTGGCAGTAATATTAGCATGCACACAGCCGCACACACTCACATAGTCCAAAAAGACAATTACACATGGAGTAAGAGACTGGGTTACCAAAATGGAATGGTTCCATCCAGGCAGGTGTAACAAAGCGGTGCAGGGAAAACAGGGGGAGTTCTGGAATGAGTGGTGAGGTGGCAAGATGAACAGATGGATGATTGAGTGAAAGGGATGGAAAGAGAGAGAGAGAGAGAGATCCGGTGTTACTGATTGAATGCTTAATGGAGCGAGGGTGACTGAATCAGCAGCACAAGGCAAAACAGTGGGATTGTGCAAGCCAGGAATGGAGGAGAGAATGAGGGAGGGAGGGGAGAATGAAAGAGAGAGGATGGAGTGGAATGACAAAAGTAAGAATGGACGAAATAGCATGGAGAGGAAGAAAGTGAGCCTGTGTGTGACATGAGTATGATAAAGTGACATGAAAGAGTGGTCTGTCTCAGTATGCATGCATTAGTATGCATATGAGGGTGTGGGTGTGTGTGTATGCATGAGTCTTCATGTAAGTGAGTGTATGTGTGTGAACTAAAAGGCCTTAGAATAACAGGCACCAACCCTGAGAAGCTGCAGGAACATCCTTTTTTTGTGTATTCTCCTTTCCCCAGTACATCATAAAGTAATTACTATTTTAAAATGGAATATAAACAAAATCAATGTTCAAAACACATACTACATGGGTCACAGATTGGATTATGGGCAGAACTGAGATCAAGTGTGCATTAAGGTCTCCCATGTTAGCCCTGAAGTTCAACAATTCAACAAAATATGGGCAAACTCACCTGTGGCTGTGTTTTCCTGGCAGAAACAAGGGCAACCACTGAACAGGAGTCTGGAAGAGGGGAACACAACTGCCAGGGGATTGGAGAGACTGAAAAAAAGGAGGGACCTCAGTGAGCAGCAGAGAACGAAAGGGGACGAAAGAATGATTTGCAGCGGGGAGGGGTGCGGCTGACCATGAAGGCAAGGGTCGCCATGGCGACAGCTGAGGGAGAGGGCGGGGCAGACAGGAATGCCACAGCCTCCTGCAGCATCGACGAGTCCTACAAGTATGTCTTCCTGCCAATCTGCTACTCCTTCACCTTTGTCTGCAGCCTCTCGCTCAACTCTGTGGTGCTCTACCGCTCCTTCCGCCGCACTAAGCGCTGGAACGCCTCACTCATCTACATGGTGAACCTGGCCTCCACCGACTTCATGTATGGCTTGTCACTGCCCTTCCTGGTCGCCAGCTACGTCATGCGTGACCGCTGGGTCTTCGGCGACTTCATGTGCCGCCTGGTGCGCTTCCTCTTCTACTTCAACCTTTACTGCAGTATCTTTTTCCTCACCTGCATCTCCGTCCACCGGTACCTGGGCATCTGCCATCCCATGAAGACCATCACCTTGGAAACTAAGCGAGCAGTGAAGGGCACTTGTGGGATGGTGTGGGCTGTGGTATTTGTCCTGACCAGCCCCATCTTCCGTTTTGCTCAGACTGGGTACGTCACCAGAGGGGGTGGAGTCATTGCAGGAGAGGGGGGAGGGGCCCATGGTGGGCTGGGGGTGGGGCCAGTGGTGGAGGGATACCAGAACTGCTGGGATGATGCAATTGATGAAGAGTTCTCAGATTACGTTCCTTATGGAATCGTCCTCCATTTGCTGGGCTTCTTTGTGCCGTTTGCTATCATTGCCTGGTGCTACTCACGTGTGGTGCTGACCATCATACGGACACTGCGATCCCAGCCACACCTGCAAGGGGGCAGGGCCAGAGAGGGTGTAGTTGGGGGTGTGTCATCATCATCATTGGGGCCCACCTGCCTCTATGCCCATCGCCGGCGGAAATCAATCAAGATCATCGTGACAATCACGCTGCTGTTCGCGCTCTGCTTCTTCCCCTTCCATGTGACGCGAACGCTCTTCCTGATCCTGAAAGAGTCACGTGGTGGTGGGGGCGCTGTCCACTGCCACTCCATGCGCGCTGTCTCCATTTGCTACAAAGTCACACGGCCTCTTGCCTCCTTCAACGCCTGGCTCAATGCCCTGCTCTACTTCATTACCAAGGACAAGGGTGGTGCCCCCTGCTGCCCGCCAGCCAATCCCTCCCAACGGCGCCACAGATTCCTCTGGCCACTGAGGATTCTGGGAAGGACTGGGGGAGAGAGGGAGGGGGGAGGGGAAATGGCCAAGGAGAAGGAGAACGAGTCCAAATCATCAGGGAATGTGTTCTGAGGGTTCAGGAATTTTAAGGACATGCAAAAGGGCAGAACTCATTCACTGGTTTCTCAAGTGAGTTCCCTATTCTACATATTTCAGAGATCAATCATTTTTATCACGACTATTAATATTAATAAAATCTTGCATTTATACAGCACCTTTCATTACTTACACGAGTTTTGTGAAATGAAGGGGGATTGACTCACCTAAACTTTGGAGTGTACCTGGGTGATGAACAACAGCCATTTTAAAGCGGAATGCTCACCACACATTACAGTTGAGGGAGTCCCCAGCTCACATTCAAGCCCTTCCTCTGGATGGAAATTGCTGAAACATGCCACAACACCCATTACACACCAGACTGAAACAATGTCAGAAGTTGATATCCTGCGTAGTTTACATCTGAAACCTCATAACAATTAGAAACACAGTGTGATATTAATGTTCATAGATTCCACTAACTGTGTGTACAAAGACAAATGGATCTTTTGCACTCTTACCATGTTAGTTTATGATGAACTTTTTGTGTTTTCTTTGGACTGAGCTTTCCTTGTACTTCCTGTCTGTGTATTGTAGAGCATTTGAGTGAAATATATTCCAAGGTTTCACACTCGATGCCTTGCTGTTGTGGGATTTTGTTTTCCTCTTGTGTGTTTCCTGACTCTGTAGCAGATACCCAGAGAACACAGCAGAATTAACATGTCTAAGATGCCTTCCAAGTTGCAGTCAAAAACACAAAGGAACTTTAATAATGAAGTCATTCATTTCACAGACCATACATTCTACAGTAAAAATAAAGATCATCTCATCTCTAAAGAGAGAGAAGAAAGAGGCAAAAATCACTTCAACTGTGAAATATGACAAGAAAATATTGGTATGAACAGAGGAGAAAGTAAGAAATGCTATCACACACAAACACACACTGTGTGAAAGAGACGCAGGAATAAGTAAGAGAGTGAGTGAAAAGGAGTGAAATAACACAGTGAGAGAGAGAATGAGTGAATAAATGAAAGAGTGTGAGTGACAGTGTGAGCTGCTGACTGGGTGGTAAACACGGAGCATGAAGCAGATGCTCCTCACCCACTTTGTGTACTCATTCACAAATTCTGTGTCACTCAAATGGAGCCTTTCAAAGTTGCACACACAAACATGAATTCACTGCTTGCCCTTGTTTTTATTTTATGCTTTGTAGACCTCAGGTGGGTGTTTTAGTAGACCTTAAAATGCCCCCATTCCAGCCCTATCCTGCTCAGCCAATCACAGGATTGACAAAAACAGGATTCCTCTCCTCCCAACTGTTCCATGGGTGGAGTAAAGGAAGCAGTGATATCACAATGGCCAGGTCAGTAGGTAGTCCTCCTCTGGCCTTCCGATCGCTCTTTAATGGCCCAATGATCCGTGAAGCTCCACATCCACATATATTAACGTTTCCTGAAGCTTTCTACTCATCAATGATTACACCTGCCACCTTGGCGGAAGACCACACTTCCTCCAGCTGACAGGATGCTGAATCATCCCAAGGATGTTTCGAAAAACAAAACAAAAAAACTGTCCCTAAAACATACAGGTAATGACATAGAGGTTGGTTGATCCCATGGGCTCTCCCGGTTTTGCTGCATCTACATGCTTGTGTTCATAGTTGGATTAATTATTAGGCAGGTGACTGTGTGCAAGGCGTTTCTTCATTCATGTTCACTCTTCAAGAATTTATCACACTGTGATGAAGCAGCCACATGCTTTTGCTTGGATAACTCTCACTGAAGTAACTGTACTAACATAACCCAACCCAGTTAGCTCTGCACATCAGACATGACAGTGCAACATAATGAAAAGGCTCCAGTCCTTTTCTGCTGTATTTGTTCTCAAGGTTACAACTTTTATTTTCAAGGGAAAACAAAAGTGATATTGTCAAACACCGAATATTTTCAAATAACCAGGGGATGATTAATCAAGCAATTAAACATATACAATTCACATCACCACACTCAAAGAAAATTACACTTGACAAATAGTGCTATATATGACTGTTTGGCGTGTATAACATTGGATACACTGCTTCGTTGTAACTAATAATTCGGTCGCCTTTTGCACGGATCAATTTCCATCCTCACAGTGCACTTGTTCAGAAAGATAATGATGACTAGAATCCATCTTGATATTATGTGTTGCGCTGTCAATTCATGGAGTTGAGAAAGTTCAGCATGTTTGTAAATAATAATCCAAAATATTTGGATAGGTTTATCTTGCCTTGTTTGCTTTTTATCTTCATCACCTTCTTTTGCACAGATTTCGACTTAAATTTCTGCAGTTCATTGAGTGGCCAGAGCGAGGTGTTGTTATCGCGACAGAGGACTGAATACATTTTGCTGCAGACTATGTAAAAAATAAATTAGTACCTCGATACTATTTGTTTTTAAGAGTTTCAGGTTGTTTTTCCAGATCGCGTTGGACGTCGGGATATGGAAATATCACTTTTTTCAAAAATATACATTTAAAGTTTGCTTTCTTTGTAAATGGCAGTACCTAACGAGCCTGTTAGCTACAAAGCTATTTTGCTAATCCAATGACCAAAACCACATAGGGTGACGGGATTTTCCGAACTACCTAAATTTTGTTTGAGAATGAGTTTTTGAAACTGGTACCAGCTAAAGTTGTGCGTATAGCTGAAGTAAGACAACTACAGTTACCCGGTTATTTACGATTTAAGAGTTTTAAATCGTGTTACCCGAGTTAGCAAGCTACTGTTGTCCATCCTGGCTAGCTATCTGGTTTCACGTTCTAACGCAATTGAAGATAGGCATCTAGCTGCTGCTTAGCTAGCTCCAGTGGAAAGGAATTACCAAGCTAGCAAGTCGACTCTTTTGCAGGCTGGTCCACGTAACTAGGTAACGTAACCTAGTCGCCGTGCTAGCTACTTGAGTAGCTAGCAAACCTTGAATTCATTTCACATTATCTAAATTTCTTTCTTTTCGCGAGCATAGTTTTCTAAATCTGGTGACTGCCTTGTTCACAAAAATGATTTTTAGAGGAGCACGAAGGTGGACACTATCCCGCTGATCTAGCGGTTCAGTTTGGAGTCCGGGGTGAGGCCTGCGGGTCGGGCTTTCTCCGGGGTTGAGTTGGCGCTACCTACCCGGCTTCACAGCGGTGAGGCCTGCAGCACAAGCTGCTGTGAGCCCGTGGGCCCGAAAACGGAATGGAGCGGATGGAGGTGGACCAATGCGCAGCCGCAGCTGCGGGCAGCGGAGGCGGGGTCCTGCGTAGATCAAACAGCGCCCCCATGATCACTGGCGTGAGGTGAGGGAACTGCAGTTCTGATTGCGGTCTACTGAAGTGGAAGTAGTTCAAGTCAGACTAAGAAGTCTATTTGACTGTGGTCATGAAATTCAAAAAACATTGTGATTGTTTTTCAACTGTAGTTCCGTCAACAGAATGCTATAGCTATTTTTTACACACTTAGTTGTCAGTACTTGTAAGGAGCTTACCAGTTTGTGTAGTAGAGGCAGAAACCCTTAAGGTGTTGAGTTCATAATTGATGCAGAGCTGGATTCTCACTTGTTCAGGGGTACGCAACCCTGGTCCTTGATTGCCGGGAACATACCTAGTTTTTGTTCTGTTTGAGCTATTGATTGTGGTTTGAGCAGTTAAGTGGTCGAGCCTGAATATTTAGAGTCTGATCGGTGAAACTCAATGTCTGCAGCAGTCCAGGATCAAGATTTCCTGCTTCAGACTGTAGGAAACTGATGAGCGTAGATGGGCTAAATGGCCTTGTCTCATTAATTATTCTCATGGTTCTGACTGTACAGGTAACAATATTGTGTGGGTGGGTGTTGGGATATGTCGTCTCGTTTTTGGTCGTTCAAAACACTCCCTGTGTCTCTCCCCCTCCCTCCACCTTCTGGCCCCCGCCACCCTCCCTCAACATCCCATCAGTGATGCTGTGACGGTGTTCTGCCCCACCAGTTCCGCACGGTATCGCCGGAGCAGTGTGTCCGTTAACCACAGCTCTTCTGGGCGGGTCAGTCAGTCTGTCTGTCCGTCTGTCTGTCCGTCTGCCCGTCTCTGTGCGTTCTATGATTTATCTTTTGCATGCCTATCCACCTGCCTGCCATTCGCCGGCTTGTCCGTCAGTCATCCCTCCACTTGCACTCAGCCTGCCAATAGCCAATAGATTTTCTTTATTTCTCTAGGCCCTCCCGTTGTCCCCTTTCTCACTGGCCAGTGAGAGACCGGATCACAAGCGCCTGGTGAGGGAAAAGATACCTGTTTTACTGATGTTAACAACCTCTTACTTTAATTGTGTAGTTTTGCAGGGGCAATGGACTTTCATCAGTCTCAGAATTAGCCAAGACAATGTATTATGAGTCAAGACCCAAAATGGATCATGTACATGCCAGTAGTGGGTCACCACATCACAAGAGAAGTAAATTTAAAATTGTGTTCATGCCTATGGGAGCTCAGAATGAAAATGGCTCTCATATCAACTACAAATAAATGCTTTATGGAAAAACATGTTTCATACCTGAATACTAACAGTAGATCTGAGTGACATTGGTTTCATTTAACCAGTCAGTAACAGTTCAGAAATTAAATTGTGAGTAACTTGTGAGATCACTTGTAGCTGCAGTTAAGTTTGGGTGCCAGGGGAAAGTTTTCATTTGGGGCCCATGCAGAAATGGTTTAAAGACCACTAAGCTAGACCGCAAATACATTTCATCTGTAGTTCATGGGCAGGACAGGAAGTACAGTACAGCAATAGGCAAGCGTCAGAAGCTAATATGTTTTTATTGTACAGTGTGCAGTAAAAATATAGCATGGTTATTGTGAAAGATGCAGACTGTGGTGGGAAAGCTGAGGCTGTGTCTCTGTTTCAGGAGGAGAGCATGGAGCTGATGCTGAGGGAGAACCTCCAGAGGACCAGGTGATGGTCCGAGGGCAACTTTGAACCATTTGAAAATGTTCTGAAAGCTCTTGTCATTTGATTATCTTTCAATCTGAAATGGATTCACTGAGTAGATGTAATTGGTTAGAAATGACTGCTTGCATCCTGAAAGTGGGTGGATTTATCACTCCAAACCCCCATGCTTTCAGTAGCCTTGTAGTGGAGAGGTACTGGCTACCGACCAGCGCCACACTCATTTGTTTTAGCCAGGGACCAGCAGATTGGTAAAGCCAACTCTTTCTCTCTCTCTCTGTCTGTCTGTCTGTCTGTCTGTCTGTCTGTCCATCTCTCCTCTCTCCCTGTCCCTCTCTGCAGTGCCTCATCTCCAGCTCCTCTTCCTCCTGTCAGTCACTGGCATGACCACACATCCCTCGTAAGTACATACATTAGAAAGGGCTACTGTAATAATATTTAGATGTAATATATTAGAAATAATTTCATGAAAAATTCCAGTAAATGTTACTGTAACAGCACTGCATTATCTTAGTTTGTTGTTTAGCTTTTCACATAGTTACCAACTATATGCACTGTAATGCTTAGTGTGTAAAAGGAGTGAAACTGAACTATGTTAGTGAACGTACAGCAAATTTTCCAGAAACCATCTGCTTTATTTTGTAATTACCGGTCTTTCCAAGGGGCTACATTCACTTGATAGTGGTGTCACACCAAACTCATCCCCAAGTCCAACCCGGAGGTTCAGAGGGTGAGTTTCTCTTTGTGTACTATAACACCAAAGCTTAAAAATCCAAGAATAGTCCAAAATATTTAAAATGAAGTGAAGACCAGCCAGGTGAAGACCGGCCACTGATTTAAATAATGATTCAGTAAATGCAGGTGGAATGAATTTGAAGTGTTTGCAAGCTTAACCCCAGTCCAGTAGGGCTGCAGTTTCTTCAGGTTTAACTGTAGTCTTGAAGGGCTGCAGTGTTTACAGGTTTAACTCCAGTCCTGGAGAGCCACAGTGTTTGCAGGTTTAACTCCAGTCCTGGAGAGCCACAGTGTTTGCAGGTTTAACTGCAGACCTGTAGGGCAGCAGTGTCTGCAGGTTTAACCCCAGTCCTGGAGGGCCACAGTGTCTGCAGGTTTAACTCCAGTCCTGGAGGGCCACAGTTTCCGCAGGTTTAACTCCAGTCCTGGAGGGCCACAGTTTCCGCAGGTTTAACTCCAGTCCTGGAGGGCCATAGTGTCTGCAGGTTTAACTCCAATCCTGGAGGGCCACAGTGTCTGCAGGTTTAACTGCAGACCTGTAGGGCCGCAGTGTCTGCAGGTTTAACTGCAGTCCTGGAGGACCATAGTGTCTGCAGGTTTAACTCCAGTCCTGGAGGGCCATAGTGTCTGCAGGTTTAACTCCAGTCCTGGAGGGCCACAGTGTCTGCAGGTTTAACTCCAGACCTGTAGGGCCTCCAGTCAGTGTCTGCCTGTAGGCCACAGTGTAACTGCAGTCCTGGAGGGCCTGGAGGGCCAGTGTCTGCAGGTTTAACTCCAGTCCTGGAGGGCCACAGTGTCTGCAGGTTTAACTCCATTCTTGGAGGGTCACAGTGTCTACAGGTTTAACTATAGTCCTGGAGGGCAGGGCAGGTTTAACTCCAGCCCTGGAGTGTCTGCAGGTTTAACTCCAGTCCTGGAGTCCTGTCTGAGGGCCACAGTGTCGGTCCTGCAGGTTTTAACTAAGTGTCAGTCCTGGAGGGCCACAGTGTCTGCAGGTTTAACTCCAGTCCTGGAGGGCCACAGTGTCTGCAGGTTTAACTCCAGTCCTGGAGGGCCACAGTGTCTGCAGGTTTAACTCCAGTCCTGGAGGGCCACAGTGTCTGCAGGTTTAACTCCAGTCCTGGAGGGCCACAGTGTCTGCAGGTTTAACTCCAGTCCTGGAGGGCCACAGTGTCTGCAGGTTTAACTCCAGTCCTGAAGGGCCACAGTGTCTGCAGGTTTAACTCCAGTCCTGGAGGGCCACAGTGTCTGCAGGTTTAACTCCAGTCCTGGAGGGCCACAGTGTCACCAGGTTTAACTCCAGTCCTGGTGTTACAGGGTCTACCTGTACAGTTGTTCACCCCTGTTATAGGTCGAGTCTTAGGCTGAGGGCAGGTACAGTAACTCTGTACTGTACTTTCCTTTTGTCTCCAGCAGGGCAGCGATAAATGAAACTGTGAGATGGCCCACTGTGACTCCACTGAAAAGGAAAGGTAAGTAGAAACAAAACAGAACCATTAAGTTGCTTAATAAAAAAAAATAAATAATAATAATTCCATATTATTCCATTATATATTTTTTGTCATTGTGATAATGAATGGAATTTTTTTCTACCCCTTTTTGTCTGCCAACATGGCTTCCTGTGATTCAAACAAGCTCACTATTTTTGTCACGACAGATACATCACCAGTTACATAGTGCCTATGCCGTTTGAGGAACACAAAGTAAATATGTGCAGAGTTCACAAACTTGCTCATTTTTTTGCTGACCAGGGGTGGCCACTAGAGCGCAGTGACTTTAATTGCCTTACCCCCTAACTCTCATGTGAGGCTGAGCTAACTGCTGCTGCAGGAATATGACCTCTGCTAGAGCTGACCCAATCATCTCGCCACAACTTAGGAAGCTTTGAAATATTGAAATTGGTATTGGGGCCAGGCTTATTGTTTACTCTTATATGGCTTGCTTTTGATTATCTGCATCCTCCTTCCCCCACATTCCACCCTACAGGGGGAGTGGAGTCTGATGGACCCCCAAAGAAACTTTTTGTTGCTGGGGTAACTGAAGCACCCCACATCACTGGCTACACTGTCAGGTAAAAGCATGTCTCTGCAGGAGTCTGAACACCAGTGCAACAGCAGTAGTGTTGTCCTGTGTTATCACTGGCTAATTCTGTTTTATCATTGCTGTATTCTCTCCAACTGTTTACTTTAAGTCATCTTCACTTGAACAGAATGCAGAACAAATTGTTGCCCTGGTGTTACTCTTACATTTAATGCAACCTTTTGTCCACATGTTGAGCTGTCTTTCTCCTTACCTCTCTGTCTCCCCTCTCTACCGCTCCCTCCCTCTCTCTCTGCAGTGTGGCGCAGGCCGCAGGGGGGTCTCCAGTAGGGGGGTTTTCGGGGTGCTCCAGCCCCCAGAGCAGCCCCCTCTCACTCTCCCCCCCTCCCTCCTTCACCCCCCACCACCCCAGTATCTGAGCGGAGAGTGTGGACACTCCTCCAGCCAAGTACAGGCTCAGCATCACAGGAAGGGAGTGCTGTCTCAGCCAATCAGAGACCACCTGCAGGACTCATCTAGGGCAAACAAAATGGGATCTGCCTCTCAGGTCTCTGTGTGTTTCTCAATCACCAGCAAGGCAACTATGCCAGACTCAGACCTACCAAGCAACAACATAGCCAATGGCAAGTCAGGAAGGAGTTTGGGGTCAACCAATTGGAGAGGCAGTGGATTTAGAAAGTATTAGCCAATCAAAATTTGAAGTGAAGTGGTAGAAACACAGGGAGAGAGGTTTCAAAGCACTTATCCATTCTAAACAGCAGAAACTGTCTTCTGGTACCTGCTGGTATCTGGACCTAGAAATAAGACCAAATAAGTGAATGTCAAAGATTTTATGTGAGGGACAGAGCAAGGACACATATGAAGGTCAGACAGGCATATTCACTAAATGCATTTTCAGGGCATCAGTGCTGACCTCGGGATTAGTTTTGCCTTTTTGCATATAAGGCTAAGATATGTTCAGGAAAACATTGTGCACAGATCAACACTCTTACTCTTGAGTCATTCATGTATACATTCAGGATCAGTTTTGCCTTTTATTTCATATTGGATATGGTTAGGAAATGGAAGGGGAAAACTGATCCGAGATTAGCCTTCCTGCTCTCGAGAGGCAGACCTGGCCTTCTGTCCTGAAGGACTGGAACATTGCACCAGGCAGAGTTTCAGAAAAAACACCTGGGTGATGCTCGGCCGTGTTACTAGTGATTTTAACAAGGTTATGCTTGTTGCCGAGGAGGTAATCAGAGACAGCGCAGCTTAAAACGAAGAGGCCACACATAACTTAATGACAGCAGGGAGAGGGTCAGGGTAATTGTTTTGAGGTCGCTAGGCAACAGTGTAGTTAAGTAGCGATGGTCTGGCTTCATATCCACATCACTGTGTATTTAAAGGGGAACTAAACAAAAAATATTTCTTTTTATATTTTATTTTACTGGTCCCTCCACTGTTGGAGGGTTTTTTTTCTTTCTTTTTTTTTGAATAGTGTAGTTGTCTAGATATCCCAAGGACTACATGTTAAGTGGCTCTTGAGAGTAGGTGTGGTTACCTGCCCTAGTGATGCAGCAGGACAGGAGGTGAATCTCTGTTGGTATTATATATGAATTGGCATTTGATTGACATCACTTAATGACTTAAAGGTATACCTTGGAGGTTTTTTTTCCTTGAAAATCCCCCAAAATGAAAAATTTCCAAATCTTTAACTGAAATTCACCTTCTTCAAACAGGGGGAAGTTCTGCATAGTCTACCTTTAACTTTATCAGTACAGTTCCCAACAGTTCCTGTCTCAAATCTGACTGGGTGGTGTCTTTAATTAATTAGCAAAACAATACTTATCAAATTCTCTAATCTTTGCATGGAAAAATAATGAAGTGCTTCGCACCAATTGTGTTGTCCTGGTCACACAGTTGCTGAACAGCAGGTCCTCTGAGTCGGAGTAGCCTTTGCTGAAAATTCCAAGCGAATGACCAGCCACTGATTTATATAATGATTCAGTAAACAAAAGTGGTGTGAAACTGTCTGCAGGTTTAACTCCAGTCCTGGAGGGCCGCAGTGTCTGCAGGTTTAACTCCGGTCCTGGAGGGCAGCAGTGTCTGCAGGTTTAACTCCAGTCCTGGAGGGCTGCAGTGTCTGCAGGTTTAACTCCAGTCCTGGAGGGCCGCAGTGTCTGCAGGTTTAACTCCGGTCCTGGAGGGCCGCAGTGTCTGCAGGTTTAGCTCCAGTCCTGGAGGGCCACAGTGTCTGCAGGTTTAACTCCAGTCCTGGAGGGCCACGGTGTCTGCAGGTTTAACTCCAGTCCTGGAGGGCCGCAGTGTCTGCAGGTTTAACTCCAGTCCTGGAGGGCTGCAGTGTCTGCAGGTTTTATCCAGTCCTGGAGGGCCACAGTGTCTGCAGGTTTAACTCCAGTCCTGGAGGGCCACAGTGTCTGCAGGTTTAACTCCAGTCCTGGAGGGCCACAGTGTCTGCTGGTTTAACTCCAGTCCTGGAGGGCCACAGTGTCTGCAGATTTGACTCCAGTCCTGGAGGGCCACAGTGTCTGCAGGTTTAACTCCAGTCCTGGAGGGCCACAGTGTCTGCAGGTTTAACTCCAGTCCTTGAGGACTGCAATGTCTGCAGGTTTAGCTCCAGTCCTGGAGGGCTGCAGTGTTTGCAGATTTGACTCCAGTCCTTGAGGACTGCAGTGTCTGTAGGTTTAGCTCCAGTCCTGGAGGGCCGCGGTGTCTGCAGGTTTAATTCCAGTCCTATAGAGCCACAGTGTCTGCAGGTTTAATTCCAGTCCTGTAGAGCCACAGTGTCTGTAGGTTTATCCAGTCCTATAGAGCCACAGTGTCTGTAGGTTTATCTCCAGTCCTGTAGGGCCACACTGTCTGCAGGTATAAGTCCACTCCTAGAGGGTCACACTGTCTGCAGGTTTAACTCCACTCCTGGCTGTAGCATGTAGTTTTTTGTGGTTTCCTTTCAATCAAGTGAGTGGACTCTTTAGCCAATCAACTTAAGTAATTGTACTTAAATGAAGTACCTAACTGCTGAAGCACATGACAAATCAGCACACTCAGCAGACCACAAGACAGGAATTCTATGCCCCTGCTGTTTTTAAAGCCCGCTATTTCATATCTTTAATGATATTGGGTGAAGTAAATGGAGACATTGTTTATATATGTACAGTATGTAAATATTTGTATAGAAATACAGTTAGTAGCACGTTTGAAGCTCCACTTTGTTTTTAAATGATAACACTGGTGAAGTTTTGTTATTGGCTCATCTTTGTAATCCAGCATTGCAAAGAGATGGACATAGATAAAAATGTCAAATGTGATTTTGTAATGCTAGAATCTGACACAATTTTAATTGAATGGAAGACGGTTCCACTCAGCAGCTGGACTTCTCAAAATATATGTGCGTATTCAGAAACATCTCATCGGACAAGGCAAGAGGGGGTCTGTTTTTTATCAGCCCAAAGAAAAACCTGTATCAGGTCTTCTCTATAGTCAGTTTCATTCTCCTTCCTGTCAGTTACTGGCAACGGTTTTCACATTTAACAATATTTCTGTCAGAGATTTCGTCTAGGATCCAGGCCAGTCAGGGAAAATGATACAGCAAGACCAGCTAACAATAAGACAGTCTAAACAAATCTGCTAATAGAAGCTATATGAAATCACACGTTATGCACCAATGATAGCAAACCTCATTACTAGCATTACAATGGTGAGTCAAAAACAAAATTGTACACAGATTATCCTTCAGCAAAAGGGGCTTTGAGACAGAATTCTGAGTGGAATCAGGATTATTTCTGGGTACTTTAATTTTTGTACTATGCCAAAGTGTAACCCTGTCAAATAAAATTAATACTAAAAGTGTATAACCTTTTTCATAAACCCTTTAAAACAACAAATGATAATTTTTTATACAAGTTTATTTTTCTTTCTTTTTTTATTCAAGATTTTGTTCCTAGTTTCAGAATGTAAAATCAGGAATAGTAATTTGTAGTCTGTATCATTTTACTTGCCTGTCCATAAATTGGAAATGTTCCTTGACCCTTCATATATTTATGTATATGTACACATATCTTAGAGTTAACAGTTGATTTGGATAACTATTAAATGTTGTTCATGTTAGCTCCACATAACAGCCCGGTTTATTGGACACATTGGTTCAGTGGGTGAATAATTATTGGTTGATATCTTAAACATGCATAGACTCAGTCATGGTGCCACCCTTATATGAGCAAACAGACAGATAAATTGCCAAATTGAATTGTTTGTACTGAGAGTCTCACAAGCAAGTATAGTAATAACAAGAGTGTGAGGTTTCATGAACCTCACAGGGGGGTGTTGGGTGGAGGTGCTGAATAGATGCTTGACAATGAGTTATCGGTCACTGTTTTTCATTTGATTTTTTTCTTCTTTGTTCCAAGCCAATTAAAACATTTTGTTCTCAAAGTTAAACCTCAATGATTGGTTTAAATCACTGATAGTGCTTGGCAGTTCTGCCCACTTCAGATTTCATGGCCTTACTCTCTAATGACTTAAGATACAGTACAGATACAAACACCTTCTCAATGACACACGCAGTTAGACACTCACTGACAGATGCATACACATGTAACACAAATGACACGTCATTCATTATCTTTCTATCTGAACATGCAGCCTCACTGCTGTGCATTTCAGTTTCCGCCCTACTTGTTTGTCCTTTCCAAACATGAAAAAATACCTTTTTTTAATTCATCGTCTTCTACATAGACTTTGTTTTTTACACATCTTTTTGAGATGTTTTTCAGCACTGATAAAACCCACAGAGGTCAGAATTAAGGATTCTCACTCTATGAGAATTAAGGGTATCACTCTATGGATATGAGCAGTTTTGGGATTCCTGTAAAAAATGTGTTGAGTCTTCCTGAGAGGATCTTAAAGAAAAAGAGTGACTGTATGAATGATGGAATCTGCATCTTTACCATAAGTGTCATTTGTTGCTCCCCACCCCACCCCATTACTAAACATAGAGTCCCTCACTCCCATATTCAAATGACAGTTACACCCTTGATCTTTGCCAACAACACATAGCTCTTGTTAAGTGTTTCAATATTGTAAAAAAAATTTAGAAACAATTATATTATAAAATGATGAAGTATTTTTATGGACCTGTAAAATAATGCAAAAAAAACTATATATAGTCATTCCTCTTGAGTATTTCATGCTTGTCAAATTGACGCAAAACTGTGTCCCTTGTTTGAGTGAAAATATGATGTACACCTTTTAAATGTATATTATATATTGTATATTAATAATGCCATGACAATAAAAGTATTGTATTCCACTGAAAGTGACTGGATATTGAAGTTCTTTTGTGTTTGTCTTTTAACCATTAGTTTAGGGAAATTACAAATATTCAAGTTATTACTTTTTACAAATTGTACAAATTGTAGAACTGTTTTGTGCAGTAAGAATTATTGTTTTGGATCAATTTTAGATGTCAGGTCTAAGTTGAGTAAGCAAATCAGTTCTGTTGAACTAAAAGAGTAAGTGGTTTGTTTTTCCATGTGTGAAATAAGCTTGCATTCTGCACGTTGTAGCAACGTCTTTTCGCCACTAGGTACTGATAGCGTTGCACGCGGCACAGAAATTCAAAAGAGGAGCTGTGTTTCCCGACCTGCACCGCGGCGGGGCACAAACGGTTATTTGATCAAAATTAAACAAAAAAATTTATTAAAATTACTTAAGGGTAGTTGTGAGGACAACAATGTCATATTTTGTTGGACCGAGTGAATAGACACGATATGTGATTAATAAAAAATGTAATTAAGCTTGATACATTTTTTATTTTTTTTTTTCATCCTGAAGTACCGTGTCACAAGTGTGGAAGGGGAGCTGCGAGCAGCCGTTGGCGCCATTTTCAAACAGTGGCGGCTCCAGGAGTGATTGGATTGAGTGGTACTATACAATATTTATTACAATTTCCCTGTGTTATTGTATTTCTCATCGCAGAACCTTACCATTAATTAGAATAATTTAATATTGTTTTTTTACGGTGCTTGGAGGCTGATTTTCTTTAAAATAAAGGTAAGACTTTTTATTTACTCTTCATTAAATGTTAATAGGCAACAAAGAAAGGTCAATAAGTTTACCATTTCATTGGAAAGCTACATTTTGATACATGCTTGAGTGTGCAAAGTCGACTGCTTTGGAAACCCATTTAATTGTAGGAATTTGCGTCAGGATAAACTGTCTTGCTGAACTGCGAGCAGGCAGTCTGGAGTCTGTAGCTATATGTCACGCTGTTTCATCGTAACCAACCCCTCCCTAAATCTACGCTGCACCCCTTCAAAATTGAAGTACCCCTCCCATACAGCCGCTTCGGCAACCTATATGAAGTATTGGCAACTACCGTAAAAAAAAGTTTCTGAAAAGATGTACAGCTGTACTGTTCTATTCAACATGTTATGTATAAAGACATTAAACAGACATTAAAATTAATTATATGGGCTAAATTTCTGATTTTATTAGTAGTATTGAGTCAGTGAAAACTTGAACAAAAGTGCTTTGAATAAAATAAAAGTATTTCGTCAGCGATAGTCTCATTGTGTGGAAACCTCTTGAATACAGGGGAACGTTTCTTTTTAACATTCAAAAGACAAACCACACGACCCAGCTTGCAACAGAACCGATGTGGTGTTAACTCTAAAACTGACAGCGGTTTTATCATCATATCCAATCATTTGGTGGCAATCAGCTCCCCTTAGCGCCGCTTCCAAGGCGTTACCTCACACTTCCTCACAGGCTTTAGTTTAAGCTTTGCGAACCAGTGTGTACTTATCTTAGTAGTAGCCTTGTGTACAAAAATACATAAATAAACAAACCATTTAAATAATGGAATAATGTGAAGAAAATTTATTTCAAAAACTACCAAAATTTATTCAAAATCAGTACGTCAGCTGGCCTGTTAAATTTAATAACTGAACAATAAAAACAGAAGTGAAATGTGCAACAAGTCTCTCACATGGTTAAAATACACGCATCATTTCACAACCAAATATCAAAATCCACTCTTCCAGGAATTAAAACACAATAGAAAATAAATCATGACCAGTAAAATATTATTAAATAGAATATTCCAGCGCAATGAATTTAGTTGTCATTTATATTAATAATAATTATTATATGCTAAATAGCCTAGCACAAAACTTTCAATGTTTGATTGGATTTAAAAATTACATTGGCTACACATCACTGACCACTGCTCTCAGTAATTGGGTTCTAGATTGTAGCACACAGTACCTGTTTCAAGGTAACATTATCCATTGTTTGATGACATTGGCAAATTGTCTGAATAGCAGAAACGATGTTACCTCATGTAACAACGTGGCAAATTTGAAAAATCTCCAACTCCATGGTATGTATAGTCTAGAAACCATCGTGTTAACACAATTGCGTCGCTCTTCCATAAAATAGATATATTCTGTTCCCGCGGAGGTTTTTTTTTTGACACGTAGACGTCGCCTAATTCATTGTTTAGTTAGAATAACAGTAACTTTGAACAAGGAATTGTAGATATAGGCTATTTCTTCAGCTGACGTTTTGGAATACTGTTTTATATTAGCCGTGAATTGAAATTCCACAAAGTGCTCATTTATTGGTCATTAATATTTGCGTAAAGCGGCCAATGTTGTTGAGACGGCAATTGCAATGTTTCTTGTAGTTTAAATGTTTTAACCTGGCTATTTGTGACATGGTTTACTTGAGCATTTTAATTTGATTATCGTCGCTTAATAGTGCCCTTGTATTTAGAAACGAGGTCATTTCATAATGGTCTGTTGTTTAAAAATGATCATATATTATAACAAGCCTTTTCCATACTTCATCATTCTAAAGTTATTATATCTCATTCATGTGCATGTGTAAATGTGTGATCTGATAAACAAGTGAATCACGGTCCCGGACGGCCACCTAATGAATAAACGCATTTTCCTGAACGCGCTATCAATGCAAATCACGATGAATATGAGTGACGCATGTAGTCAGCCTTGATGAGAGTAATGACCTTGTGTATAGACACTATTTTTACTCACAAAACTCGACAGATCATTTCAATGAAAAATGACCTTGTCAGGTTGTCTGGACTGTAAGATATTAAAGGCACATGGCAGATGAAATTTTAGGAAATCTTTGAGTAATTTCTCTAAAGAAAGAGCAGGTACATTTTATTGTATCTGTAATTCTGATATGAAGTTTTAACTTAAAAACAACGTCATGAAGTAGTTTAGTTATTTAATTATTTTACATAAAAATAGCAATGAGGTTTGGTGCGCAGGTTTTTTTTTTCAAATCAGAATGTCCAGGGTTCAGATGGATCTGGTGCTATTGAATGAGTTCATTGATCTAAATTGCTTTAAGAAGTGTTTGGCTGTATGCACTGGTTATTCATGGGATTCAGGTTAAACACTGGTGTATGCATAATGAAAAAAATTAAAATATAAATTAATCAATGTTAGTTTTATTTTGAGTCTTTCTCTGGCACTACTTTAATGTTTCAGTGATTGGTAATAGGTGAGTGATCCCATTTCTCAGGAACCCTTTGTGCTTAAGTTTGTGCATTGGTGGGGTTATTTCAGGTTCCACATTATTCCTGAGTGAATCCATATGCTGCTTACCTGCCGGACAGCTGTTTTCTGTGCACCTGAGGCTCATGGCTGTGTCCTGTTTGGTTCTCAGTGCAGTTCTGTTTGGGGCCTGGTGTGCTTTGCTTTATGCTTGTGCATCGTGACTGTTTGTTCCAGGAAACTTTTCTGTTTTTTTTTTTTTTTGCAGTCGAGAAACCTTCCTGTTTGTTTGTGTGTGTGTGTGTTTGTGTGTGAGAGTGTGTGTGTGAGTGAGTGACTCAGGACCAGTTATTTAATTAATGATACTCATTTAATAAATTTTGTGGGACTGCTTGCTGGAAAGCCAAGTGTGAGTTTGTGGGAGTGATTTTGACTTGTGGCATGCAGGAAAGGGACCTCACAAAGTGCAGAATGTCTGTCTGTGCTTTGCTGTGCAGTCAATAGCTGAAGGCTGTTCTTATCTTGCATTGTTCTGTGGCTTTTCATTGTAGCCACTGCCGCCAATTACAGCAATCCCCATTAACAATACTCTGTAAAAACAAACGTCTCACTTCCGAGAAATTTTAAAAAGTGAGCACAGGGATTAAAAAAAAAAAAAAAATATATATATATATTTATTTTTCTGGCCTAGGTTTTTTAAAATTTGTACTATTTGTTACTCCTTAACTTTCATAAAACTGTGTGTATGTATGTGTGTGTTTGTGTGAGTTCATTCTGGCCTCCCTCTTGAGTAAAACTATCTGCAGAACCAGGTTTGGATTTTCCTGGTTCAGCCACTCTCAGGATTGCCTTTGAAAACCTAGGGCAGAGGAAGCAGGGTTCAGAGGAGGCATCTGATGCAAAGGGTTAAAAACACACAATGCTTTCTCTCAGTCCTCCTTTCCCTTCATTTCTTTCTTTCTCTCTCCTGATTCTTTGCCATTTCTTTTTATTTTCCTTTTTTACCATCCATTAAATGCTAACTGAAGCGAAGCCAAGATCAGCTGAAAAAAGTCAAATCCTCCTTGGTTGTGTGTCCACAGATATTCTCCCGTGTGTGTGTGTGTTTGTGTGTGCGTGTTTTTGTGAGTACATGCATACAGATGTGTGTGTTTGTTGATGCATTGAAAAGCTTGAACACTTACACTGACAAACACAAGGCAATATTAGGGTAAACCCCTTCTTCCCTCTATATTTTTTCCTTGTTGCTTTTCCAGGATATAGCTGCCATCCCCGAACACACACAGACACACACACTCACCTCCCTCCCCTCTTGCTCCCTCTCTCCCTGTCGTCCGTTAGCCTGTGTGTGTGAATGCCTTGGCGTGTGTACAGGAGGGAAAGCCAGTGAGGTGGCCTCTCCGCTGTGGCGCAGTCCAGACGCTCAACCCTCACCACAAAAACACTCCTTTTTTTAACTCCCGGACCGTAGTAGCGACAGACCCCAAACTTCACACCCCTCTAAAGCATGGCTGGGGGTACCCCCAGATTTTTTTTCATATTTTTCCAGCCCCCTGAAAAGGTTCATTTCGAGTGTAGAAAGTGAGGTCTCGGGAAAAAGGCTACGGAGCCCTCCTATTTATGCCTATTCTGCTGCTCAGCCCGGCAGTTCCACACTGTCAGCGACTGAGCGCGGGATCCGCGGCCAGAGAGCTGCCGCTTCTGGAGGTGAATAGAGAGCGAGCTGGGGGGGTCGGGCTTGGGGGGATGGGGGGGTTTAACTACAAATTTTAGGGCTTAACACCCCCCCCCCCAACCTTCTGGA